>CP144698.1:10520651-10839594 GCA_036885675.1 Vigna mungo | reverse complement strand
TAGAATTAGTCTACATTAGGTGAGTTGACCATTTTTTACCTTAAAACTTCACTTTTTAGGTACTTTTGTGTCAAATTTTGAGTTTGACCTTATTATTTGTTTTTGACCACTTTCCTACCTTTATTAGACTAAGTTAGACTTGTTAGGATGTTTACATACCTTAGAATAAGTCTACATTAGGTTAATTGACCATTTTTGACCTGAAAAGTTCACTTGTTAGGTACTTAAGAGTCAAATTTCGAGTTTGACCTTATTATTTGCTTTTGACCACTTTCCTACCTTGATTAGACTAAGTTAGACCAGTTAGGATGTTTACATACGTTAGAATATGTCTACATTAGGTGAATTGACTATATTTGACCTTAAAAGTACACTTTTTAGGTACTTTAGAGTCAAATTTCAAGATTAACCTTATTTTCTGCTTTTCACCACATTCCTACCTTCATTAGACAAAGTTAGACTTGTTAGGATGTTTGCATACCTTAGAATAAGTCTACATTAGGTGAATTGACCATTTTTGACCTTAAAAGTTCACTTTTTAGGTACTTTAGAGTCAAATTTTGAGTTTGACCTTATTATTTGCTTTTGACCACTTTCCTACCTTTATTATACTAAGTTAGACTTGTTAGGAGGTTTACATACCTTAGAATACTTCTACATTAGGTGCATTGACCATTTTTTACCTGAAAAGTTCACTTGTTATGTACTTAAGAGTCAAATTTCGAGTATGACCTTATTATTTGCTTTTCACCACTTTCGTACCATTATTAGACTAAGTTAGACTTGTTTGGTTGTTTACATACCTTAGAATAAGTCTACATTAGGTGAATTGACCATTTTTTACCTTAAAAGTTCACTTTTTAGGTACTTTAGAGTCAAATTTTGAGTTTGACCTTATTATTTATTTTTGACCACTTTCCTACCTTTATTAGACTAAGTTAGACTTGTTAGGATGTTTACATACCTTAGAATAAGTCTGCATTAGGTGAATTGACCATTTTTGACCTGAAAAGTTTACTTGTTAGGTACTTAAGAGTCAAATTTCGAGTTTGACCTTATTATTTGCTTTTCACCACTTTCCTACTATTATTAGACTTGTTAGGATGTTTACATACTTTAGAGTAAGTCTACATTAGGTGAATTGACCATTTTTGACCTTAAAAGTACACTTTTTAGGTACTTTAGAGTCAAATTTCAAGATTAACCTTATTCTCTGCTTTTCACCACATTCCTAACTTCATTAGACTAAGTTAGACTTGTTAGGATGTTTACATACCTTAGAATAAGTCTACATTAGGTGAATTGACCAATTATCACTTTAAAAGTTCAATTTTTAGGTACTTAAGAGTCAAATTTCGAGTTTGACCTTATTATTTGCTTTTGAGCACTTTCCTACCTTTATTAGCCTAAGTTAGACTTGTTAGGATGTTTACATACTTTAGAATAAGTCTACATTAGGTGAATTGACCATTTTTTAACATAAAAGTTCACTTTTTAGGTACTTAAGAGTCAAATTTCGAGTTTGACCTTATTCTTTTCTTTTCACCACTTTACTACCTTCATTAGACTAAGTTAGACTTGTTAGGATATTTACATACCTTAGAATAAGTCTACATTAGGTGAATTGACCGATTATCACTTTAAAAGTTCAATTTTTAGGTACTTAAGCGTCAAATTTCGAGTTTGACCTTATTATTTGTTTTTTACCACTTTCCTACCTTTATTAGACTAAGTTAGACTTGTTAGGATGTTTACATACCTTAGAGTAAGTCTACGTTAGGTGAATTGACCATTTTTGACCATAAAAGTTCACTTTTTACGTGCTTAAGAGTTAAATTTCGAGTTTGACCTTATTCTTTGCTTTTCACCACTTTACTACCTTCATTAGACTGAGTTAGACTTGTTAGGATGTTTACATACCTTAGAATAAGTCTACATTGGTGAATTGACCATTTTTTACCATACAAGTTCACTTTTTAGGTATTTTAGAGTCAAATTTAAAGATTGACCTTATTCTCTGCTTTTCACCACTTTCCTACCTTCATTAGACTAAGTTAGACCTTTTAGGATGTTTACATACCTTAGAATAAGTCTACATTAGGTGAATTGACCATTTTTGACCTTAAAAGTTCACTTTTTAGGTACTTTTGTGTCAAATTTCGAGTTTGACTTTACTCTTTGCTTTTCACAACTTTCCTACCTTCATTATACTAAGTTAGACTTGTTAGGATAATTACATACCTTAGAATAAGTCTACATTAGGTGAATTGACCAATTATCACTTTAAAAGTTCAATTTTTAGGTACTTAAGAGTCAAATTTCGAGTTTGACCTTATTATTTTCTTTTCACCACTTTCCTACCTTTACTAGACTAAGTTAGACTTGTTAAGATGTTTACATACCTTAGAATAAGTCTACATTAGGTGAAGTGACCATTTTTTACCTCAAAAGTTCACTTGTTAGGTACTGAAGAGTCAAATTTCGAGTTTGACCTTTTATTTGCTTTTGAGCACTTTCCTACCTTTATTAGAATAAGTTAGACTAGTTAGGATGTTTACATACGTTAGAATAAGTCTACACTAGGTGAATTGACCATTTTTGTCCTTAAAAGTTCACTTTTTAGGTACTTTAGAGTCAAATTTAAAGGTTGACCTTATTCTCTGCTTTTCACCACTTTCCTACCTTCATTAGACTAGGTTAGACTTGTTAGGATGTTTACATACCTTAGAATTAGTCTACATTAGGTGAATTGACCATTTTTTACCTTAAAAGTTCACTTTTTAGGTACTTTTGTGTCAAATTTTGAGTTTAAACTTATTATTTGCTTTTGACCACTTTCCTACCTTGATTAGATTAAGTTAGACTAGTTAGGATGTTTACATACGTTAGAATATGTCTACATTAGGTGAATTGACTATATTTGACCTTAAAAGTACACTTTTTAGGTACTTTAGAGTCAAATTACAAGATTAACCTTATTCTCTGCTTTTCACCACATTCCTACCTTCATTAGACAAAGTTAGACTTGTTAGGATGTTTACATACCTTAGAATAAGTCTACATTAGGTGAATTGACCATTTTTGACCTTAAAAGTTCACTTTTTACGTACTTTAGAGTCAAATTTTGAGTTTGACCTTATTATTTGCTTTTGACCACTTTCCTACCTTTATTATACTAAGTTAGACTTGTTAGGAGGTTTACATACCTTAGAATACTTCTACATTAGGTGCATTGACCATTTTTGACCTGAAAAGTTCGCTTGTTATGTACTTAAGAGTCAAATTTCGAGTTTGACCTTATTATTTGCTTTTCACCACTTTCATACCATTATTAGACTAAGTTAGACTTGTTAGGTTGTTTACATACCTTAGAATAAGTCTACATTAGGTGAATTGACCATTTTTGTCCTTAAAAGTTCACTTTTTAGGTACTTTAGATTCAAATTTAAAGATTGACCTTATTCTCTGCTTTTCACCACTTTCCTACCTTCATTAGACTAGGTTAGACTTGTTAGGATGTTTACATACCTTAGAATTAGTCTACATTAGGTGAATTGACCATTTTTTACCTTAAAACTTCACTTTTTAGGTACTTTTGTGTCAAATTTTGAGTTTGACCTTATTATTTGTTTTTGACCACTTTCCTACCTTTATTAGACTAAGTTAGACTTGTTAGGATGTTTACATACCTTAGAATAAGTCTACATTAGGTGAATTGACCATTTTTGACCTGAAAAGTTCACTTGTTAGGTACTTAAGAGTCAAATTTCGAGTTTGACCTTATTATTTGCTTTTCACCACTTTCCTACTATTATTAGACTTGTTAGGATGTTTACATACTTTAGAATAAGTCTACATTAGGTGAATTGACCATTTTTGACCTTAAAAGTACACTTTTTAGGTACTTTAGAGTCAAATTTCAAGATTAACCTTATTCTCTGCTTTTCACCACATTCCTACCTTCATTAGACTAAGTTAGACTTGTTAGGATGTTTACATACCTTAGAATAAGTCTACATTAGGTGAATTGACCATTTTTGACCTTAAAAGTTCACTTTTTAGGTACTTTAGAGTCAAATTTTGAGTTTGACCTTAATATTTGCTTTTGACCACTTTCCTACCTTTATTTGACTAAGTTAGACTTGTTAGGATGTTTACATACTTTAGAATAAGTCTACATTAGGTGAATTGACCATTTTTGAACATAAAAGTTCACTTTTTAGGTACTTAAGAGTCAAATTTCGAGTTTGACCTTATTCTTTGCTTTTCACCACTTTACTACCTTCATTAGACTAAGTTAGACTTGTTAGGATATTTACATACCTTAGAATAAGTCTACATTAGGTGAATTGACCGATTATCACTTTAAAAGTTCAATTTTTAGGTACTTAAGCGTCAAATTTCGAGTTTGACCTTATTATTTGTTTTTGACCACTTTCCTACCTTTATTAGACTAAGTTAGACTTGTTAGGATGTTTACATACCTTAGAGTAAGTCTACGTTAGGTGAATTGACCATTTTTGGCCATAAAAGTTCACTTTTTACGTACTTAAGAGTCAAATTTCGAGTTTGACCTTATTCTTTGCTTTTCACCACTTTACTACCTTCATTAGACTAAGTTAGACTTGTTAGGATGTTTACATACCTTAGAATATGTCTACATTGGTGAATTGACCATTTTTTACCATACAAGTTCACTTTTTAGGTACTTTAGAGTCAAATTTAAAGATTGACCTTATTCTCTGCTTTTCACCACTTTCCTACCTTCATTAGACTAAGTTAGACCTTTTAGGATGTTTACATACCTTAGAATAAGTGTACATTACGTGAATTGACCATTTTTGACCTTAAAAGTTCACTTTTTAGGTACTTTTGTGTCAAATTTCGAGTTTGACTTTACTCTTTGCTTTTTACAACTTTCCTACCTTCATTATACTAAGTTACACTTGTTAGGATCATTACATACCTTAGAATAAGTCTACATTAGGTGAGTTGACCAATTATCACTTTAAAAGTTCAATTTTTAGGTACTTAAGAGTCAAATTTCGAGTTTGACCTTATTATTTTCTTTTCACCACTTTCCTACCTTTACTAGACTAAGTTAGACTTGTTAGGATGTTTACATACCTTAGAATAAGTCTACATTAGGTGAAGTGACCATTTTTGACCTCAAAAGTTCACTTGTTAGGTACTTAAGAGTCAAATTTCGAGTTTGACCTTATTATTTGCTTTTGACCACTTTCCTACCTTTATTAGACTAAGTTAGACTGGTTAGGATGTTTATATACGTTAGAATAAGTCTACATTAGGAGAATTGACCATTTTTGTCCTTAAAAGTTCACTTTTTAGGTACTTTAGATTCATATTTAAAGATTGACCTTATTCTCTACTTTTCACCACTTTCCTACCTTCATTAGACTAGGTTAGACTTGTTAGGATGTTTACATACCTTAGAATTAGTCTACATTAGGTGAATTGACCATTTTTTACCTTAGAACTTCACTTTTTAGGTACTTTTGTGTCAAATTTTGAGTTTGACCTTATTATTTGTTTTTGACCACTTTCCTACCTTTATTAGACTAAGTTAGACTTGTTAGGATGTTTACATACCTTAGAATAAGTCTACATTAGGTTAATTGACCATTTTTGACCTGAAAAGTTCACTTGTTAGGTACTTAAGAGTCAAATTTCAAGTTTGACCTTATTATTTGCTTTTCACCACTTTCCTACTATTATTAGACTTGTTAGGATGTTTACATACTTTAGAATAAGTCTACATTAGGTGAATTGACCATTTTTGACCTTAAAAGTACACTTTTTAGGTACTTTAGAGTCAAATTTCAAGATTAACCTTATTCTCTGCTTTTCACCACATTCCTACCTTCATTAGACTAAGTTAGACCTTTTAGGATGTTTACATACCTTAGAATAAGTCTACATTACGTGAATTGACCATTTTTGACCTTAAAAGTTCACTTTTTAGGTACTTTTGTGTCAAATTTTGAGTTTGACTTTACTCTTTGCTTTTTACAACTTTCCTACCTTCATTATACTAAGTTAGACTTGTTAGGATCATTACATACCTTAGAATAAGTCTACATTAGGTGAGTTGACCAATTATCACTTTAAAAGTTCAATTTTTAGGTACTTAAGAGTCAAATTTCAAGTTTGACCTTATTATTTTCTTTTCACCACTTTCCTACCTTTACTAGACTAAGTTAGACTAGTTAGGATGTTTATATACGTTAGAATAAGTCTACATTAGGTGAATTGACCATTTTTGTCCTTAAAAGTTCACTTTTTAGGTACTTTAGATTCAAATTTAAAGATTGACCTTATTCTCTGCTTTTCACCACTTTCCTACCTTCATTAGACTAGGTTAGACTTGTTAGGATGTTTACATAGAATTAGTCTACATTAGGTGAATTGACCATTTTTTACCTTAAAACTTCACTTTTTAGGTACTTTTGTGTCAAATTTTGAGTTTGACCTTATTATTTGTTTTTGACCACTTTCCTACCTTTATTAGACTAAGTTAGACTTGTTAGGATGTTTACATACCTTAGAATAAGTCTACATTAGGTTAATTGACCATTTTTGACCTGAAAAGTTCACTTGTTAGGTACTTAAGAGTCAAATTTCGAGTTTGACCTTATTATTTGCTTTTCACCACTTTCCTACCATTATTAGACTAAGTTAGGCTTGTTAGGATGTTTACATACCTTAGAATAAGTCTACATTAAGTGAATTGACCATTTTTGAACATAAAAGTTCACTTTTTAGGTACTTAAGAGTCAAATTTCGAGTTTGACCTTATTCTTTGCTTTTCACAACTTTACTACCTTCATTAGACTAAGTTAGACTTCTTAGGATATTTACATACCTTAGAATAAGTCTACATTAGGTGAATTGACCAATTATCACTTTAAAAGTTCAATTTTTAGGTACTGAAGAGTCAAATTTCGGGTTTGACCTTATTATTTGTTTTTGACCACTTTCCTACCTTTATTAGACTAAGTTAGACTTGTTAGGATGTTTACATACCTTAGAATAAGTCTACATTAGGTTAATTGACCATTTTTGACCTGAAAAGTTCACTTGTTAGGTACTTAAGAGTCAAATTTCGAGTTTGACCTTATTCTTTGCTTTTCACAACTTTACTACCTTCATTAGACTAAGTTAGACTTCTTAGGATATTTACATACCTTAGAATAAGTCTACATTAGGTGAATTGACCAATTATCACTTTAAAAGTTCAATTTTTAGGTACTGAAGAGTCAAATTTCGGGTTTGACCTTATTATTTGTTTTTGACCACTTTCCTACCTTTATTAGACTAAGTTAGACTTGTTAGGATGTTTACATACCTTAGAATAAGTCTACATTAGGTTAATTGACCATTTTTGACCTGAAAAGTTCACTTGTTAGGTACTTAAGAGTCAAATTTCGAGTTTGACCTTATTCTTTGCTTTTCACAACTTTACTACCTTCATTAGACTAAGTTAGACTTCTTAGGATATTTACATACCTTAGAATAAGTCTACATTAGGTGAATTGACCAATTATCACTTTAAAAGTTCAATTTTTAGGTACTGAAGAGTCAAATTTCGAGTTTGACCTTATTATTTGTTTTTGACCACTTTCCTACCTTTATTAGACTAAGTTAGACTTGTTAGGATGTTTACATACCTTAGAGTAAGTCTACGTTAGGTGAATTGACCATTTTTGACCATAAAATTTCACTTTTTAGGTACTTAAGAGTCAAATTTCGAGTTTCACCTTATTCTTTGCTTTTCACCACTTTACTACCTTCATTAGACTAAGTTAGACTTGTTAGGATGTTTACATACCTTAGAATAAGTCTACATTAGGTGAATTGACCAATTATCACTTTAAAAGTTCAATTTTTAGGTACTTAAGAGTCAAATTTCGAGTTTGACCTTATTATTTGCTTTTGACCACTTTCCTACCTTTATTAGACTAAGTTAGACTAGTTAGGATGTTTACATACGTTAGAATAAGTCTACATTAGGTTAATTGACTATTTTTGACCTTAAAAGTACACTTTTTAGGTACTTTAGAGTCAAATTTCAAGATTAACCTTATTCTCTGCTTTTCACCACATTCCTACCTTCATTAGACAAAGTTAGACTTGTTAGGATGTTTACATCCCTTAGAATAAGTCTACATTAGGTGAATTGACCATTTTTGACCTTAAAAGTTCACTTTTTAGGTACTTTAGAGTCAAATTTTGAGTTTGACCTTATTATTTGCTTTTGACCACTTTCCTACCTTTATTATACTAAGTTAGACTTGTTAGGAGGTTTACATACCTTAGAATAAGTCTACATTAGGTGCATTGACCATTTTTGACCTGAAAAGTTCACTTGTTATGTACTTAAGAGTCAAATTTCGAGTTTGACCTTATTATTTGCTTTTCACCACTTTCGTACCATTATTAGACTAAGTTAGACTTGTTAGGTTGTTTACATACCTTAGAATAAGTCTACATTAGGCGAATTGACCATTTTTGAACATAAAAGTTCACTTTTTAGGTACTTAAAAGTCAAATTTCGAGTTTGACCTTATTATTTGTTTTTGAGCACGTTCCTACCTTTATTAGACTAAGTTAGACTTGTTATGATGTTTACATACCTTAGAATAAGTCTACGTTAGTTGAATTGACCATATTTGACCATAAAAGTTCACTTTTTAGGTACTTAAGAGTCAAATTTCGAGTTTGACTTTATTCTTTGCTTTTCACCACTTTACTACCTTCATTAGACTAAGTTAGACTTGTTAGGATGTTTACATACCTTAGAATAAGTCTACATTAGGTGAATTGACCAATTATCACTTTAAAAGTTCAATTTTTAGGTACTTAAGAGTCAAATTTCGAGTTTGACCTTGTTATTTGCTTTTGACCCCTTTCCTACCATTATTAGACTAAGTTAGACTAGTTAGGATGATTACATACGTTAGAATAAGTCTACATTAGGTGAATTGGCCATTTTTGACCTTAAAAGTTCAGTTTTTAGGTACTTTAGAGTCAAATTTAAAGATTGACCTTATTCTCTGCTTTTCACCAGTTTCCTACCTTCATTAGACTAAGTTAGAGTTGTTAGGATGTTTACATACCTGAGAATTAGTCTACATTAGGTGAATTGACCATTTTTGACCTTAAAAGTTCAATTTTTAGGTACTTTAGAGCAAATTTTGAGTTTGACCTTATTATTTGTTTTTGACCACTTTCCTACCTTTATTAGACTAAGTTAGACTTGTTAGGATGTTTACATACCTTAGAATAAATCTATATTATGTGAATTCACCATTTTTGACTTGAAAAGTTCACTTGTTAGGTACTTAAGAGTCAAATTTCGAGTTTGACTTTATTATTTGTTTTTCACCACTTTCCTACCATTATTAGACTAAGTTAGACTTGTTAGGATGTTTACATACTTTAGAATAAGTCTACATTAGGTGAATTGACCATTTTTGAACAGAAAAGTTCACTTTTTAGGTACTTAAGAGTCAAATTTCGAGTTTGACCTTATTCTTTGCTTTTCACCACTTTACTACCTTCATTAGACTAAGTTAGACTTGTTAGGATATTTACATACCTTAGAATAAGTCTACATTAGGTGAATTGACCAATTATCACTTTAAAAGTTCAATTTTTAGGTACTTAAGCGTCAAATTTCGAGTTTGACCTTATTATTTGTTTTTGACCACTTTCCTATCTTTATTAGACTAAGTTAGACTTGTTAGGATGTTTAAATACCTTAGAGTAAGTCTACGTTAGGTGAATTGACCATTTTTGACCATAAAAGTTCACTTTTTACGTACTTAAGAGTCAAACTTCGAGTTTGACCTTATTCTTTGCTTTTCACCACTTTACTACCTTCATTAGACTAAGTTAGACTTGTTAGGATGTTTACATACCTTAGAATAAGTCTACATTGGTGAATTGACCATTTTTTACCATACAAGTTCACTTTTTAGGTACTTTAGAGTCAAATTTCGAGTTTGACTTTACTCTTTGCTTTTCACAACTTTCCTACCTTCATTATACTAAGTTAGACTTGTTAGGATAATTACATACCTTAGAATAAGTCTACATTAGTTGAATTGACCAATTATCACTTTAAAAGTTCAATTTTTAGGTACTAAAGAGTCAAATTTCGAGTTTGACCTTATTATTTGTTTTTGAAAACTTTCCTACCTTTATTAGACTAAGTTAGACTTGTTAGGATGTTTACATACCTTATAGTATGCCTACGTTAGGTGAATTGACCATTTTTGACCATAAAAGTTCACTTTTTAGGTACTTAAGAGTCAAATTTCGAGTTTGACCTTATTCTTTGCTTTTCACCACTTCACTACCTTCATTAGACTAAGTTAGACTTGATAGAATATTTACATACCTTAGAATAAGTCTACATTAGGTGAATTGACCAATTATCACTTTACAAGTTCAATTTTTAGGTACTTAAGAGTCAAATTTCGAGTTTGACCTTATTATTTGCTTTTGACCACTTTCCTACCTTTATTAGACTAAGTTAGACTTGTTAGGATGTTTACATACCTTAGAGTAAGTCTACGTTAGGTGAATTGACCATTTTTGACCATAAAAGTTCACTTTTTACGTACTTAAGAGTCAAATTTCGAATTTGACCTTATTCTTTGCTTTTCACCACTTTACTACCTTTATTAGACTAAGTTAGACTTGGTATGATGTTTACATACCTTAGAATAAGTCTACGTTAGTTGAATTGACCATATTTGACCATAAAAGTTCACTTTTTAGGTACTTAAGAGTCAAATTTCGAGTTTGACCTTATTCTTTGCTTTTCACCACTTTAGTACCTTCATTAGACTAAGTTAGACTTGTTAGGATGTTTACATACCTTAGAATAAGTCTACATTAGGTGAATTGACCAATTATCACTTTAAAAGTTCAATTTTTAGGTACTTAAGAGTCAAATTTCGAGTTTGACCTTATTATTTGCTTTTGACCCCTTTCCTACCTTTATTAGACTAAGTTAGACTTGTTAGGATGCTTACATACCTTAGAATAAGTCTACATTAGGTGAATTGACCATTTTTGACCTCAAAAGTTCACTTGTTAGGTACTTAAGAGTCAAATTTCGTGTTTGACCTTATTATTTGCTTTTGACCCCTTTCCTACCTTTATTAGACTAAGTTAGACTAGTTAGGATGATTATATACGTTAGAATAAGTCTACATTAGGTGAATTGGCCATTTTTGACCTTAAAAGTTCAGTTTTTAGGTACTTTAGCGTCAAATTTAAAGATTGACCTTATTCTCTGCTTTTCACCAGTTTCCTACCTTCATTAGACTAAGTTAGAGTTGTTAGGATGTTTACATACCTTAGAATTAGTCTACATTAGGTGAATTGACCATTTTTGACCTTAAAAGTTCACTTTTTAGGTACTTTAGAGTCAAATTTTGAGTTTGACCTTATTATTTGTTTTTGACCACTTTCCTACCTTTATTAGACTAAGTTAGACATGTTAGGATGTTTACATACCTTAGAATAAGTCTATATTATGTGAATTGACCATTTTTGACTTGAAAAGTTCACTTGTTAGGTACTTAAGATTCAAATTTCGAGTTTGACTTTATTATTTGTTTTTCACCACTTTCCTACCATTATTAGACTAAGTTAGACTTGTTAGGATGTTTACATACTTTAGAATAAGTCTACATTAGGTGAATTGACCATTTTTGAACATAAAAGTTCACTTTTTAAGTACTTAAGAGTCAAATTTCGAGTTTGACCTTATTCTTTGCTTTTCACCACTTTACTACCTTCATTAGACTAAGTTAGACTTGTTAGGATATTTACATAACTTAGAATAAGTCTACATTAGGTGAATTGACCAATTATCACTTTAAAAGTTCAATTTTTAGGTACTTAAGCGTCAAATTTCGAGTTTGACCTTATTATTTGTTTTTGACCACTTTCCTATCTTTATTAGACTAAGTTAGACTTGTTAGGATGTTTACATACCTTAGAGTAAGTCTACGTTAGGTGAATTGACCATTTTTGACCATAAAAGTTCACTTTTTACGTACTTAAGAGTCAAACTTCGAGTTTGACCTTATTCTTTGCTTTTCACCACTTTACTACCTTCATTAGATTAAGTTAGACTTGTTAGGATGTTTACATACCTTAGAATAAGTCTACATTGGTGAATTGACCATTTTTTACCATACATGTTCACTTTTTAGGTACTTTAGAGTCAAATTTCGAGTTTGACTTTACTCTTTGCTTTTCACAACTTTCCTACCTTCATTATACTAAGTTAGACTTGTTAGGATAATTACATACCTTAGAATAAGTCTACATTAGGTGAATTGACCAATTATCACTTTAAAAGTTCAATTTTTAGGTACTTAAGAGTCAAATTTCGAGTTTGACCTTATTATTTGCTTTTGACCACTTTCCTACCTTTATTAGACTAAGTTAGACTAGTTAGGATGTTTACATACGTTAGAATAAGTCTACATTAGGTGAATTGACCATTTTTTTCCTTAAAAGCTCACTTTTTAGGTACTTTAGAGTCAAATTTAAAGATTGACCTTATTCTCTGCTTTTCACCACTTTCCTACCTTTATTAGACTAAATTAGACTTGTTAAGATGTTGACATACCTTAGAATAAGTCTACATTAGGTGAATTGACCATTCTTTCTCTTAAAAGTTCACTCTTTAGGTACTTTAGAGTCAAATTTTGAGTTTGACCTTATTATTTGTTTTTGACCACTTTCCTACCTTTATTAGACTAAGTTAGACTTGTTAGGATGTTTACATACCTTAGAATAAGTCTACATTAGGTGAATTGACCATTTTTGACCTGAAAAGTTCACTTGTTAGATACTTAAGAGTCAAATTTCGAGTTTGACCTTATTATTTGCTTTTCACCACTTTCCTACCATTATTAGACTAAGTTAGACTTGTTAGGATGTTTACATACTTTAGAATAAGTCTACATTAGGTGAATTGACCATTCTTGAACATAAAAGTTCACTTTTTAGGTACTTAAGAGTCAAATTTCGAGTTTGACCTTATTCTTTGCTTTTCACCACTTTACTACCTTCATTAGACTAAGTTAGACTTGTGAGGATATTTACATACCTTAGAATAAGTCTACATTAGGTGAATTGACCAATTATCACTTTAAAAGTTCTATTTTTAGGTACCTAAGGGTCAAATTTCGAGTTTGACCTTATCATTTGTTTTTGACCACTTTCCTACCTTTATTAGACTAAGTTAGACTTGTTAGGATGTTTACATACCTTAGAGTATGTCTATGTTAGGTGAATTGACCATTTTTGACCATAAAAGTTCACTTTTTACGTACTTAAGAGTCAAATTTCGAATTTGACCTTATTATTTGCTTTTGACAACTTTCCTACCTTTATTAGACTAATTTAGACTAGTTAGGACGTTTACATACGTTAGAATAAGTCTACATTAGGTGAATTGACCATTTTTGTCCTTAAAAGTTCACTTTTTAGGTACTTTAGAGTCAAATTTAAAGATTGACCTTATTCTCTGCTTTTGACCAGTTTCCTACCTTCATTAGACTAAGTTAGAGTTGTTAGGATGTTTACATACCTTAGAATTAGTCTACATTAGGTGAATTGACCATTTTTGACCTTAAAAGTTCACTTTTTAGGTACTTTAGAGTCAAATTTTGAGTTTGACCTTATTATTTGTTTTTGACCACTTTCCTACCTTTATTAGACTAAGTTAGACATGTTAGGATGTTTACATACCTTAGAATAAGTCTATATTATGTGAATTGACCATTTTTGACTTGAAAAGTTCACTTGTTAGGTACTTAAGATTCAAATTTCGAGTTTGACTTTATTATTTGTTTTTCACCACTTTCCTACCATTATTAGACTAAGTTAGACTTGTTAGGATGTTTACATACTTTAGAATAAGTCTACATTAGGTGAATTGACCATTTTTGAACATAAAAGTTCACTTTTTAAGTACTTAAGAGTCAAATTTCGAGGTTGACCTTATTATTTGCTTTTCACCACTTTCCTACCATTATTAGACTAAGTTAGACTTGTTAGGATGTTTACATACTTTAGAATAAGTCTACATTAGGTGAATTGACCATTCTTGAACATAAAAGTTCACTTTTTAGGTACTTAAGAGTCAAATTTCGAGTTTGACCTTATTCTTTGCTTTTCACCACTTTACTACCTTCATTAGACTAAGTTAGACTTGTGAGGATATTTACATACCTTAGAATAAGTCTACATTAGGTGAATTGACCAATTATCACTTTAAAAGTTCTATTTTTAGGTACCTAAGGGTCAAATTTCGAGTTTGACCTTATCATTTGTTTTTGACCACTTTCCTACCTTTATTAGACTAAGTTAGACTTGTTAGGATGTTTACATACCTTAGAGTATGTCTATGTTAGGTGAATTGACCATTTTTGACCATAAAAGTTCACTTTTTACGTACTTAAGAGTCAAATTTCGAATTTGACCTTATTATTTGCTTTTGACAACTTTCCTACCTTTATTAGACTAAGTTAGACTAGTTAGGACGTTTACATACGTTAGAATAAGTCTACATTAGGTGAATTGACCATTTTTGTCCTTAAAAGTTCACTTTTTAGGTACTTTAGAGTCAAATTTAAAGATTGACCTTATTCTCTGCTTTTCACCACTTTCCTACCTTCATTAGACTAAGTTAGAGTTGTTAGGATGTTTACATACCTTAGAATAAGTCTACATTAGGTGAATTGACCATTTTTGACCTTAAAAATTCACTTTTTAGGTACTTTAGAGTGAAATTTTGAGTTTGACCTTATTATTTGTTTTTGATCACTTTCCTACATTTATTAGACAAAGTTAGACTTGTTAGAATGTTTACATACCTTAGAATAAGTCTACATTAGGTGAATTGAAAATTTTTGACCTGAAAGGTTCACTTGTTAGGTACTTAAGAGTCAAATTTCGACTTTGACCTTATTATTTGCTTTTCACCACTTTCTTACCATTATTAGACTAAGTTAGACTTGTTAGGATGTTTACATACCTTAGAATAAGTCTACATTAGGTGAATTGACCATTTTTGAACATAAAAGTTCACTTTTAAGGTACTTAAGAGTCAAATTTCGAGTTTGACCTTATTCTTTGCTTTTCACCACTTTACTACCTTCATTAGACTAAGTTAGACTTGTTAGGATATTTACATACCTTAGAATAAGTCTACATTAGGTGAATTGACCAACTATCAATTTAAAAGTTCAATTTTTAGGTACTTAAGAGTCAAATTTCGAGTTTGACCTTATTACTTGATTTTGACCACTTTCCTACCTTTATTAGACTAAGTTAGACTTGTTATGATGTTTACATACCTTAGAGTAAATCTACGTTAGGTGAATTGACCATTTTTGACCATAAAAGTTCACTTTTTAGGTACTTAAGAGTCAAATTTCGAGTTTGACCTTATTCTTTGCTTTTCACCACTTTACTACCTTCATTAGACTAAGTTAGACTTGTTAGGATGTTTACATACCTTAGAATAAGTCTACATTGGTGAATTGACCATTTTTTACCATACAAGTTCACTTTTTAGGTAATTTAGAGTCAAATTTCGAGTTTGACCTTACTCTTTGCTTCTCACAACTTTCCTACCTTCATTATACTAAGTTAGACTTGTTAGGATAATTCCATACCTTAGAATAAGTCTACATTAGGTGAATTGACCAATTATGACTTTAAAAGTTCAATTTTTAGGTACTTAAGAGTCAAATTTCGAGTTTGACCTTATTATTTGCTTTTGACCACTTTCCTACCTTTATTAGACTAAGTTAGACTTGTTAGGATGTTTACATACTTTAGAATAAGTCTACATTAGGTGAATTGACCATTTTTGACCTCAAAAGTTCACTTGTTAGGTACTTAAGAGTCAAATTTCGAGTTTGACATTATTATTTGCTTTTGACCACTTTCCTACTTTTATTAGACTAAGTTAGACTAGTTAGGATGTTTAAATACGTTAGAATAAGTCTACATTAGGTGAATTGACCATTTTTGTCCGTAAAAGTTCACTTTTTAGGTACTTTAGAGTCAAATTTAAACATTGACCTTATTCTTTGCTTTTCGCCACTTTCCTACCTTCATTAGACTAAGTTAGAGTTGTTAGGATGTTTACATACCTTAGAATAAGTCTACATTGGTGAATTGATCATTTTTTACCATACAAGTTCACTTTTTAGCTACTTTAGAGTCAAATTTCGAGTTTAACTTTACTCTTTGCTTTTCACAACTTTCCTACCTTCATTATACTAAGTTAGACTTGTTAGGATAATTACATACCTTAGAATAAGTCTACATTAGGTGAATTGACCAATTATCACTTTAAAAGTTCAATTTTTAGGTACTTAAGAGTCAAATTTCGAGTTTGACCTTATTATTTGTTTTTGACAACTTTCCTACCTTTATTAGACTAAGTTAGACTTGTTAGGATGTTTACATATCTTAGAGTAAGCCTACGTTAGGTGAATTGACCATTTTTGACCATAAAAGTTCACTTTTTACGTACTTAAGAGTCAAATTTCGAATTTGACCTTATTCTTTGCTTTTCACCACTTTACTACCTTCATTAGACTAAGTTAGACTTGTTAGGATGTTTACATACCTTAGAATAAGTCTACATTAGGTGAATTGACCAATTATCACTTTAAAAGTTCAATTTTTAGGTACTTAAGAGTCAAATTTCGAGTTTGACCTTATTATTTGCTTTTGACCACTTTCCTACCTTTATTAGACTAAGTTAGACTTGTTAGGATGTTTACATACCTTAGAATAAGTCTACATTAGGTGAATTGACCATTTTTGACCTCAAAAGTTCACTTGTTAGGTACTTAAGAGTCAAATTTCGAGTTTGACCTTATTATTTGCTTTTGACCACTTTCCTACCTTTATTAGACTAAGTTAGACTAGTTAGGATATTTACATACGTTAGAATAAGTCTACATTAGGTGAATTGACCATTTTTGTCCGTAAAAGTTCACTTTTTAGGTACTTTAGTTGAAAATGAGACTTATTATTATTCTCAAATCATAAAAAATACATTCTCAAACCTTCTATTTGTAATAATCTAGTTCTCCTAAAAAGGGAAATAGGGAAACTAGGAAACCTAGGGAAAAATAAAATAAAATAAAATATCATGTACCTATTTCCTCTAATTAGGAAGATTCTACAGATATTATCCTAGATTACAACACTCCCCCTCAAGTTGGTAAATGAATATCAATCATTCCCAACTTGCCTACAAGATCTTGAAATCTACCCGGAGGAAGCCCTTTTGTGAAAATATCTGCTATTTGATGTTCTGTAGGAACATGAGTTGTAATCACAAAGCCTCTGTCAAGATTATCTTTGATGAAGTGTCTGTCAATTTCAATGTGTTTGGTTCTGTCATGCTGTACTGGATTATGGGCTATGCTCATAGCAGACTTATTGTCACAGTGTAGTTGCACTGGGTGCTCTACTTTGACTTTAAGATCATCCAAGATTATTTTCATCCAGAGTCCTTCACACATTCCTTGAGCAAGGGCTCGAAATTCAGCTTCTGCACTAGAACGGGACACTCTATCTTGCTTTTTGCTTCTCCATGTTACCAAACTATCTCCAAGAAATACACAATACCCCGAAGTAGATTTTCTATCAGTAATAGAACCTGCATAGTCAGCATCAGTATATATCTTCATATTCAATGTGTCTTCCTTTTTGAATAATAGCCCCTTTCCTGGACTTGACTTCAAGTATTGGAGAATTTTATCAACTGCTTGCATATGTCTCTCTCTTGGATCATGCATAAATTGGCTCACTACACTAACTGCATAAGCAATGTCTGGTCTTGTGTGTGATAGATAAATCAATTTTCCCACCAATCTCTGATATTGGGCCTTCTCTACAGGAGCACTTTCTTCACTTCCGATTCTGTGATTCTGTTCTATAGGAACAGTTGAGGTTCTACATCCCAACTTTCCTGTTTCTTTGAGGAGATCAAGTACATATTTCCTCTGGGAGATGAAAATTCCATTCTTGGAGTAGGCAACCTCTATTCCAAGAAAATATTTGAGTTTTCCTAGGTCTTTCATTTCAAATTGAGCTGCCAATTTTTCCTTTAATGCCAATTTTTCTATTTCATCATCTCCTGCAATAATCATATCATCCACATAGACAAGCAATAAAGTGAGTTTACCTGTAGAAGAGTGCTTTATGAATAGAGTATGATCTCCTTGGCTTTGTCTGTATCCCAAGGAAACCATTGCTTTTGTAAATTTTCCAAACCATACTCTAGGGGATTGTTTAAGACCATACAATGCTTTCTTTAGGAGACATACCTTGTTCCTTTCATTTTTCACTTCAAACCCTGGAGGAATCTCCATGTACACTTCCTCATCTAAATCTCCATGAAGAAAGGCATTCTTCACATCCAGCTGGTGTAAGTCCCATCCAAAATGGGCAGCCAAAGCGAGAATAACTCGAACTGTATTCATCTTTGCCACTGGGGCAAATGTCTCCTCATAATCAATCCCATATGTCTGGGTATATCCTTTTGCCACCAATCTAGCTTTATATCTTTCTATTGTCCCATCTGCCTTATGTTTGACTGTGAATATCCATCTACACCCTACTATCTTCTTGTCTCTTGGCTTATCAACAATCTCCCAAGTTGAATTTCTTTCTAATGCATTCATCTCTTCTTTCATAGCTTGATTCCAATGTTCAAGTTTCATGGCCTCCTGGATTGAGGTAGGTATTTCTGTGGCATCAATGGCAGCAATAAAACTTTTGTGCTTATCAGAGAGATTGTTAGTGCAAACATACTGAGAAATAGGATATTTAGCACATGATCTTCTTCCCTTTCTCAATGCAATGGGTAAATCCTCAGTAATACTTACCTCCTCCTCATTGATATCTTCAGGGATACTCACCTCCGGATCAGACAATTCTTCTTGCTCTAGAGTCGAAGTGGGTTGTTCTCTTCTTGCATATTTTTTGCCAAAAAATCTGTCTTCCTCTTCTTGCTCACTGTGGACTATGGTTGCTTCATTGCTCAGGTCTTGGGCATCCTGCAAAGACAAACATGGTAATGACAAGAAGGAGAGTTCATCCACTTCAAGTGCTTTCTCCCCCTGAAGTGGTGAACTGACATAAAAGGATTTGGTTTCATGAAAGGTGACATCCATGGTGATAAAGACACGACGACTTTGAGGATGATAACATTTGTACCCTTTTTTATTAGAAGGATACCCAATAAAGACACATTTAAGGGCTCGGGGATCTAATTTACCACGGTTAGGAGGATGAGAGTGAACAAAAACAACACATCCAAAGACTCGACTAGGTAGACTCGTTGTAAGGGAAGAAGAAGGAACAAAAGACAATAGAGACTCTATAGGACTAATGCCAGTTAAGATACGAGTGGGTAACCTGTTGATGAGATATGTGGCAGTTAACACAGCTTCTCCCCAGTAATGTTTGGGAACAGACATTTGAAAAAGAAGAGCTCTAGTTACCTCAAGAAGATGACGATTCTTTCTTTCAGCAACCCCATTTTGTTGAGGAGTGTTAACACAGGTTAGTTCGTGAACAATACCATTATGAGACAAAAAATTGAGAAATTCATGATTTACATATTCAGTACCATTATCAGACCTAATTTTTTTTATATTTTTTCCAAATTGAGTTTGGACAAGGCGGAAAAAGTTAACAAAAATTTGAAAAACTTCAGATTTATTTTTCATAAGGTATGTCCACGTGACACGAGTACAATCATCAATAAAGGTAACGAACCATTTGGCTCCAGAAATAGAATCTATGACAGGACCCCAAACATCAGAATGAATTAAATCAAATGGAGAAATACTCTTTTTATTACTAATAGGATAAGATGCACGATGGTGTTTTGACAATTGACAAATATCACAATTAAAAGACTCAACAGACTCCTTGGTAAACAAATGGGGAAACAGGGACTTGATAAGACTAAATGATGGATGCCCAAGCCTTTGATGATGTAACCATATTTGTGATTTAGCCCACGTCTCGGATGTAGCTTGTTGACTCAGGATTTGTGTGTTGCTTTGGTTATCAAACTCTAAAAAATACAACCTGCTCCTTAGCAGTTAAAATCGTCTTCCCCGTGGCAAGATCCTGAAAAACACAATAAGTTGGAAAAAATATTACTGAACAATTTAAATCCTTGGTGAACTTTTGCACAGAGATAAGACTATTAGCTAATTGAGGAACATGTAAAACATCCTTCAATACAATAGATGAGTCTAGGAATATATTCCCAGAGCCGCATACAGGTACACCCTGTCCATTTGCAACTGTAATAATTTGTTCTTTATTGCTCTTGCTATATGAATCGAAATTCCCACTAAACGGTGTCATATGATCAGTTGCACCCGAATCAAGGATCCAAATACCGTGAGACACATGACCAACAGTATTGAGACAAATCTTACCTTTTATGGACAGAGTACATGATCCAGAGGGCTTACTCATTGATTCAATCATTGCTTCCAAGCGCTCGAGTTTCTCCTTATAAGTTTGTATATCAAGATCTGGTGGTGGTGGTGGTGGATTAGACTGGGACGGATTAGATTGATTTGTGGCTTCCCGTTCTGAGGTAGTATGATTTACCCATTTTTTAGTAGGCCCTTTGTTGTTTCCAATGCGCTCGAGAACATTCTTTTTTCCATGGAGTTTGAAGCATATTTTCTTGGTATGTCCAGATCTTTTACAGTATGTACAATAGTCCCCATTAGTACCTTTTTCAAACGTTTTTCCCCCAGCATTTGTTCCCTTGTGGACTCCCTTTCCAGTTGTCATGGCAGAGCCTGTGTTGGAGATCCCTCCATGAAGCATGACAGATCTCCGAGTTTCTTCTCCTCTTACCATAAAAAAAACTTCTGACAGGGGTGGTAATTTTTCTCTTCCAAAAATTTGAACCCGGATTGGGTCGTATTCATGATTAAGGCCCTGGAGAAATTTAAAGATTTTTTCTCCTTCCATGAATTCAGCAAGAACAGCAGCATCTGTTTTACACATCTTTATTGTTTAGATCTGATCTAGTTCCATCCAAAGACCATTCAGGATCCCGTGATACTCTGTTACAGAAAGGGAGTCCTGTTTTGTATTAAATATCTTGTTCTTGATATCATAGGTAGCAGCAAGATTCTTTTTTAAAGAAAAAGTACTCTGTAAATCATCCCATATTTCTTTTGCAGAAGAGTGGAACATATAATTTTTTCTTACTTCTGGAGACATGGATTGCCACATCCAAGTCATAATTAAATAATCTTCTCTATCCCATATTGAAAAATGTTTGTCATCTGGTGCCGGTCCTCCTCCATGTATATGATCAAGTTTGGAGCGACTCTTGAGAATCCTTAAAATAAATTGACTCCATTGTAAGTAATTCTGACCATCCAGCCACGAGGTACTTCCTATATTTGGTAAGTCATTGGGTACCCCCAAAGGAATATTCTTTTCTTCAGACATCCCGTATCCAATAAAAAAGGGCAAAAACTTCAAACTCAGATCTACTCAAATAAAGGCCAAACGGGTCGTCACCAACCCAAGGAACAGAATCAGGAGGCTCCGGCGACCCTTCTGTGGCGGCTACGGCGAGTGGGTTTCACCGGAAAAAGAGGATCAAAACGTAAAAGTCAGATCTGCACAAATACAGCTCAAACTAGTCGTCACCGCCCCTAGGAACGGACTCAAGGGGCTCCGGCGACCCTGTCTGTGGCGGCGCCAGCGAGTGGGTCTTGCCGGAGGGTGGCGCGTGGGCTACACGCGCCGGCGACGGTGGCGGCGCGTGGCGTCGCGTGGCAGCTCCGTTCGAGGAGCGACTTCCGGCTCTGAGATCGCCGGTGTTAGGCGCACCTTTCTGCCCTATCAACGACCCCGAATGGCGACGGTGGCAGCGGCGGTGGTCGGACAGTAGCGGCGGTGCGCTTCTTGCAGCGGAATCTAGCCCCTAAGATCAGGAGCTCTGACACCAAGTTGAAAATGAGACTTATTATTATTCTCAAATCATAAAAAATACATTCTCAAACCTTCTATTTGTAATAATCTAGTTCTCCTAAAAAGGGAAATAGGGAAACTAGGAAACCTAGGGAAAAATAAAATAAAATAAAATATCATGTACCTATTTCCTCTAATAAGGAAGATTCTACAGATATTATCCTAGATTACAACAACTTTAGAGTCAAATTTAAAGATTGACCTTATTCTCAGCTTTTCACCACTTTCCTACCTTCATTAGACTAAGTTAGACTTGTTAGGATGTTGACATACCTTAGAATAAGTCTACATTAGGTGAATTGACCATTTTTTATCTTAAAAGTTCACTTTTTAAGTACTTTAGAGTCAAATTTTGAGTTTGACCTTATTATTTGTTTTTGAGCACTTTCCTACCTTTATTAGACTAAGTTAGACTTGTTAGGATGTTTACATACCTTAGAATAAGTCTACATTAGGTGAATTGACCATTTTTGACCTGAAAAGTTCACTTGTTAGGTACTTAAGAGTCAAATTTCGAGTTTGACCTTATTATTTGCCTTTCACCACTTTCCTACCATTATTAGACTAAGTTAGACTTGTTAGGATGTTTACATACTTTAGAATAAGTCTACATTAGGTGAATTGACCATTTTTGAACATAAAAGTTAACTTTTTAGGTACTTAAGAGTCAAATTTCGAGTTTGACCTTATTCTTTGCTTTTCACCACTTTACTACCTTCATTAGACTAAGTTAGACTTGTTAGGATATTTACATACCTTAGAATAAGTCTACATTAGGTGAATTGACCAATTATCACTTTAAAAGTTCAATTTTTAGGTACTTAAGCGTCAAATTTCGAGTTTGACCTTATTATTTGTTTTTGAACACTTTCCTACCTTTATTAGACTAAGTTAGACTTGTTAGGATGTTTACATACCTTAGAGTAAGCCTACGTTAGGTGAATTAACCATTTTTGACCATAAAAGTTCACTTTTTACGTACTTAAGAGTCAAATTTCGAATTTGACCTTATTCTTTGCTTTTCACCACTTTACTACCTTCATTAGACTAAGTTAGACTTGTTAGGATGTTTACATACCTTAGAATAAGTCTACATTGGTGAATTGACCATTTTTTACCATACAAGTACACTTTTTAGGTACTTTAGAGTCAAATTTCGAGTTTGACTTTACTCTTTGCTTTTCACAACTTTCCTACCTTCATTATACTAAGTTAGACTTGTTAGGATAATTACATACCTTAGAATAAGTCTACATTAGGTGAATTGACCAATTATCACTTTAAAAGTTCAATTTTTAGGTACTTAAGAGTCAAATTTCGAGTTTGACCTTATTATTTGCTTTTGACCACTTTCCTACCTTTATTAGACTAAGTTAGACTTGTTAGGATGTTTACATACCTTAGAATAAGTCTACATTAGGTGAATTGACAATTTTTGACCTCAAAAGTTCACTTGTTAGGTACTTAAGAGTCAAATTTCGAGTTTGACCTTATTATTTGCTTTTGACCACTTTCCTACCTTTATTAGACTAAGTTAGACTAGTTAGGATGTTGACATACGTTAGAATAAGTCTACATTAGGTGAATTGACCATTTTTGTCCTTAAAAGTTAACTTTTTAGGTACTTTAGAGTCAAATTTAAAGATTGACCTTATTCTCTGCTTTACACCACTTTCCTACCTTCATTAGACTAAGTTAGACTTGTTAGGATGTTTACATACCTTAGAATAAGTCTACATTAGGTGAATTGACCATTTTTGACCTTAAAATTTCACTTTTTAGGTACTTTAGAGTCAAATTTTGTGTTTGACCTTATTATTTGTTTTTGACCACTTTCCTACCTTTATTAGACTAAATTACACTTGTTAGGATGTTTACATACCTTAGAATAAGTCTACCTTAGGTGAATTGACCATTTTTGACCTGAAAAGTTCACTTGTTAGGTACTTAAGAGTCAAATTTCGAGTTTGACCTTATTATTTGCTTTTCCCCACTTTCCTACCATTATTAGACTAAGTTAGACTTGTTAGGATGTTTACATACCTTAGGATAAGTCTACATTAGGTGAATTGACCATTTTTGAACATAAAAGTTCACTTTTAAGGTACTTAAGAGTCAAATTTCGAGTTTGACCTTATTCTTTGCTTTTCACCACTTTACTACCTTTATTAGACTAAGTTAGACTTGTTAGGATGTTTACATACCTTAGAGTAAGTCTACGTTAGGTGAATTGACCATTTTTGACCATAAAAGTTCACTTTTTACGTACTTAAGAGTCAAATTTCGAATTTGACCTTATTCTTTGCTTTTCACCACTTTACTACCTTCAATAGACTAAGTTAGACTTGTTAGGATGTTTACATACCTTAGAATAAGTCTACATTGGTGAATTGACCATTTTTTACCATACAAGTACGCTTTTTAGGTACTTTAGAGTCAAATTTCGAGTTTGACTTTACTCTTTGCTTTTCACAACTTTCCTACCTTCATTATACTAAGTTAGACTTGTTAGGATAATTACATACCTTAGAATAAGTCTACATTAGGTGAATTGACCAATTATCACTTTAAAAGTTCAATTTTTAGGTACTTAAGCGTCAAATTTCGAGTTTGACCTTATTATTTGTTTTTGAACACTTTCCTACCTTTATTAGACTAAGTTAGACTTGTTAGGATGTTTACATACCTTAGAGTAAGCCTACGTTAGGTGAATTAACCATTTTTGACCATAAAAGTTCACTTTTTACGTACTTAAGAGTCAAATTTCGAATTTGACCTTATTCTTTGCTTTTCACCACTTTACTACCTTCATTAGACTAAGTTAGACTTGTTAGGATGTTTACATACCTTAGAATAAGTCTACATTGGTGAATTGACCATTTTTTACCATACAAGTACACTTTTTAGGTACTTTAGAGTCAAATTTCGAGTTTGACTTTACTCTTTGCTTTTCACAACTTTCCTACCTTCATTATACTAAGTTAGACTTGTTAGGATAATTACATACCTTAGAATAAGTCTACATTAGGTGAATTGACCAATTATCACTTTAAAAGTTCAATTTTTAGGTACTTAAGAGTCAAATTTCGAGTTTGACCTTATTATTTGCTTTTGACCACTTTCCTACCTTTATTAGACTAAGTTAGACTTGTTAGGATGTTTACATACCTTAGAATAAGTCTACATTAGGTGAATTGACAATTTTTGACCTCAAAAGTTCACTTGTTAGGTACTTAAGAGTCAAATTTCGAGTTTGACCTTATTATTTGCTTTTGACCACTTTCCTACCTTTATTAGACTAAGTTAGACTAGTTAGGATGTTGACATACGTTAGAATAAGTCTACATTAGGTGAATTGACCATTTTTGTCCTTAAAAGTTAACTTTTTAGGTACTTTAGAGTCAAATTTAAAGATTGACCTTATTCTCTGCTTTACACCACTTTCCTACCTTCATTAGACTAAGTTAGACTTGTTAGGATGTTTACATACCTTAGAATAAGTCTACATTAGGTGAATTGACCATTTTTGACCTTAAAATTTCACTTTTTAGGTACTTTAGAGTCAAATTTTGTGTTTGACCTTATTATTTGTTTTTGACCACTTTCCTACCTTTATTAGACTAAATTACACTTGTTAGGATGTTTACATACCTTAGAATAAGTCTACCTTAGGTGAATTGACCATTTTTGACCTGAAAAGTTCACTTGTTAGGTACTTAAGAGTCAAATTTCGAGTTTGACCTTATTATTTGCTTTTCCCCACTTTCCTACCATTATTAGACTAAGTTAGACTTGTTAGGATGTTTACATACCTTAGGATAAGTCTACATTAGGTGAATTGACCATTTTTGAACATAAAAGTTCACTTTTAAGGTACTTAAGAGTCAAATTTCGAGTTTGACCTTATTCTTTGCTTTTCACCACTTTACTACCTTTATTAGACTAAGTTAGACTTGTTAGGATGTTTACATACCTTAGAGTAAGTCTACGTTAGGTGAATTGACCATTTTTGACCATAAAAGTTCACTTTTTACGTACTTAAGAGTCAAATTTCGAATTTGACCTTATTCTTTGCTTTTCACCACTTTACTACCTTCAATAGACTAAGTTAGACTTGTTAGGATGTTTACATACCTTAGAATAAGTCTACATTGGTGAATTGACCATTTTTTACCATACAAGTACGCTTTTTAGGTACTTTAGAGTCAAATTTCGAGTTTGACTTTACTCTTTGCTTTTCACAACTTTCCTACCTTCATTATACTAAGTTAGACTTGTTAGGATAATTACATACCTTAGAATAAGTCTACATTAGGTGAATTGACCAATTATCACATTCAAAGTTCAATTTTTAGGTACTTAAGAGTCAAATTTCGAGTTTGACCTTATTATTTGCTTTTGACCACTTTCCTACCTTTATTAGACTAAGTTAGACTTGTTAGGATGTTTACATACCTTAGAATAAGTCTACATTAGGTGAATTGACCATTTTTGACCTCAAAAGTTCACTTGTTAGGTACTTAAAAGTCAAATTTCGAGTTTGACCTTATTATTTGCTTTTGACCACTTTCCTACCTTTATTAGACTAAGTTAGACTTGTTAGGATGTTTACATACCTTAGAATAAGTCTACATTAGGTGAATTGACCATTTTGTACCATACAAGTTCACTTTTTTGGTACTTTAGAGTTAAATTTCGAGTTTGACTTTACTCTTTGCTTTTCACAACTTTCCTAACTTCATTATACTAAGTTAGACTTGTTAGGATGTTTACATACCTTAGAGTAAGTCTACGTTAGGTGAATTGACCATTTTTGACCATAAAAGTTCACTTTTTACGTACTTAAGAGTCAAATTTCGAATTTGACCTTATTATTTGCTTTTGACCACTTTCCTACCTTTATTAGACTAAGTTAGACTTGTTAGGATGTTTACATACCTTAGAATAAGTCTACATTAGGTGAATTGACCATGTTTGACCTCAAAAGTTCACTTGTTAGGTACTTAAAAGTCAAATTTCGAGTTTGACCTTATTATTTGCTTTTGACCACTTTCCTACCTTTATTAGACTAAGTTAGACTTGTTAGGATGTTTACATACCTTAGAATAAGTCTACATTAGGTGAATTGACCATTTTGTACCATACAAGTTCACTTTTTTGGTACTTTAGAGTTAAATTTCGAGTTTGACTTTACTCTTTGCTTTTCACAACTTTCCTAACTTCATTATACTAAGTTAGACTTGTTAGGATGTTTACATACCTTAGAATAAGTCTACATTAGGTGAATTGACCTTTTTTTACCTTAAATGTTCACTTTTTAGGTACTTAAGAGCCAAAATTCGAGTTTGACCTTATTCTTTGCTTTTGACCACTTTCCTACCCTTATTAGACTAAGTTAGACTTGATAGGATGTTTACATACCTTAGAATAAGTCTACATTACGTGAATTGACCATTTTTGACCTGAAAAGTTCACTTGTTAGGTACTTAAGAGTCAAATTTCGAGTTTCACCTTATTATTTGCTTTTGACCACGTTCCTACCTTTATTAGACTAAGTTAGACTTGATAGGATGTTTACATACCTTAGAATAAGTCTACATTAGGTGAATTGACCCATTATCACTTTAAAAGTTCAATTTTTAGGTACTTAAGAGTCAAATTTCGAGTTTGACCTTATTATTTGCTTTTGACCACTTTCCTACCTTTATTAGACTAAGTTAGACTTGTTAGGATGTTTACATACCTTAGAATAAGTCTACATTAGGTGAATTGACCATTTTTGACCTTAAAAGTTCACTTTTTAGGTATTTTAGAGTCAAATTTCGAGTTTGACCTTATTATTTGCTTTTGACCACTTTCCTACCTTTATTAGACTAAGTTAGACTTGTTAGGATGTTTACATACCTTAGAATAAGTCTACATTAGGTGAATTGACCATTTTTGACCTGAAAAGTTCACTTGTTAGGTACTTAAGAGTCAAATTTCGAGTTTGACCTTATTATTTGCTTTTGACCACTTTCCTACCTTTATTAGACTAAGTTAGACTTGTTAGGATGTTTACATACCTTAGAATAAGTCTACATTAGGTGAATTGACCATTTTTTACCATACAAGTTCACTTTTTAGGTACTTTAGAGTCAAATTTCGAGTTTGACTTTACTCTTTGCTTTTCACAACTTTCCTACCTTCATTATACTAAGTTAGACTTGTTAGGATGTTTATATACCTTAGAATAAGTCTACATTAGGTGAATTGACCTTTTTTTACCTTAAATGTTCACTTTTTAGGTACTTAAGAGCCAAAATTCGAGTTTGACCTTATTATTTGCTTTTGACCACTTTCCTACCCTTATTAGACTAAGTTAGACTTGTTAGGATGTGTACATACCTTAGAATAAGTCTACATTAGGTGAATTACCATTTTTGACGTCAAAAGTTCACTTGTTAGGTACTTAAGAGTCAAATTTATAGTTTGACCTTATTATTTCCTTTTCACCACTTTCCTACCTTTATTAGACTAAGTGAGACTTGATAGGATGTTTACATACCTTAGAATAAGTCTACATTAGGTGAATTGACCCATTATCACTTTAAAAGTTCAATTTTTAGGTACTTAAGATTCAAATTTCGAGTTTGACCTTATTATTTGCTTTTGACCACTTTCCTACCTTTATTGGACTAAGTTAGACTTGTTAGGATGTTTACATACCTTAGAATACGTCTAGATTACGTGAATTGACCATTTTTGACCTTAAAAGTTCACTTTTTAGGTACTTAAGAGTCAAATTTCGAGTTTGACCTTATTATTTGCTTCTGACCACTTTCCTACCTTTATTAGATTAAGTTAGACTTGATAGGATGTTTACATACCTTAGAATAAGTCTACATTAGGTGAATTGACAACTTTTGACCATAAAAGTTCACTTTTTAGGTACTTAAGAGTCAAATTTCAAGTTTGACCTTATTCTTTGCTTTTCACCACTTTACTACCTTTATTAGACTAAGTTATACTTGTTAGGATGTTTACATACCTTAGAATAAGTCTACATTAGGTGAATTGACCCATTATCACTTTAAAAGTTCAATTTTTAGGTACTTAAGATTCAAATTTCAAGTTTGACCTTATTATTTGCTTTTGACCACTTTCCTACCTTTATTCGACTAAGTTAGACTTGTTAGGATGTTTACATACCTTATAATAAGTCTACATTAGGTGAATTGACCATTTTTGACCTGAAAAGTTCACTTGTTAGGTACTTAAGAGTTAAATTTCGAGTTTGACCTTATTATTTGCTTCTGACCACTTTCCTACCTTTATTAGACTAAGTTAGACTTGATAGGATGTTTACATACCTTAGAATAAGTCTACATTAGGTGAATTGACCACTTTTGACCATAAAAGTTCACTTTTTAGGTACTTAAGAGTCAAATTTCGAGTTTGACCTTATTCTTTGCTTTTCACCACTTTACTACCTTTATTAGACTAAGTTAGACTTGTTAGGATGTTTACATACCTTAGAATAAGTCTACATTAGGTAAATTGACCATTTTTTACCATACAAGTTCACTTTTTAGGTACTTTAGAGTCAAATTTCGAGTTTGACTTTACTCTTTGCTTATCACAACTTTCCTACCTTCATTATACTAAGTTAGACTTTTTAGGATGTTTACATACCTTAGAATAAGTCTACATTAGGTGAATTGACCTTTTTTTACCTTAAATGTTCACTTTTTAGGTACTTAAGAGCCAAAATTCGAGTTTGACCTTATTCTTTGCTTTTGACCACTTTCCTACCCTTATTAGACTAAGTTAGACTTGTTAGGATGTTTACATACCTTAGAATAAGTCTACATTAGGTGAATTGACAATTTTGTACCTTAAAAGTTCACTTTTTAGGTACTTAAGAGTCAAATTTCGAGTTTGCACTTATTCTATGCTTTTGACAACTTTCCTATCTTTATTAGACTATGTTAGACTTGATAGGATGTGTACATACCTTAGGATAAGTCTACATTTGGTGAATTGACCAATTATCACTTTAAAAGTTCAATTTTTAGGTACTTAAGAGTCAAAATTCGAGTTTGATTTTATTATTTGCTTTTGACCACTTTCCTACCTTTATTAGACTAAGTTAGATAGACTTGTTAGGATGTTTACATACCTTAGAATAAGTCTACATTAGGTGAATTGACCTTTTTTGACCTCAAAAGTTCACTTGTTAGGTACTTAAGAGTCAAATTTAGAGTTTGACCTTATTATTTCCTTTTCACCACTTTCCTACCTTTATTAGACTAAGTGAGACTTGATAGGATGTTTACATACCTTAGAATAAGTCTACATTAGGTGAATTGACCCATTATCACTTTAAAAGTTCAATTTTTAGGTACTTAAGATTCAAATTTCGAGTTTGACCTTATTATTTGCTTTTGACCACTTTCCTACCTTTATTGCACTAAGTTAGACTTGTTAAGATGTTTACATACCTTAGAATACGTCTAGATTACGTGAATTGACCATTTTTGACCTTAAAAGTTCACTTTTTAGGTATTTTAGAGTCAAATTTCGAGTTTGACCTTATTATTTGCTTTTGACCACTTTCCTACCTTTATTAGACTAAGTTAGACTTGTTAGGATGTTTACATACCTTATAATAAGTCTACATTAGGTGAATTGACCATTTTTTACCTGAAAAGTTCACTTGTTAGGTACTTAAGAGTCAAATTTCGAGTTTGACCTTATTATTTGCTTCTGACCACTTTCCTACCTTTATTAGACTAAGTTAGACTTGATAGGATGTTTACATACCTTAGAATAAGTCTACATTAGGTGAATTGACAACTTTTGACCATAAAAGTTCACTTTTTAGGTACTTAAGAGTCAAATTTCGAGTTTCACCTTATTCTTTGCTTTTCACCACTTTACTACCTTTATTAGACTAAGTTAGACTTGTTAGGATGTTTACATACCTTAGAATAAGTCTACATTAGGTAAATTGACCATTTTTTACCATACAAGTTCACTTTTTAGGTACTTTAGAGTCAAATTTCGAGTTTGACTTTACTCTTTGCTTTTCACAACTTTCCTACCTTCATTATACTAAGTTAGACTTTTTAGGATGTTTACATACCTTAGAATAAGTCTACATTAGGTGAATTGACCTTTTTTTACCTTAAATGTTCACTTTTTAGGTACTTAAGAGCCAAAATTCGAGTTTAACCTTATTCTTTGCTTTTGACCACTTTCCTACCCTTATTAGACTAAGTTAGACTTGTTAGGATGTTTACATACCTTAGAATAAGTCTACATTAGGTGAATTGACAATTTTGTACCTTAAAAGTTCACTTTTTAGGTACTTAAGAGTCAAATTTCGAGTTTGCACTTATTCTATGCTTTTGACAACTTTCCTACCTTTATTAGACTATGTTAGACTTGATAGGATGTGTACATACCTTAGGATAAGTCTACATTTGGTGAATTGACCAATTATCACTTTAAAAGTTCAATTTTTAGGTACTTAAGAGTCAAAATTCGAGTTTGACTTTATTATTTGCTTTTGACCACTTTCCTACCTTTATTAGACTAAGTTAGATAGACTTGTTAGGATGTTTACATACCTTAGAATAAGTCTACATTAGGTTAATTGACCATTTTTTACCTGAAAAGTTCACTTGTTAGGTACTTAAGAGTCAAAATTCGAGTTTGACTTTATTATTTGCTTTTGACCACTTTCCTACCTTTATTAGACTAAGTTAGACTTGTTAGGATGTTTACATACCTTAGAATAAGTCTACATTACGTGAATTGACCATTTTTGACCTGAAAAGTTCACTTGTTAGGTACTTAAGAGTCAAATTTCGAGTTTCACCTTATTATTTGCTTTTGACCACGTTCCTACCTTTATTAGACTAAGTTAGACTTGATAGGATGTTTACATACCTTAGAATAAGTCTACATTAGGTGAATTGACCCATGATCACTTTAAAAGTTCAATTTTTAGGTACTTAAGAGTCAAATTTCGAGTTTGACCTTATTATTTGCTTTTGACCACTTTCCTACCTTTATTAGACTAAGTTAGACTTGTTAGGATGTTTACATACCTTAGAATAAGTCTACATTAGGTGAATTGACCATTTTTGACCTTAAAAGTTCACTTTTTAGGTATTTTAGAGTCAAATTTCGAGTTTGACCTTATTATTTGCTTTTGACCACTTTCCTACCTTTATTAGACTAAGTTAGACTTGTTAGGATGTTTACATACCTTAGAATAAGTCTACATTAGGTGAATTGACCATTTTTTACCATACAAGTTCACTTTTTAGGTACTTTAGAGTCAAATTTCGAGTTTGACTTTACTCTTTGCTTTTCACAACTTTCCTACCTTCATTATACTAAGTTAGACTTGTTAGGATGTTTATATACCTTAGAATAAGTCTACATTAGGTGAATTGACCTTTTTTTACCTTAAATGTTCACTTTTTAGGTACTTAAGAGTCAAAATTCGAGTTTGACCTTATTATTTGCTTTTGACCACTTTCCTACCCTTATTAGACTAAGTTAGACTTGTTAGGATGTGTACATACCTTAGAATAAGTCTACATTAGGTGAATTACCATTTTTGACGTCAAAAGTTCACTTGTTAGGTACTTAAGAGTCAAATTTATAGTTTGACCTTATTATTTGCTTTTCACCACTTTCCTACCTTTATTAGACTAAGTTAGACTTGTTAGGATGTTTACATACCTTAGAATAAGTTTACATTAGGTGAATTGACCATTTTTTACCGTACAAGTTCACTTTTTAGGTACTTTAGAGTCAAATTTCGAGTTTGACTTTAGTCTTTGCTTTACACAACTTTCCTACCTTCATTATACTAAGTTGGACTTGTTAGGATGTTTACATACCTTAGAATAAGTCTACATTATAATTTTTATTTTTGGTTTTAATGTGTGTTTTCTTTTCTTTTATTTTTTATTGTGCTCTGCTTGAATGAACTGAACTGCTTTGATTCACCTGTGCTCTATTTTGTGTGAGGAGTTTGGTTTTTGAAAATTCTAGTGTTTGATTGAAGTTGAGATGATGCATGATGATAAATTTTTGAGATAGGTGCTTGAAATAAAGTTTGATTAAAATAGTGAGCAAGATGTTTTTCTGAATGTGAGAACTTTGGAGTTTACCTATGTGAGTTTTGAGCTTCAGAGTTGTTTTTAATAATTGTTGTCACTTTGGAAGCATGAATGATTTTGCCCAAATTTTCTGTGATTGAACTAGTTGCCTGCAGGTTCCATATGATCAAGGCCATCTTTTGTTATCCTTTATTCTTTTGGTCTTCAAAATATTTTTTGCCAGTGAAAAGAGAACAATTTGTTCTAACCTTTGAACCTTGAGCCTTATGTATGTCTTGAAATACCTTTTTGAAAAATCTTTACCTTGAGTTAAGTTGAGAACATTTAGTGAGGTACTGATAAAGGTTCAAGTTTGGGGTTACCAGGAAACAACTCACTTCTCTAGGCAGTGAGTAAATCAAAAGAAAAAGTAAATGAAAAGCAAAGGCAAAAGAAAAGTGAGAAAAGAAAATTCAAAAGAAAAGGAAAAGCTCGCTGCAAAGGAAGGCTGGAAAAAAGAAAAGAGAGTTGTTCTTGAAAGATGAATTCATAAATGTCTCTCTTAACTCAAGGAACTTTGCTGGCCAGAAAAACTAATTTCCTTCTTAGCCCAGCCAAGTTACAAGCAACGAAAAGCCCTTGTGAAGATACCATGCTTGTAAGTATGTTTGATTGTGGTTAAATGAAAGGCAAAATTAATTTGTGTGACATTGTGATAACAGAGAGAAACATCACACCATACACCTGTGAGTTGAGTGAGACACTTTTGAATGCTTGAGAGATATATTTTTGAGTGCTTGAGTGAAACACTTTCCCTGGTGAGCAATAGTTCTCTAAATTTCTGACTGCATCTCTGCTTGGTTGATTGATCACTTTTAACGATAGTACCTGTTGAAAATGCATCACATTGAGCATAATTGAATTGAAGCATCTGCACATCTTGACTGAGATCTTATGCTGAAATTGATAAAAGTGATTCCTTGTCTTGAAAAAGTTTTCGAAAAAGGTTCAGTCATTGTAGTGATTGTTCTGAAAAGCTGAGTTGCATTTTGTTTGCTTGAGGACAAGCAAAGTTCTAAGTTTGGGGTTGTGATCACGGTTTGAAACATCGTTATTTGCCATGTGATTTTGATACTAAAAGCACCCTTTTTCACTTAGAAATTTTCTTGGACTCGTGTTTTCAATAAATTGTGTGAATAAGAGAGTTGAGGTTGATTTCACCAGTTTTCTAACAAATTCCCCTTGTGTTGACAGCGATTAAAGGAATACTGGAAGAAAAAGTGAAAAGTATAGAAGATGGAGCTCAAAAGGGGGCAAAAAGGCACCAAGAAGAGGGAAAACCCGAAGCCCAGGCGACAGGAACGAGAAAGTTGCGCGAGCAGAATCACCGCCGGTCGCCCAAGCGACGGCCCCGACGCCCAGGCGACGGACGCTCGAAGCTTGGGCGTCTAAATCTGACGCCCAAACCCAACATGCCCCTCAAATCTCGCCTAGGCGAGCTCCCTGCGAAGCTTTGGCGATACATGACCTGGATCGGGCCGCACTTTGGGACGCGTCTAGCAATATTTAAAGGACCCTAGGGCTCTAGGTTTTGCATCCCTGGCAGGGAAGAGCATAGCAATACACTCTTAGCCAATTCTCAGTCTTCCACTCTCTCTTTCTTGTCTTCCATTGTTCATAGGTTCCCCCATGTCTATGGGGAACTAATTTCTATTTGTTGTTGGGGAATGATGTAAGCTTGTAAACTCTCATGTTTTTGAATTGATTCTTAATTCTATATGCTTTTTCATTCATTGTTAGAGTAATTTATCTGTTTTATTCTTGCTTATACAATAGCCTTATCTGTGAGTTGCATGAGTGTCGGGAGGTTCCTTTCAATTCAGGTCCTTGTTGAATTACTCCTAAGGGTTATATTGCTCAAGGATGAGGGTATGAGTCTTAGTTATCTTAACCTCTTGATGTTCACATCTTTTCACCTGGAATGCTACGAATTGTATGAACTGGTAATTAGGGACATGCTTATTTACCGAGGGATCGGGTTTAAGTGATTTAGTTTAATGAATAAAGGAGAATTCTTATATACATGAGAGGAAACTTGGTGAAATCTAACCTCAACAACATACTGATCTTATATAAATCAACCTCCATTCATCTCTATGCTCTTTTGTCATTGATCAATTTTATTTTGTGCTATTTTATTCTTTTTGCAATACAACCCATAATCTTTTTTATTTTAAGTCGTAATTAATCTTGTTTTCACACAAATGTTCAGCGCCGAGAGTCCTCTAGGATACGATACTTGGTCTTACCATTTTATATTACTTGTGCGACTCGGTACACTTGCCGATTTGCCCCAACAGAGAGCAGATCTACAAATCAGAAGAATGCAGCGGAATGGAGATGTGGCTAAATTAGCACAAGGCATTGAACTCGAAGATGTGGCTGGAATTTCAATTCGGCATTTTTTCATTATTTCCTTCAAGTTATCTTTTACAATGGATCAAGCTCTCTTTTATAGATGAAGAGAAGCTTGGAAACGTGCAAGGAAAGCTACATATTTACAACGTGTATGAGCTAAAGGGAAGTGTGCAGGAGACGCTTCAAGGTTGGTTGCATGTTCCATGTGTGAATCATTTAAAACGTGCTTAAAGAGAAGAAGTCATTCCGCTGCCGCTGTACAAGCAAATCACAAACAAAATAGATGTGTGTGTATGTATGTATGTATGTATATATGTGTGTATATATATGATACACATATCACACCAACCAACCAAACACTTTATGCATGACAATACTTTAAATGGATTATCCGAATTAGTATGAATATCGAGTTATGGCACTTTGTGCCCTTGTTTGGTGAAACAGCTGCCATACACCAAGTTACCACACAAGGTTAGTCCTTTATCACTCGCCTTAGGCCAAGGTAAAGCCTTTAGACTAGGTCCTCCTACTATTCTCACGACATGTCTCACCCCTCTTTACTTGAGAATGGATGACCACTAGAATATTATGATTAACTCCAAGACTGAGTTTCCTATATTCATACTTACAATACTTGAAACCAACACCATGAAGTTCCTTTTAGGAACTCATTACCATATTCTTTTTATTGATTAAACAAGTAAACATACCACTTCACATATCACCTTAAAAATCATCATAAACTATCACACAATGCATAAAAGAAAACAAACAGTGCATCAGAAAACATCAAACAAACCAAAAGCTGAAAACCCAAAACAAGTGCAAGGGCGCTCAACCCCCCTAAAAGGGTGCTCAAGCGCCAGACCTCTGGAATAGGACGCTCAGGGGGTGCCTAGAGGACGCTCGAGTGAATTCTTCTCGCAAGAAGGGCGCCCAAGAGGGCGTATGGGGCGCCTGGGCATTACTTCAAAACTCTAATACCTATAATTGTGACCTTAAATACCCTATAAATAAGTTCAACTAACTCCTAAGACCTCTTAGGCACTGAAAAAACTCATAATTCACACCTCTAACTCAAAATGGCTATCTTGAACCCAGTTACTACCTTAAACCATACCAAACTCAATTCTATACTTTGAAACACTAAATTTTAGCAACTAATAGCTTCAACAAATCCTAATGGACTTAATAACATCCCATCAATCATCACAATTAACCAAGAACACCTAATTCAAAATATCACTTGTCAAACCTCCTAAATCTAGTTTAAACCAAGTCCTATTCAACATGTCAACTACCAAAGAACCTAACATAAGTTTTCTATCGTTTTTAAAGGTTCAAATCAGTTTTAAATTACCCCAAAACAAACTTAAAAGCTCTATTTTGTATCAGATTTAATTCTTCTAGGTTTTTACGTATCAAACCCTCTAAACTACCTTAAAAACAACCTTAAAATTATACTATTTTGACTAACATTCTATTCTAAACATTATATCAGTTCATTATTACCATCAAAAATTTAATAAAGACAAATTAAACCATTCAAAACCATTATTCTTCTCCTTAGACCAACATATCAATAATCTACTTCTCCAACCTTCATTCTAGACCAAAAAACCTATTCTTTTCTTACCACTGATGCCACTCAATGCTAAAAACAATTTAACAACTTCAACAATGCATTCTAACCACCCTTTCACTTATCAAAAGCAACGGTAACACTTAGCCTAACAATTATACACAAATTTCATAGATTCATACCTCACTACATAACTGTTTCAAGCAATTCTAACACACCAAGAGCATCATATCAGTTTTCTCATACAATTCAACACATCATTTCCATTTTATAGAAGATTTTAAATGATTTATTAAGTGAACATCAATTAATCTAGCTTCCCTTTACTCATGGAGTTCTCTATATAGCTCTAGAACCGCACACTCGTTGCTTCCGACTCAAGGAATTATAAATACCCCTATGAAACACCAAAAAGAGATCAAGAAGACTCCTTAGGACCTCTAATCAACAAGAAACTCAAAGAAAAGATCAAAGTACACATGCGATGGAAATCTCCATGCATGGACTTAAATAAAGAACGAAAAGCAAAAAGGAGCTTAAACTTACTAGCTCTATTGCAGAAATTGATCGAATAGACATAGACCTCGTTGTCGTGGTCGATTAGGCACCTCCTTGTTGTCAAAGAGATGACTCAAGAGTTAGAACTTTTAGAGAGATGGTAGAGAGTTCAAGAGAATATTGTTTAGAGAGAATTTGAGTGTTTAAGATAATGAAACAAATTTAAAAAATTCTATTTATTTAATCAACTTATTTTAATTTTATAATATTCGGTCTTATTATTTTAAAACACTTACCAACTCTATTATTCTATTTTCTAAGTTCTTACGATGTATTTATTAAGAGAAAATTAATATTAATAAATTGATGCAAAATTTATATTTCTTCAACATTGATTATATATTAACATTAAACTTGTGTAAATTATTAAATCCTAAACTTTACTTAGGCAAATTACTTCAATCATTACGAAGTTCAAACTAAACTAAAAAAAATTAAAGTTTTTATATTGAAATTATTTATCTTTCCTTATAGTAGAAATAAAATGTCAATATTTAGTGTACCGAATAACTATTTACATAATAAAATAAGGCGTGATATCATTTTAGTAAAATTATAAGAAATACGAATGTTTATTTTCAAAAAAATTAGGAATATCTAATAAAACTAAAAGTAGGTATAATTTATTTATAATGTATTGTAAATTTCTTTAAGAGATCAGAAATGTATTGTAAATTTGTTTCATGCAGTTTGGGTCATTTCGGTATAAAATTGTTTGCCTGTGATATTAACTCTATCTCCACCTTGATGTGCTTTTTCCACCCAAACTTTTACACTTCAGATTATGAAATGAAATATTGGGGAAACAGATTAAAGACCAGGGTAGGTGCCAAGTGATGTAATGAAAGGAATATGCAAAAGTAAAATCAATATTCCTTTCTTCAACCCTATTTGATCCCTTCTGTAGAACTCAAATTATAGTTATTCTGGCTTCCACTGTCTAATACTCAAACCTTTCTTGAACTCAACTTAATCGGCACAACTAGAAACAAAAGGACAATACGTAATTGGCGTAGTGGACTATACCATATGGTATTGCAGAGCTACAAGAATTTATTTATCTAGAAATTAATAGGCTGTACATCTAACCATAACTTACAAACCCTCACGTTGAGAATCACCTCTCTGATCTTCCAACATCTGGTGTGCTCTTAATTCATTTTTAAAGAAATATTTGCTTACTTTTGTCAACTTCTAGGAGCTTTGAAAAATATAAAATTATTTCTCCAACTCCACTCCGTACCAAACGAGACAACAATTACTTGATGCAGCTACCAGATTTATCACTCAACATTTTCTGAAGCCATCAAGTACGTCCAACTTGTTCCACAGTTGCTTCCATACTCCATCCTGCTTATGCAGCAGAAACAACCTGTAACAATAGAAAGGTAGAAGTGAAAAACAAAGATAAACGAGATGAACAAGGTTCCTCCTTGTAGACAATCCGAATTAATGTAGTATACAACAGAAAATTACATTACCACTGAACTAGATGATTTCTTTTTCCCCAGCAACGAGCCGATTTGCGGATTTATCTAACAGAATGATACACTAAGATTTCCCCTCATCACGACCCTCCTTTTCCCATACATTCATCACAGTCCACTAATCAGTAACGTTGGAACTTTTGACCCACGCGATAATTGTTGAGCCCGTGTTTCTTTCTGGTCCCGCAACCCGTTTGAGGATCTAACAGGTTCACAAGTACAAATTATCTGTTCAATCAGATGATAGGCTGTTTCCGCAACGTGAATCCATAATCACCATGTAAAAAGCAACATTACCAGTGCCCGAAGACTTGGTAAATCTTGAGAACTAAGCAGCAAAAAATAAATAAAATATAGATGATCATTTTTATAAATTATGTGTTAGACAATAATAAGATCTTTATTCCGATCAGCTGCAAGACAATGTTCTAATTTCATGGGATTATTAAATATTTTGATATGAGAGATTTCTAATGTATCCAAAAACTATTTTGATGTTATAGTATTTAGAAAAAAGAAAAGAAAGATCAAATATCAAACAGAAAATTAACGTGAAGACCCTCTGGCTTTCAAAATAACTACCAAGAAAGTATCTAAAAACTAAAGAAATCAAATGTTGGAAGCAGATTTAAGTATAGATGCTTATATCAGCAATAACAACAAGGTAAAATAGCAATCAAAAGATACCAAACAAAAATAACTGCGTTCATGTAGACTCGGGCATAGAAAACTTGCCTGACTTTGCAGTTCTTCAGGCGACAAAGACAACTCAAAGATGACTCTTGGACATCAAATTACCATCTTTGCCTCCTCAAATCAACTAAGAAAATATTAAATATTAACAGAAAAAATATTTAAAAGTAAATGATGCAGGAACTACTTCTAATTAAAGAAATGTGCATACAATTTTGCATTATGTCTGAGAGAAGTCAGCTGAATCAGTTGTTGAGCATTATGTAGCTTAAACCAATCGAGATGATCAAGCAGACCAGACCATTAACCACCCTCAATCAGCAGCACAATATCAAGGATAAAGTCCTTAGTCCATTTCTTGGAAGTTGGTATAACCGGCGCTTGGATGTCAAGGCATGACAAAGATGTTACACTGTCCAACTCCAGGATCTTCCATTTGTCCTGCCAGCTATCTGATCATCTTCCATGCATACTCTGCATGACCAGAATGACAGCATGTTTCAGCACGCATAACATTGCACCAGCCAGGAACCTGCTTAACAGAAATTTTACTATAAACATTCATATTTAATAGGAGAATACATAACTAAAATAACTCTGGAAATAAAACATTCAGGTGAGAATCATACTTAATACAGCAATTCAAACAACTCTAATTTATGAGAACCTACATGCACACAATCTAAGGATAACTAACGTTCTACAAGGAACGTTTATACATAACAAAGTAGAGGGAAAACATTAAAATAAATCATTATCATTTCATCAGTAGACTAAGAAGCTCAAAAGTATATTTCATGACAACATGACTTAGCTTCTTACTAACCTATTGGCATGCTAGAATCACATTCTGATAGCAGACTGAGAGTTAGTTAATCTAATTGTCTTGATAGTTAGAAAGTGCGCTGGGTTGGATTGTATAAATAGATAGGTGTTAATTGCTAGGACTTACCTTTTGACTCTTGGTATATTCTGAACAGACTGTTTAGTCTTGTTGGGGGAGGTTAGGCTCCCATATTACTTCATTCTTGTATTCCTTTTTGGTGAATAATAAACAGCAGAGGTTATACATAGTTTGTGAGAGGTTTTGGTGTGGAAGTTGGGAAAAGCTTTAGGTTTCTTTATCACAAACCTATCAATTTGGTCCGACCTGTCGGATCGAAAGAGAGGTTGACAGAAATGGCGAGCAGCACCGAGGGAAGGTTGGAGAATCTTGAAATTACGGTAGAAGGGATTAAGGCTGAAACCATTGCGATACGACGAAACGTGCAGCAGATAATGAGGGCACTCGGGACGCAGACGAACCACCACGATGGGCAATCCAACGACAGCTCCGTTAATGAGAATCAGCGGTGGGGAGAGGAGTAAGACGGAGGAAGAGGGGTCGGAAATCAACCAGAGGGGCAGAAACAGTGGCGGAAACAGGTGACGCTACCCATCTTCAAGGGGATAGATCCCCTGAACTGGATCTATGACGCAGAGATATTTTTCGAACTTCGAGGAGCAGCGGAGGAGGAGAAAGTGCGACTCGCGTGCATGAGCATGGAGGGCAGTGCGGGTTTCTGGGTCAGAGCCTGGAAGAAGAAAGCCAAGAACCGTTCTTGGGCTGGTCTGAAAGCTGGGTTGATTAATCGTTTCGGAGGAGGATTCCGAGGAACTGCGTATGAGCAGTTGGCGACGCTGCGACAAGACGGAATGGTGGAGGAATTTGCTAGGAGTTTTGAAATATTACTGGGTCAGACCCAGGGGCTATCAGAGGAGTTGGTATTGGGATTCTTCCTAGCTGGGTTACGAGAAGAGATTAAAGGCCAAGTACGAATCCAAGATGCTCATGATTTGATGATTGCGATGAGGATTGCGAGGGATGTCGAAGACGCAATCAACCGAACACGAGGAGGGGTCTGGAACGGGCTTAAAGTGAATCCCGTGGGTACGCGACAGTGATCGACACTTCGCAACTCGTACCGGTGGAGCAGAGGAAGTAGGAACGATCATAAGAGAAGGCTCGACGGTGGCAAGCAACACTAATCCGAGAGGTAATACCATGGAGGGAGGCGATAGCAGGGGCAGAATGGTAAGAAACTTACCTTACCCAGAATTTCTGAAAAGACGGGAAGAAGGTCACTGTTTTCGGTGCGAGGGTCCGTTTGCACCAGGTCACCGATGTTCGGAGAAGAGCTTGCGGGTGCTACTCTTGGCGGAAGAGGAGGAGGACGAAGTGACAGAAGGTGAGAACCTGGATACAAACCCATATACGGTGAGCCTCGGGGATGGTCACAAGAGGACATCTCATGGACCTTGCGAGAAAATACGAATAAATTTGGGGGAAGCCACAGTGGAAGGAGTTGAAACTTCCCATAATTGACACACTACCGTATCCAGTGAGTCAAGGTGATGGGCATCGAAGGATGACTCGAGGGCGTTGCGAGAAGGTTAGAATCAGTTTTGAAGAAGCTACCTTGGAGGAAGAATTTTATGCGTTCGATTTGGGCGAGGTCGACGCCATATTAAGTGTTGCATGGCTAGGCAAGTTGGGAGAATTACTGATTAATTGGGAAGAGATGACCATGGTGTATTACCTAGAGGGTAAAAGGATTCGGAGAAGTGGTCACCAAGCTGTATCCCGACAGCTGGTTGAGTCAAAATTAACAAATGTTGAGTCATGGGCAATTGTGTGGAAACGGGACCAAGTGGAGAAGCAAGTGGAAGATGAGTGGCAAGCCGATTTGACGGGGGAGCAGAGCTGCAAGTGGGGTTGCAGGCGCACTACCACGTCTTGCAAGAAAAACAAGGATTACTTCCACTTAGGGACATCCAGCACCGCATTCCACTCAAAGATGCTGCAATGTTATATACTGGCCAGCTATATACAACAGCTCGTGTTTTGTTCCTTTGTTCTCACATACTATGGCCTCTGCCTAATAACTGGAAATTACACAATCAAGTTTCACTTTGCAGAGATTATTTTCATCAATGAAAAGTCCCTTAACAGTCTCGGAAAGAGGGTATTTGGCATCTATATCCAGGGGAATTTAGTGCTGGAAGATTTTGATATCCAAGGAGAAGCGGGTGGTACTGGTAGACCAATTGTAAAGACATTCAATGCTTCTTTCACACATCATACTTTGAAGATTCACTTCTACTAGGCTGGAAAAGGAACTCCTGGCATTTCCACAAGAGGAGTTTATGGACCACTAGTGTCTGCTAATTTGGTTGGTGAAGATGAATTTGGATATATGCTTGCAGATATACTAAAGGAAAATAATGTCAACTATGAAGGGATGCGTTTTGACCCCGGTGCACGTACTGCCTTGGCATTTGTTACACTAAGGAGTGATGGAGAGCGAGAGCTCATGTTTTATCGTAATCCCAGAGCTGATATGCGGCTCCAAGAAGATGAGCTTGATTTGGACCTAATCAGAAAGGCGAAGATTTTCCATTATGGTTCTATAAGTCTTATAACAGAACCATGCAATTCAGCACACATAGAGGCAGCAAAGGCTGCAAATGATGCTGGTGTAGTTCTGTCTTATGATCCTAACCTGAGGCTTCCTTTATGGCCTTCTGAAGATAGTGCAAGAGACGGAATTCTGAGTATATGGGAGACTGCAGATATCATTAAGGTAAGTGAAGAAGAGATTTCTTTTCTTACAAAAGGTGAGGACCCATACGATGATGTTGTTGTACATAAACTATTCCACGAAAACCTCAAGCTACTCCTAGTTACTGAAGGTGCAGAAGGTTGTAGATATTACACTAAGGAGTTCAGTGGCAGGGTGAAAGGATTGAAGGTGGATGTTGTTGACACCACTGGTGCTGGTGATGCTTTTGTGGCTGGAATGTTATCACAATTAGCCGCAAATCTTTCATTGATTCAGAAAGAAGAAGAGTTGAGAGATTCTCTAAAGTTTGCTAATGTTTGTGGTGCATTGACTGTCACTGAGAGACGGCGCTACCTGGGAAGATAGTTTGGTTATCCAGGATCAATACCTGAGTTCAACCTTGGGGACAAGGTTGTTGAAAAAGGGGGGTAATGATAGGAGATTGAGAGTTAGTTAATCTAACTGTCATGATAGTTAGAAAGTGCGCTGGGTTGGGTTGTATAAATAGATAGGTGTTAATTGCTAGGACTTAGAGAGTATAGTAAAGGGTGACAAGAATAGAAAAATAAGAAGGGGGCGGGTCAGGGTCTATATAAAGACCCTGTTATTGTTTTGAGGGGACAGTTAGAAACTTTGATAAAATTGTTGACCGATAGGAGGTTAAGCTCCTGTGTTTTCTTTGCATTCTTGATTCTTTCATGTGAAAACAATACGTATTTTCATCTTTCTTGATCCGTGATTACTTGAGTGTGTGTGTGTGTGAAAGAGAGCTAGTTGGGAATTCTTACACGAATACCCAACAAAGTGGGCCGACCTGCCGGATCGGTTCAGAGGAAAACAAGGGCAATGGAGGGAAGAATGAAAGTAGTCGAGGGAATGATGGAGCACCTGGAGTTGGCGGTAGATGGATTGAAGGCAGAAACGGCAGCAAACCGCCAAGAGTCAATCGCGATGCGCAAAGACATTCAAGAATTGATAAAGATAATGGGTCAGCGCAACAAGCAAGGGGAGGAAAGTTCCGAAGGGAGTCAAAGGTCAGTCAATAACGATGGTGGTAACCAGCGCGTGAACAACGGAGGCGAAGAGGACAGAGAGCGATCAGAAAACCTACCCAATTGGAGACGAAGGGTGGAATTACCCATTTTTGAGGGGCCCGATCCTTTGAATTGGATTAACAGGGCAGAGAAATTTTTCCATATTCAAAAGGTCGCATATGCAGAGAAAGTCGAATTGGCCCATATCAGCATGGAGGGAAGCGTTGGATACTGGTTCAAATTTTGGAAGGACAAGGCGAGTAACCAAACCGGAGGGCCTCAAGGAGGCACTGTTGATTCATTTTGAGAGTCATCACCGAGGCGGGATTTTCGAGACGATGGCGGCGATCCGACTGACGGCCACCGTGGAGGAATACATGAGAGAGTTCGAGGCTTTGGCTGGACAGACGAAGGAGTTTACGCATAACCAATTGCTGGGATACTTTCTGGCGGGCTTACGCGAGGAGTTGTGATGCCAGATGCGACCCCATGACCCACGCGATTTGATATCGACGATGAAGGTTGCGCGAGATGTGGAGGAGGCTCTTCGTGGCTTAGGATTGATGGGGTGGACCGCGGTCGAAAACCCTCCTTATTGGGGGCGGATGACCGGAGGAGGAGCTGTGGTGGCCAGGACAAAGCTGCCGAGAAGTAATCTAGGAAGAGCGACACCGACCGAGAGTGTCGGGTCGGTGAGACATGATAACGTGACGGAAAACGGACCGACGAGGGGCGGAAGTTACGACGGAGGTGACAGTCGGAATCGGAATTCATGAAATTTGCCTTACCCGGAGTATTTGAAATGCCGGGAAGAGGGGAGATGCTTTCGTTGTGGGGGGTCTTTCAGACCTGGACACCAATGTCCTGAGAAGAGCCTACGTGTGGTGCTGCTGGCAAAAGATGAAGAGGAGGACGAAGGGGTAGAAGTTGAGCAGAAACGGATGGGGCTCACTGCCTTCGCGGCAGGCAAAGTAGGATGACGATGTTGGAGCATATTCAGTCAGACCTTGGGGACAAGGTCGATTTTCAGGGGGGAGTATTGTTAGGACTTAGAAGTATAGTAAAGGGTGACAAGAATAGAAAAATAAGAAGGGGGCAGGACAAGGTCTATATAAAGACCCCTGTTATTGTTTTGAGGAGACAGTTAGAAACTTTGATAAAATTGTTGACCGATACTTGTATCTGGTTTGATAAAATTGTTGACCGATACTTCGCGGCAGGCGAAGTAGGATGACGATGTTGGAGCATATTCAGTCAGACCTTGGGGACAAGGTCGATTTTCAGGGGGGAGTATTGTTAGGACTTAGAAGTATAGTAAAGGGTGACAAGAATAGAAAAATAAGAAGGGGGCAGGACAAGGTCTATATAAAGACCCCTGTTATTGTTTTGAGGAGACAGTTAGAAACTTTGATAAAATTGTTGACCGATACTTGTATCTGGTTTGATAAAATTGTTGACCGATACTTGTATCTGGTGAAGGAGCTGTGTTTTCTTTGCATTCTTGATTCTTTCATGTGAATACAACACGTATTTTCATCTTTCTTCATCCGTGATTACTTGAGTGTGTATGTGTGAAAGAGAGCTAGTTAGGAATTCTTACACGAATACCTAACATTGGGTAATCTAGTATTGCTAGATTATCACACTAGTAACGATGGGATATCAATTACTAGCATGCAAAGCAAATATATACATGTTTAACAGTATTAACCTGTATAAAATAAAACATGATTCAAATACTGGCTGTTTATGCATAATTTTCCTTAACCGAAAAAGGATTTATTTCCCTCTCATCCCAAATTCAAGTGGCAAAATTTTTGTTTGAGGGGAATGAAGGGAACACTTCCCCTGCTGTAGTAAAGCCACACAAGATCTGGATTAAGATGAAGCAAAAATTAGAAACATTTTAGTAAGAGCCACCAATCATTGGTGATCTGAACTATACCTTTATACAAAATAACATTTCAGTCTTCAAGTTCTTTTGATGTATCAAGACTTGAAATGATTTTTGGAAGCAGTCTGTAAGGTGGCCTTGAACTTGACTCACCATCACTACTTAGGAATTTGAGTTCATTTTCAAGAACAGAGTACGCTTCTGAAAACGCCTGCAACAATAATAATATAACTTTTGAGAAATACTACCAGAAAATCCATATTCATCAAAGCATAACTTAAACGAAACCAACACTGTTATGTATCTAAACTCTCATCGCTCACAGTAAACGAAAAGAATAACAAAAGAATGAAATTTCTTTTATTGATGGTGATAGAATTCTTTGAATAAACAAAAGTAAACAATAATTGACAGCATAACCTCCTTCAATTACTTGGGAGCATAACCTCTCTCACAGGACGGTAGCTGCCTGTCAACAAAACTCAATAATCAAAACATAACCCTAACAATAGACTCTATCTTTTATTTATACTAATTATTTTCAGCCCATCTTATGCTAAATCTTTCCCTAGAATATATTTTTATTTAATATAAATATTTTTTGTATATTTCCCTAGAATATATCTTATTTAATACAAATCTTCCCCGTATATTTCCCTAGAATATATCTTTATTAATATAAATATTCCTCGTATATTTCCCTAGAATATATCTTTATTTAATATACTTAGGATTTAAGAGTGATAAGAAATATTCTAGAGGGCTTAATGATCCCTCTCATTATCTTCTATTTATAATGAAAATCACAAGAGTACATGGAACACCAAGAGTCTGCACTAGACTACTAGGTACAGAACTAGGTACAAAACTAGGTACAACTCATTAATTATTCTGCAGACTAGCCTAAATGATGATACCTATATGTAATGATTCTAACACTCCCCCTCAAGCTGGAGCATACAGATTGTATGTACCAAGCTTGGAACAAATAAACTCAATCCGAGGTCCCCTCAATGATTTAGTCAACACATCTGCGAGTTGGTCATTTGATCCAACAAACTCGGTACATATTTCTTTTGACAATAACTTTTCCCGAACAAAATGACAATCAATCTCTATATGTTTAGTCCTCTCATGAAACACTGGATTTGATGCAATGTGAAGGGTAGCTTGGTTATCACAATACATCTTCATACTTTGAATGTCACAGAATTTAAGCTCTTGAAGGAACTGCTTCACCCATATAAGTTCACCTGTTAGTGATGCCATTGCCCTATATTCAGCTTCAGCTGTTGATCGAGCCACTACATTTTGTTTCTTACTTTTCCATGAGATAATGTTTCCTCCAAGGAAAACACAATATCCAGTAGTAGATCGTCTATCAATAGGAGAACCTGCCCAATCGGCATCACAATATCTTGATACCTGAAGGCTTCCTTTCTCTTCATATAACAACCCTTGTCCGGGAGCCTTCTTTAAATACCTTAGGATTCGAATGATAACATTCCAATGGCCAACACATGGAGCTTGCATGAACTGACTAACCACTCCAACAACAAAAGATAGATTCAGCCTTGTAATAGTGAGATAGATTAGTTTTCCAACAAGTCTCCTATATCTCTCAAGGTCAGAAAATAACTCGCCTTCTTCGGTTGTTAATTTTTGATTTGGGTCCATAAGACTGTCAAGCGGTCTACAATCAATCATGCATGTTTCTTGCAAAATATCCAGGGCATACTTCCTTTGGGAGATTACAACTCCATCTTTTGACTGAGCTACTTCAATGCCTAAGAAGTATTTGAGGCTTCCAAGATCCTTGGTTTGGAAATGTCTACACAAGTACTCCTTTAGTTGAGATATTCCAGCAGTATCATTTCTTGTAATAACTATATCATCAACATATACGATCAAGTAAACACATTTCCCAAGAGACGAATGATAATAAAAGACTGAATGATCTGCTTCACTGTGTTTTGACCCAAATTTTTGAACAATTGAGCTGAATTTTCCAAACCAAGCACGTGGAGATTGCTTGAGCCCATATAGAGATCGGTTCAATTTACAAACCATACCAGACTCCCCCTGAGCAACAAACCCAGGAGGTTGCTCCATATAAACCTCTTCCTCAAGATCACCATGGAGAAAGGCATTTTTGATATCCAACTGATGAAGTGGCCAATGACGAATGGCTGCCATGGCGAAGAACAAGCGAATGGTAGTCATCTTGGCCACGGGAGAAAAGGTGTCACAATAATCAAGACCATAAACCTGAGTGTACCCTTTTGCAACCAGTCGGGCTTTGAGCCAATCAATGTGGTGGGGCCGACTTTAATTGCATATACCCATCGACAACCAACAGCCTTTTTGCATGGGGGAAGTGGCACAAGCTCCCAAGTATTACTGTGGCCAAGAGCCTGCATTTCATCAATCATGGCTTGTCGCCATCCAAGATGATCAAGTGCTTCTTTCACATTTTTAGGTATAACCACAGGGGATACAGAGGATAAAAGGGAATAAAAGGAGGGCGACACTCTGTGATAGCTAAGAAAATTATAAATGGGATGAGGGTTTCGAGTGGAACGAGTACCTTTTCTGAGAGCAATGGGCCAACCAGAATCAGCTTCACCAGGAGGCGTGACAGGAGATGGAGACAGAGAAGAATCTGAAGGAGGAGATCACCATTGTCTGGGAGAGGACTGCCCACGGGAGTACTGTGTCGGGAGATATCAATATGTGGAGAGGAAGGTTCGGGAGGACTTTGAGCATGACTTGAATTGACAGGGACATTGGAGATATCGGACTCAACCACTGGAAGAGGAAGGACCTGTTGGAGGATATGAACATCTTGAACAGATGGAGAGAAGAAAGGTGTTTGTTCAAAGAATGTGACATTGGCAGACATGTAGTACTTCCGGGTTTCAGGGGAGTAACACCGATACCCTTTTTGAAGCCGAGAATAGCCCAAAAACACACACTTTATGGCACGAGCAGAGAGTTTGTCTAATCCTAGAGACATGTCGTGAACAAAACACACACAACCAAAAACGCGAGGAGGGGTGTGAAAGAAAGGATCATTGGGAAAAAGAATGGAGAAAAGGACTTTATTATTGAGAGAGGAGGATGGCATCCTATTAATAAGAAAACATGCAGTTAAGATGGCATCCCCCAAGTGATGAACAGGAATATGGGCACCAAGCAAAAGTGTACGAGCAGTTTCAACCAAGTGTCTATTTTTTCTTTCGGCTATACCATTTTGCTGGGGTGTATGAGGACAAGTGGACTGATGCAAAATCCCATGGGAGCTAAGGATTGCAGAAAAAGAGGATGAGAAATACTCTTTAGCATTATCACTTCGTAAGATTTTAATCACTTGACCAAATTGGTTCTTGATTTCATTCAAAAATGAGGTGAAGATGGGTAACAATTCAGAGCGATCTTTCATTAGATAAACTCAAGTACATCGAGAATACTCATCGATAAATGTAACAAAATACCGAAAACCAAAAGAAGAGACGCGACTAGGTCCCCAAACATCAGAGTGAATGATAGAAAAACTAGAAGTACACATTGCTTGAGACCTTTTAGGAAAGACAGATCTAACATGTTTTCCTAGTTGACAAGACTCACATTCTAAAGTCTGAAGACCACTAAGTTCAGGACACATCTTTTTTAACTTTGACAAGTGAGGATGGCCAAACCGATCAAGTAACACTTTAGGGGAAAGAGCTGCAACACAGGATACCCGTGGATGAGATCCAAAATGGTATAAACCTCCATCTTCATATCCTTCTCCAATCTGTCTCCCCAAGCCACGCTCCTGTATAACAAAAGATTTTGAATCAAAGGTTATTGAACAATGTAACATTTTGGTTAGCTGACTTAAGGAAATTAAATTGAATGGACAGTTAGGGACAAAAAGAACAGATTTCAGACTGAGAGAGAGAGAGGGAGACAGAGATACTTGACCGAATCCCTTTGAACAAGCTTTGGAGCCATTTGCAAGGGTAATAAAATGGGGTTTTTCTTGGAGGGAAAGGGTTGAGAACAATGAGGTATTACTAGAGATGTGATCATAAGCACGCGAGTCAATTACCCATGAATTGGGACCTCCCATGGATTGAGAAATGCAGGCGGTGGACGTACTTGGGGACTGAGATGATTGCGCCAAGCTGTTAGACTTTAATCGCAGATACTCTTCCTCAGTGAACTTGGAATTGGAAGTGGGAGTGTCAGCCTTAGAGATATTGGTTGTTTTTGAAGGGAAGCCATGCAAGGAGTAGCAGTTTTCTTGGGTGTGACCCACCCTCTTACAATAAGTGCACTGTGGACGTCCCCGACCTCCACGTCCTCCTCCTCTAATGCCACGTCCTCCTCTTCCTCGTGTGGCAACCATGGCAGATGGTTCCAGTGTTTCATGAGCTTCCTGAGATTGAGGCACTGAAACGCGAAGAAGACGTGTGGTCAAGGCTTCCAAGGAAGGGACTTCATGGCTTGTCAGGAGTTGATCTCTGATGTGATTCAAATCTGGATGCAATGCACGGAGGATCATCACCATATAATACTTGTCAAGCTTCTTCTTGATTTCTTCTGGAGATTCCACTTCCAAGAACATTCTCAACTCTTCTATAGCTGCTTGGGCTTCGGTCATGAAGCAGACCATATCATGGTCTTGCATTTTGAGACTTGCAAGCTTATTTGTCGTATCATATAGACGTTGAATATCATTAGCATAAATGCTTTGAGCCTTCTTCCAAAACAGGTGACATGTTTTGAAGGCTCTAAGAGATATCAAAAAGTCCTGGCTCCACAGATTGCCACAATAGAGCACACAACTGGAAATCTGCTTGTTTCCATTGTTCAGCTTTTTCAGAAGTTACTTGGCTTCCATCCTGTTCAAGGTGGTCATAATGGCCTTGACCGAGAAACCACATTTCCACAGCTGCAGACCAAGACAAATAATTTTTCCCGTTTAGTTTTTCCGAAGTGATCGAAGGACTTCCTGAGAGGGAAAGAACACTTCCAGACGCCATTCTGGATAAAAAATAGGAGACGCAAGACGCGACAACGAAGAAATTGAAAATGCAATTGTGACAAACCAAATCACCCTCGGTTTTCTTCAAGGGGAGCTTCGAGACTTCACAGAAACCTTCTTTTGAGGGTCAGAACAGAGAGAGGAGACCCAGGCGACAGCTATGGAGGTGTCGCGGCGACTTTCCGATGAGCAGAGGGTGGCGCGTGGACGGCACACGCCTGTTTGCAGCGCACAAAGAAGCTGCGCGTGGCAGAGCGTGGAGGAGAATCCGGTGAACCCACTGGTGGGGTTGGCTGTCGCTCGAGGAGGCGGTCCAGATCCAGTGGTCGCCGGTCGGAACTGTGACGGCGGCCAGCGGCGGACGGCGGTGGACGACGGCGAACAACAGCGCACGGCAGCGGACAAATGTGAGATGGCGGACAACCAAGTTAAGAACTTCAAACTGCAGTTGACAGCTGCATATAGTGGTAAGACAGCCACGGACAACGACAAATGGCACCGGACAGATGTGAACAGCAGTGCTGGTGGACAACCAGGACGGAAACCAGAGCAGGATGAACCTGCTCTGATACCAAATTAGGATTTAAGAGTGATAAGAAATATTCTAGAGGGCTTAATGATCCCTCTCATTATCTTTTATTTATAATGAAAATCACAAGAGTACATGGAACACCAAGAGTCTGCACTAGACTACTAGGTACAGAACTAGGTACAAAACTAGGTACAACTCATTAATTATTCTGCAGACTAGCCTAAATGATGATACCTATATGTAATGATTCTAACAAATATAAATATTTCCCATATATTTCCCTAGAATATTGCTCTAGATATACTAAATATTTCCCCCTACCGTTTGGTTCCCCTGCCTTCTATCCTATCACCCAATATCGTATCATTACACCCCGCTACAGAACAACCTTGTCCTCAAGGTTGGAACCAGGGAGCTTGATCTCATGGCTCCTCTTCAATCCAGGTCTGGAGGCTCGAGTGGTGGCCATTCCTCCTCGTCCTCCGCCAATATCATGACTCTGAAGCTCCTTTCCTGGCAATGGTGACCAGGAACAGTCCACCGCATCTAAAACACCTCCCTTCTTCCCTCCGTTTCACATATTCCTCGTAGGGCAAATTCCTCATGTTTCTTCCCTTGCTGTCGAAAACCAATTTGCCTATCCCACTCCTTTGTAATCCTTCCTTTCTTCCTGACCCTACACTCTCCGTGATTGCTGCTCAGCTCTCCATAGCAGCACTTGCTCGACTCTGGTTAGGTCGACTGGACACCATCTGCGTCACCGCATCGTTCGGTTTCCCCGAAGAATGATCCTCGATCATACTTCCGCCCCCAGCTTTCGTGCCACCGTGTAGCTCCTCCACGTCCTTTGCCATTCTCATGGTGGTCATCAACTCCTGCGGTCCAACAATCATACTTGGTTACAAATCCCCTCCTGTAACCCTGCCATAAAGTATCCCATCAACTATTCTTCGACCACTCCTTTCGTCTGACCCACCAAGATTTCAAAATCCTGGATATATTCTTCCACGGATCCTGTTGGAAGTCCCACATCGACTAGAGATGAGGCCATTTAAGTGTATATAAGTGGGTGCAAACCTCACCCTACAAGCCGGTTTTGTGGGGTTGAGTTAGGCTTAAAGTCCACTTCTCGCATGGTATCAGAGCCATAATTGGAGCCTATCCTAGCGATTGCTATTGTCGTTGGGCATGTTGTTCCACCCGTTATCGGACCACCCATTAAAAAGTCTAATTCCACGCTCGAGATGTATATACTTCGGCGTGAGGGGGGCGTGTTGGAAGTCCCACATCGACTAGAGATGAGGCCATTTAAGTGTATATAAGTGGGTGCAAACCTCACCCTACAAGCCGGTTTTGTGGGATTGAGTTAGACTTAAAGTCCACTTCTCGCATATCCCAATTGCTTACTGGTCGCCAATCTTTCAAAGACTGATCCCTTGTTTCTTCCTCCGAAATGGATCACCATTGCCTCCTGTAAACTCGCCCACGAACGGTTCCTGGCCTTCTTCCTCCAAAATTTGAACCAGTGTCCGACAATGCCCTCCATGCTAATGTAGGATAGGCGCAACTTTTCTTCCTCGGACACACCTTGTAGTTCAAAAAATTTATAAGCCCTATTGATCCAATTCAATGGATTAATCCCTTCTAAAATGGGTAACTCTACCCTTTTCCTCTAATTCAGTTGCTCCTCCTAGCCAGTTGCTCCTCCTGGCGTCCGCCATCTGGCACGCCACCATCTCTCTCACCCTCCTCTTCCTTTTTTGCCATTGACAGACCCCTGGCTTCCATCCGAATTTCCATCTAGTTGTCGGCCTCACCCTCCCATCATCTTTTATTCATGGTGATAGAATTCTCTGAATAAACAAAAGTAAACAATATTGGGAGCATAACCTCCTTCGAATTACTTGGGAGCATAACCTCCCTCACAGGACCGTAGCTGCTTGTCAAAACTCAATAATCAAAACATAACCATAACAATAGACTCTAGCTTTATTTATACTAATTATTTCCCGCCCATCTTATGCTAAATCTTTCCCTAGAATATATTTTTATTTAATATAAATATTTCTCGTATATTTCTTTAGAATATATCTTTAGAATATATCTTTATTTAATACAAATCTTTCTCGTATATTTCCCTAAAATATATCTTTATCAATATAAATATTCCCCGTATATTTTCCTAGAATATATCTTTATTTAATATAAATATTTCCCGTATATTTCCCTAGAATATTGCTCTAGATATACTAAATATTTCCCCCTACCGTTCAGCTCCCCTGCCTTCTAACCTATCACCCAGTATCATATCAAACACCATCAATACAAACATAAATAATCTCAACAATCTTATTTTAGTTCAATATTAGGTGATTGGATCAACTTCATGGATGAAACCATAAATTGTCAATAATTTGCAATGAGTTTTGGATGAACTTCATCAAGTTAAAACACTCAGAAAGAAATCATAAATGGAACCACTAGATTCCAACAAATACAAGCCCCCTTATGGTTATCATATGCTTAAATGGGTCCAAGCTACTTGTCATTTCTGTCACACCTTGTGGGTATACTGCAACTTAATCTCTTACTGTCGATTATGTCTTGACTGGCCATAGACAACTTTTAGGGTGTCTTCGGGCTTACATCAACTAGAGACATGACTAATATTGAGATCATAATGCTTAAACAATTCTCACCTTACAAGCTAACTTTATATAGTAAATTTACAAAGCTTGCTTGACAGATCTCAACCAAGTTTGTCCATCAAACACAATTTTCAAGAATCATTTAAACATTTCCACTAAGAAAATAACAAACTGACACATGCCACATGGTTATTGAAAGTACATTTGTCATCCTTGGGCCTTTCAGGCACATCATTGCAGAAAAATTTGTGGACAGCTTAATTAGTTAATAAACATACTATGAATTGCTTTATTGCCAAAAAAATACATGAAAGATTTAGTTTAACAGCTTGTGCATAATATCAATCGCAGGTTTCTTTCTCTTTTCGTCATGACATAGCAAGGCTAGGTATGACAACTGAAATATGGAAAAGCTATTCGTAATCAATACCTTAATACATTGATGAATTCGGAAGCAATTCCTCCCAACATTATTAGTTGGGAAAAGAGGATCATCTATGTGAATTGGATCAATGCTGCAAAGAAGGTAATTTTCATTTGGCTATAGGAAAAGGAATGATAATTACACTACAGATAGAAAGCTTGGTTTCTATATATTACCTACAACCTCTTTCTCTCTTTATATAAAGTCCACTTCCCTGAACTGATATTCGCATTTGCCGAGGATCAAACACATTCCTAAAAGAAAAAACCGTTGAATTGAATTCTAAAAAAAGTTCAATTATACAAGTCCTCTCTAGTAGCAACTAAAAATATATATATTTGTCTAGTACTCTCACCCAAAAAAGTAGAGAAAATCCATCAGAAGGCTCCCATAATTCTGCCAAAAAAACACAAGTTTATTTAGTAGCAGTAAAACATCTGAAATAAAGAACAGCTGTGGAGGCAAGAATGGCAGCCCTCCATAGCCCAGCTTGGTTCTTTTATAATAAATACGCACTGATTAAAAGAAAAATAAAGAGTAAAATATGATTTTTCATTCCCTTTAAATTGTGGCATTCTATTCTACCCTAGTTTCAGCATAGTTCAGACGATCATAGAAAAGTACTATAAGTCCTTCAAGTCTATCCACAAATACAGACTTGAATAACAAGAACGATTAGAGTTTACTTGGTTGATCGGACGGCCTAGATGATGCTCATGCTGGAGAAATCGTATAATTAGTAAGACCTGCATGCAAAATTAAAACAACTGTGGTTTTAGCGGATCTAGACAACAATTTTTCAAGAAACTTAATTGCCAAAACAAATCATGTTTAAGAGGAAGGCAATTATATATGTTAAACCGTTTCCTACACAATGTCCACCCCGATTTCAAAAGGAAAGTGAATTCATAGAATAAATTCCTACAGAAACTGTAAACAAACTTTTTTTTCACTTTTTCCACCAGATCATCACTAGACTACCGAGAACAAGACTATATGAAACAATTATCATGTTGGTTGCTGACAGATCTGAAAATGTAATAAAATCAAAGAATCTTCATTGGCTATATAAAAAGCTACATCAATTTTTGCCACTACAGTACATAAGGGACTTGGATAATTCATTTAGAAATGAAAATTGGTCTAAGGAACTAATAGTGCATACCAAACAGTAGGAACTTAAGCCACCGGAGTAGGATTGATCAAGGCTCCGATCAGCCAAAAATTGTTTTAGTACCAGAGCAAGAGGTGTGGCAGCAGGAAATTGCTCTGTCAACTCCTTAACCTACAAGAGACAAACTTAAAGAACCAAAAGATATAACAAGAGCCAGTACATTATCAAAGCTCAATATAGAACCACAACTCATTCACTAAAAAAGTTGATGCTGTTGATAGACCAGTGGATTTCAAAATGCATACTATTGGATTTTTATTCAGATTTGATGCTCTTTATCCAATTTATTATGATATATCAAGCTGAATTATTTAAAAAATATATATATATATTCCAGAATGGAAGTACAAGAGGAAAACATAAGATATACATTAAGACCTTGTTTAAATATGGTAACAACCTTTTTGCACTACTTCTTACATTTATCCTCATTAAAAAAGTTAAAGCGGACCATTTCGCTGGTAGGTATCTATTGTAATATGAGATAATATCTGTAGAATCTTCCTAATTAGAGGAAATAGATACATAATATTTTAATTTATTTTATTTTTTCCTAGGTTTCCTAGTTTCCTTATTTTCCATTTTAGGAGAACTAGATTATTACAAATAGAAGGTTTGAGAATGTATTTTTCATGATTTGAATAATAAATCAATCTTATTTTCCACATGGTATCAGAGCTTGTCTGATCCGTTTCCGCTGTCTTTGTTGTCTGCGGGCGGCCGACCGATATGGCCGCCGACAGGCCCCCTAAAATTCTCTTCTTTGCCTTTGTGCTTTATTGGGCTGTAATTGCCCAGCTAAGGTTTTAGACTTCTGTCTTTCTTATAACAGCCGCATAGAGTTCTGCTTCCATAATCTGGAATGGGATTCAAACCCATTCTCTTTCAGACCAGTAGCTAAAACTAGTATTTTAAGGAATGCCCTCGTTCTCATTGGCTCCCGTGTGTAATGTGTTTCAACCAACAACAAGCTTGTTCTGACCACCGCTGTCAGTGCTACTCTCCACTGTCAACCATCACCGACCACCGTCCGCCGCCGGCAACCACCGTCCGCCGCCGGCCACCGTCGCAGTTTCGACCGGTGACCAGCGGATCTGGATCGTCTCTTCGAACGACGGCCAACCGCGCCGGTTTCGACTGCTACTTCTCCATCACGCGCCGCCACGAGCACCAAAACAGTCCGAGTTGCACCACCGCCGCTGTCCGACCACCGCCGTCGCCAGTTGGGGTCGTCGATAGGGCAGAAAGGTCCGCCCAGAACCGGCGACCACAAAGCCGGAAGTTGCTCCGTCAACGGAGCCTCCACGTGCCGCCACGCGCCGCCATCGTCGCCGGCACGTGTAGCCCACGCGCCTACCTCCAACGAGACTCACTCGCCACCGACGCCGCAGACAGGGTCGCCGGAGCCTCCTGAGCCCATTCCTAGGGTCGGTGACAAGTCATTTTGGCTATATTTTAGTAGATCTGAGTTTTTGTCTCTACTCCTAGTACTACTTCTCCCGCTTCCGTCATCTTCTTTTCCTTTTTGAAAAGGGCTCTCTGCCTTCACGGGTTTTTCACCACCACTTTCCTCCTCTCTGGGGTTACGGTTCTATTTGTGATCAACCCCGATCTTTTTTCCCTTTGTGATTTGGATTCGGATACCCAGTTGTGCTTCTTTTTCTGGGTGTCTTCTTATTTGGCCAATGTTTCGGTTTTACATGGTGAAAAAGTTTTGAAGGGGATTAATTCTATGTGGGTTTCCTTCATATTGGCCAATCAATGTTGACTGTATCATCAGTGTGGTTATGAAGTAATATGGAAGTGCTCTTTGCCAGGATAACCCATCAACGACAACATCAAGGACAAAAGCATCGCCGCACACTTCCGCGTCACCGGACTGCGTTCCGCCTCAACTGCATTCCGGTTTTTGTCACCACCAATGAGTTCTTCTCCCCTCTCTTGAGCAGCACTGATTGGTCCATCTTGCCATCGTCTCCACCGCTTGTGCCGCCAATGCACCGGCGCCTAGATTTGTACTCATCTCACTATATCCGCACCATGCTGGGTTTCGCCTTTCAGTTCCACTTTGCCATATTCTCTCTATAGCAAGGGAACTCATGTTGCAAACTCTCGCATGTACCACTCTTGATCTCGCAAGAGCCTTCTACCTTCATCAATTTGTTCAGAATTTTGAAGACCAAAAACAACCACTTTAGACGCAAATGCGTCAGTTCTTTCTTGGATCGTTGGTAACTTTCTTCTTGGGCTCAAGTTTAGCCCGTATTTTTTGTGATTCAGTGTTAAGTATCACCATTTAGGAGTAGTCCAGCAGAGAACTTTGGACCTCCAACCTGTCTTTGGTTTTTTGATGCCATGGTGTTTTTTGGTTTCTGCCAATGCTTTGTTATAACAACTCACTCAGTGTTGTTCTTTGAGACTGACCGCTGAATTGACTCTTTCAAAATTATGGGATTCAGGTTTGTCCCTCGTACGGATCGGTTCTCACCAGTTCTTCCACCTTCACGTTCTACTGTTCAATCGTGGGGAGGAGAAAGTTCCAGCCGCTGCACGTTGTTGTTTGCCTCTGTCAGGACAGATGTTTTTCCTGAAGGCTTGTTGCTGTTTAGGGTGGTTAAGTCCCTACAGGTTTATGGCTGTTAGCCTTTTAATTCCAGCCGTTGCAGGGTAGTGTAGTCCCTGCAGGTCTGTTTCTGTTTGCCTCTGTCAGGACATATGTTTCCTGAAGGCTTGTCGCTGTTTAGGACAGTTAAGTCCCTTGAAGTTTTGTTGTTGTTCGCCACTATTGATGGCAATCCAATCCCTGTAGTTTGTTGCTATTTGCCACTGCAGGCCCTTCATCTGTTCTTGCAGTTTGTTGTTGTTTGCTGCTGCAAGTCATTATCCATTTTTTATGGAAATCTCTCTCGTCCATTGCTGTCCAAGATGAAGTTTCATGGTGCAAGTTTGCCCTCATCCATTGCTGTCCAAGTTGAAGTTTGCCCTCGTCCATTGTTGTCCAAGTTGAAGTTTCATTGTGCTAGTTCGCCTTCGTCCGTTGCAATCCAAGTTGGTTTATTGACGCTCTCTACAAATTGAGTTTGTCTATTCCAAGCTTGGTTCATACAATCTTGTATGATCCAGCTTGAGGGAGAGTGTTGTAATATGGGATAATATCTGTAGAATCTTCCTAATTAGAGGAAATAGATATATAATATTTTATTTTATTTTATTTTTTCCTAGGTTTCCTAGTTTCCCTTTTTAGGAGATAGATTATTACAAATAGAAGGTTTGAGAATGTATTTTTCATGATTTGAATAATAAATCAATCTTATTTTCCACAGTATCCAATTCTGCATTCTACTTATGTATCAGAGCAATCCTAACAACCTACCCTAAGTATCCTCTTGGGATTAATATATAAATTTATGAAAAAATAAAATTTAATAAAAACCCAAATGTATTATTGAAACAAACTAGCATGTTTGAGTCAATTAACTTCAAAGAAAGTATTCACACTTCCTAATTGAGCTTTTGGAAATAAAATAAGAAAGCAATTATTGATCAAATAAATAAAAAAATTCAAGATTTTGAACTAGACAAATAAGTATGTTACTTTCTTACTGAACTAAAGCATACATGTGTGTGCTTGCTTGGATATGGTAAGCATATGATTGCGTGTCCTTTCAACCACAAGATGGATAGGGTTCCAATAGGACAAAAGACATATATAACCACTGAAACAAGAGTAGTGTATGGAATTAAAAGTCATATAGACATTAGGAAATCACCATTTCTGTAGTCTGGAGTCCAGTATGTGAAGGGGTCTTAAAGCTGATGTCCAGACGAACTGATTTCAATTTCAAAGCATCAAATTTCATTTGGGAGCCTTTTGGCGAAGCCAAATCTTCTAACTGGATGGTATCAGAATTATTATTGTAACCTGGACTACGATGTGGGTTTTGTTTTAATGACTGTATCATAGGAGCTGAGGAGTTGATAACATCCTGAGGTACTTCCACCACAAGCATAATAATAGGAATCTGATAGAAAAAAGATACAGAATATTTCAGGCCAAAAATAAAACGAGTACACTTATTAAGTATAGATAATAACAATTAAAAGGTTAAGAAAGAAGACAGGTATTACAGCTGTATTTTCCACTGTCTTCAGAGAATCATTTTTCACCCAATCCTGGTTGGCAAGATACCTAGCTGCATGCTGGCACATAAATATAAGAGCATCAATTGTCTGATATGCTGAACATCTTTGTTTCTTGGCATTACTATTACTAAAATATACATACATATATCTGAAAGCAGAAATCTCTATATTGTTTCATCATAAAGAAAGAAGAAAAATAAAGGTTTTAAATCCACCTTTTGCACAATAGTTTAATCAATGTGTAATTTTGGTCCTTATAAAAATTAAATAGTACATTTGGTCCTCCAGTTTGTAAAATTTAAGCTATTATGGTCCAACATTAATATATCATCTAATTGCTGAAGAAATGTTAATATGTTTTCAGTGATAACAGATGTTAAAACTTATCATTAAGCATTGCAATTATTATTTTACGAGAAAAAGTAACTAACATGATTATCACTGACAGGCACGTAACATTTTTTGCTAAATATTGGATAATGTATAAACAACAGACCAGAATTACTTAATTTTTGAAAACTGGAGCACTAAATGTGCAATTAAATAATGAGATCAAAGTTGATGAAACTATCGAAACCAAAAATCAATTTGAGCCAAGAATAAACAACAAAGTAAGAAATTGTTTTTAAATATGATCAAATAAACATAACCCACACAGAATCGGAAAGATCAATTCACAAGATATGTACTGTTGGAAGTCCCACATTGACTAGAGATAAAGTCAATTCATAGTATATAAGTGGGTGCAATCCTCACCTTACAAGCCGATTTTGTGGGATTGAGTTAGGCTTAAAATCCACTTCTAACATGGTATCAGAGCTATCGTTAAAACCTAACCTAACGATATTTGTTGTTTGTTGGGTATATTGTTCCACCCGCTATCGAGCCTCTATCAGAACATTAATGTCTAGTCCTACGCTCGAGATGTATATATCTCGCGTGAGGAGGGTGTGTCGAAAGTCCCACATCAACTAAAGATAAGGTCAATTCATAATATATAAGTGGGTGCAAACCCAACCTTACAAGCCGATTTTGTGTGGTTGAGTTAGATTTAAAGTTCACTTCTAACATGTACCACACATAGTGCACGAAGATTGAGAGGAAAAGAAACACATTATAATGTCTCAATTCCACAATATAAAGGTCCTATCCACCAACTACTGTCATGCCAATATGTTTATTTTCAATCATCTCATGTTATTTCTAGTTTTTCCAAATAAAATAAACCAATTTGTAAAATTTGAAAGAAAAAAACGCAAATGAAAAGACGAGAGCATATTATTTTAAATTAAAGTGCACTTCATATATTCATGGCTAGAGTCACCACTAGATTTTATACTAATCCTTGTAATGTAGATGTGAACACACAACAGACTGAGTAACCTTGTAATCAATGAATGTTAGCAGCATATAAGATTCACATCCATATAAACAAGCCACTTGAGGCTAGCAATAGCAAGCCTCCCTTCACAAATTGAATATGGCAGCTAGCAAAACCCCCCATGCCATTCTGCCATGATGGACATGGCACCTCCCTTTAACAATATTTAAATCAAATAGATGGATAGTCAAAAGTGTAGGTAGCAAAAAGGGCGTCATTTATTGCCAATATACCTGAAGACATGTTTCTTTAATCCCATTACGACCTTCCAGTATTCCAGCTTCTTTAATAGGTTCCTGGATTTTTTTTTATCAAAAATGTTAAAACAGAGAATGTTAATCTGTCAGAATAACGAGATGCCAAGTAAATAATTATATAAAAAAGGTATAAAATTTACCAGGTTTCTCACTGGTGGTAGACCAACCACAAGGTCAACATCACTTGTTGGAAGGGACATACCAGTTGCATTGGAACCAAATATGTTAGTGCGGGATCTAGGCCATAGAACCTGCAGAAATCGGGTCACTCTCTTGACAGCCCAATTAATGTAAGGCCTCCTGGCCATATTTTCTGCAGCAACCTGGATTCCGTAATAAAAATTATAAGCAAAGTGATTAGCTTCTTTTGTCTTCTGATGATGATATCAATAAATAAAAGGTTTCTATAGATTCAACAGCAATTCTATTTCCTAAGGTATGTGAAATTCAAAATATGGACCATGCAGGAGGAAAAAGGCTATCATTGACAGAATGTTATCCGCTAGCTAGCAAAGGAGTGTGAGAGAATTGAGAAAGTATGTTTAACAACATTATCAACAAATAAACCCAGTACCTGTTTACAGAAAGAGTCAATCTCATCATGGAGAATGCCATGCATCACAGATAAAGATGCACTCTGTGCAGAACAGCTTTGTAACTCGGGAGGTTGCAAGGGAAAAGTGACATCCGGCTGCATAATTGAAAACCCATAGTCAAGACCAAAATATACACACTAAGTAAGGCTTATGTAAGGATCTTTCTTACATGTTCCTGGTCTCGAGCTATCTGTGACAATGCAATCAGGCGGTCCTGCAGCAAGGCAGCAGGTAAAGGCTGAATCAAAGGTCGAACTGCAAGATTATTACTTCTCCAAGGCCACACAACTTCAGCACCATCCATTCTTAAACATGCTTCCTCCAAATTACTCCCATCATGATACCAGCCTCTCATTCCCCAGTGCCTTGGGCTGGAACTACCAGATCTAACCGTTGGAAAACCCCTATGTTTCCTGGAGTCACTCACAGGAGAAGGAGGGGGTGGACGTGGTGCACGTGGTACACAAAGCACTACAGGTGATGGTGGCCGTTTTATGCGAGGCTGCTCCCGCCTGGTGGGAGGAACACAGGGACTTTTATGATCAAACCTTTCCCTTGACAAGTTAGGAATGATTATTGGCCGTAGAATGGGATATGGATATGAATCACCTGCCTTTCCTTCAACTTCTCCAGGTAAACCACTACCCAAAGAACCAGAATTATCTTCGTCCACTGCTGGGTCAGTAATTGAAGAAGGATGCAATATCTTTCCAGGTACTTCATTACCTGACATCATGTAACCAACAGTCTGGGTCCCAGTCCCTACAGGATCAAAAGGAGAACAAAATGCAGCAGCAGTGGGTGATGTTAAACCATTTGTACTATACGAAGATGTGCAAGCAACCATATCATCCACAGTCCTATTCATGTCAGCTTCCCGCAAAGCCCATAAACTGTCATCAGAGCTAAGTGAGGGAGGCCTGGAGAAACCTTTTCCCGGATAATCAGAAGGATTCCAGTACATTATGCCTCCACCAAAATATTGATTATAATCTATACCAGAAACAGCATGAACCTCATACTCTTCCTCAGATAAACAGTGATTGTCAAATTCATCTGCTAGCTCCATTGTGTTTGTTAGGTCAGGTAAATCCCATGCATCCCCAGAATATTTTCTTTCTTCATCAGGAGCAGTTGCATCGACCTGAATGCTGTGAACAGCCAATCCTTTTGAAAAGGTGCATTGCTTCCTAGATATAAAACCAGTGTCATAATTATAGTTTGGGGATGGGGTCCTGCCTCCTCTTAAGACTGGTGGCCAGTCAAAACTCATAGGAACAGGACGAGAAAGGATTGGGTTGCATCCACCTTCAATAGAAGGATTTCTTGCCTGCTGTAATGTGGGAACAAATGGATGGCAGAAGTGATTATGCCAATGCCGCCCAACATCAAGATGTAATCTATCTGTAGCAGGAGGGAGGTGTGAGTTAAAAGATGGAAAATAAATAGAAGGTACCCCAGGCCACTCATATGGACTGCATTTTGAGAAAGCTGAATTTCTACTCTCAAATAGACATCTATCGTGCTCATTCAACCGCCCAAATTCTTTTACATTATTAACCTCTCTAATTGGTTTGTCAGGAGCAGTAGACTTTATATCAGCTTTGGCAACATGCAACGAGTTCAGATGCCAGGTATCTTCCTTGCTGAAGAAGCTACCTTGTCTCAATGCAGGTACAGAAGTTGTTACAGCAGCATTACAATCTAAATCACATGTAAAAGTATCTAATCCAGAACATACAGTTTTCCTTTCATCTGATAACAAACCACATTGAGGCCCTAAACTATTCCCAGATTCAGCAAGATCTTCTGTCTCTCCTTCAACTTTTCCAGTAGAACTGTTCTCCTTAGTAAGCCCACTAAGATTACTACAAAGGCTTGAATTTGAAGTAAGGATGTCATTACCAATTGAATTGTCATTTTTGACATTCTGAATGGTAGAACTATTCAAAAATCTATCACATATTGCCACCTCACCTTCAGAAACAACAGTGGTAGTGGCAGCATGAATAATTGATTTATGAGAATTTCCACCTGCACTATCAATGATGATGTTTTTACTTTTATTTTTCTCTTTTCTACTTCTTTTTGAAGTGGTCCGTACTTTTATTGTGCCAACATCCATTCCTTGAGTATGATCCTGATGATAAGTGCCTTGTTAAAAATTATTTATATCTATTAGAAGAAATTTAAATTAGATTAAAGAAAAAAGATTTGCAACCATTTTTATAGTTGATGATGAGCACTCCATGGAAATCTCCTTCCCCATACAAACAGCAGGAACTTCCCTGGATCCCACTAAATCAGTCTTCTTTTTATTATCCCCTTTACAATCAGTGTCCTGAAATATCAAATGGAACAAAACAGAATTGCAAATGGTAGCATTAATTTGATAAAACTATTTGAGCAACCTCTTTAAATAAATATTAGTACCTTGAGTGGATTTCCATGTGAAATACCATCTGTGCATGTCTTTGAGACAGGATTTTGCCTTTTAATATTGCGATTTCGTCCCTTCTTTTTCCGGTTAGAAACACTAAGCTTTTCTTTAGGTTTACCTGATGAAGACAGTTCAAGTGCCTCTCCTAATAGTTCAAGTTTTGTGCAGTCAAGTGAAATAACCATAAAAAATCCTCGCATTTTTCTTAATATACAATCAGATATCGTACAGACAGAACCCAACGAACTAAAGAAAAGTTTTCCTATGTCATATTCACTAATAAGATTTGAGGCTAACATCATATTAACATCATGAAGTGCTAATAAAGAATTGAAGGCTCTGGCTAAAGCAGCTGGTTTTTTACAAAAAGTGACTGGTGAAATAACTGTTCCAAATTCCATATCGGCAGGAAGAACTGAGATGATCCGTTGAGCTGACATAGGACGATTGTGTTGCATTAATTTATCCACTCCCGCACTGTATAGCCAAATCTCATCATCAGAGGCACTACTTGACATTTCCAAAACATCACGAGTCTGAAAACTTGTGAAAAATATGTCAGCCTAAAACTTAGAGAAGGCCAAAAATATATATTAACATAAACCATAACATGTAAGAATATACTATAACTTATTATAAGCCCTAGTATTGAACTGAGATGTCAACAAAAAGTAGAAAAGTATCCACCACATCCAAGATTAGAGATTGCAAAGGAGATTTAATGTGTTGACAATATGAAAGTAGTTCGCAACATTAAAATTTGCTTCAACCAAGTTTTATTCAATTTATTACACAATGTTGTGAAAACTGGTACAGTTATTGACCAAGTCAATGCATTCAGTCATTGGATCAATAGTCAAACCATTGAATTATTGATTGACTTGGTCAACTTTAAAAAATAAAAAGATATTATAAATGTCTAACATAATTTACAAATATAACTAAGGTTAAAACCTTTACATAATGAAGTACTAATATATGATAAAATGATAATGTACGAGACAATGCAATATCCAAAATAAAATTTATAAAAACAACAAAAATCCATATAGAAAAACCAATACCACAACTTCATAAACAAATTTAAAAGAGAAATATTATGTATTTAAAAAAATTAAAAACTAGAAATTTTGGATTGGGCCAACCAGGTTATCAATTGACCCTGTCAGTCAAACCGAGCCGATTGAAATTTCAATGTGAACATTAACTCGACCCAGTCTACCCACCAAGTCCTGACCAGGTTAGTCTAGTTTTAACAACTTTTACACATTTAAAGATTCATTTAAAAATCTCAGAATATCCAGAATCATTTAAAAAATAGAAAGAGAGAAAAATGGGAGTTTCTTGGTCTTCTACATCATTGTATTCTTCTCTTTATTACACATACTAGTGTAATTCCTATATTTCTATTACAGTGAATATAATTATCGATAAAACACAAGTTCCTAATTATCAAGTGCTATATAAAACTTTAAAATAAAAATCTAAGTATTCCTTGAGAAATTAATATATCATTTTGAATCTATCCATGATACTCTATCCATCAATACACAAAGTAAATCTTTAATCATTATGAAATAGGGAAGAAATGAGGAGAAATCGCCCTTGTGTGTCTTTGTTAGGTTCCTTTACTCGAGGAACGTAACAGATGAACAATCCACACACACTCCCAACAGTAAGAAAGAATGGTATGAATATAAACTGTATTTATTTGTAAAAGTATGGATGAACAGTAAACAAAAGAGTATTTCCCAAGGAAGCCTCCCTTCCTCCACTGGAATACGCTCCAGTCTCTACCTAAAAGGCACCCAAAAAGATAAGATCCCCTACGTGTAACCAACCTTGCTCCTATCACGTGTTTGTCTCACCCCCTACGTGTCTGCCTTGCTCCCTACTCTCCTTACACGTGTTTAGCTGACTCCTCTTTTATTCTTCCTTGTATAGACCTTTAATGGTCTACCAGTCTTTCCATACACATAGGGTAGTTTACTTATAATAATAAGAATGTGAGCTACGCCCATTTTGTTGAGAAGTATAAGCACATGAGGTCGGGTGAAGAATGCCATGAAAAGCCATAAAATGTTTAAACGGTTGAGAAAGGTCTTCACAGCCATTATCACTGCGTAAAGTTCGAATAGAAACCCTGTTAGGCCTCTACTTGTATATAGTAGGAGAAAAGCAGTTACACAACCTAACTGCCAAGGCAGTAGGAGGGTCGGTTGAGGGGATCATGTATATAAAGGGGGATTAGTTGTAGATGAAGGGTAGTTAGTGAACTCATTTGTTTTGTCAGGAACTTGTTTGTCCTGATCGGGGGAGGTTAAGCTCTCTACTTTCTATATCCATTGATTGCTATTGAATAACAGAGGCTATTCAGTATACTTGTGGGTTGTGTGTGAGTTTTGAAGTGTGTTTCTCATAGGTTCTTGATTAAGAACCTATCATTTGGTCCGACCTGCCGGATCAAGAAGGAGAGGAATCAGCGATGGGAAGTCAGACGAAGGGAAGATTGGACAATTTGGAGATTACAGTGGAGGGAATCAAGGAGGAGACAATGGCAATCAGGCGCGATCTACAGCAACTGATGAGGGTGATGGGTGGAGGTCACAATAATCAAGGGGGTGGCTCGGAAGGAAGTAGCAGCTCTGTGAACGAGAATCAAGAAAGGCGCGACAACGGGGAATTCCCCAACATTGGGGGAAAAGGGTCGAATTACCGTCGTTTGAAGGAGTGGAACCCCATAGTTGGATCAACCGAGCCGAACGATTCTTCGACATCCAGAAGGTGGCCGAAAAAGATAAAGTGGATCTAGCCTACATTAGCATGGAGGGGAGCGCTAGTTTTTGGTTCAAGTATTGGAGGGAAAAAACTAAGAATCTTTCTTGGTTGGGACTGAAGGCGGGATTGATTAATCGTTTTGGAGGCGGGTTCAGGGGAACCGTGTACGAACAGTTAGCGACGCTGCGACAAGAAGGATCGGTGGAGGAATTCACCAGAAGCTACGAGATGTTATTGGGACAGATGCAAGGGTTGTCGGAGGAACTTTCATTAGGCTTTTTCTTGGCAGGATTACGGGATGACATTAAGGGTCAAGTATGTATTCAAGATACCAAAGAATTGGAGGGTTCGATAAGAATCGCACGTGACGTGGAGGACGCAATATCAAGAACGAGAGGAGGAGGTTGGAACAGCGTAAAGCTAAACGCCGTGGGTCCACAAACCTCGACCACTGTCATTCGAGGAGAGATTGATCGACAGTCGTTGAACCGTTCCGGAGGAATGGAGGGAAATGGGTCGAACCTAAGGGAAGGTCCGGTGACGGCGAATAGCGTGAGAAGTGGTCTCATCGGAGGAGGCGACAATCGGGGAAGAATGGTAAGGAATTTACCTTACCCAGAATTTCTGAAAAGACGGGAAGAAGGTCGTTGTTTTCAGTGCAGGGGTCCATTTGCACCAGGCCACTGGTGTTCGGAGAAGAGTTTACGCGTTCTGCTTCTGGCGAAGGATGAGGAGGATGACGCAGGTGACGGGGTTGAACGGGAGCTGAGATGTATGGAATTGTCTGCTTGCTCGGTGGAAGGGTTGACTCAGCCCAAAACTATGAAGTTGACTGGAATGATAGGAGACCAGAGGGTGCTGGTCCTAGTCGACAGCGGGGCCAGTCACAACTTTATCAGACAGAGGTTAGCGAAGGAACTGAAGCTGCCCATAGAGGATACGCCCCCTTATCAGGTGAGTTTGGGGAATGGGTAGAGAAAGTTGACAAGAGGATGCTGTAAGAAGGTCGCAATCATTTTGTGGAGGCGGAGGTCGAGGAAAGACTCCATTTAGTCGAGCTGGGCGGAGTGGATGTTATCTTAGGGGTCGAATGGTTGGCGAAACTTGGAGAAGTTAGGATTAATTGGGACGAAATGATAATGATATATAACGTGGGGGACAAGATGGTAAACATAAGGGGTGAATCGAAAGCTGGTGGAACAAAAAACTTTATTGAAGCTAGTGGATGTTGAGTTAGGGACTATGGTGTGGGAGCCGGGCCTGGTGGAGACAGAGGAGAACGGTGAGTGTGATGGTGATTTGATGGAGGTGCAGAAAGCTGAATTAGAAGCAGTGTTGTAGCCGCACTAACGGGTATTTCGAGAGATACTCGAATTGCCTCCGCCACCTAATAAATAACACCAAATCCCACTCAAGGAAGGGTGGATCCTATAAATGTGCCACCATATTGGTATCCACATCTTTTGAAGGGAGAGATTGAAAAGCAAGCAGCGGACATGGGAAGACAGGGTGATAGCGTCGTCCAGTCGCATGGTTTAACATAGATTGAAACTCCCTAAGCTAAGCACGGTGCTGCAATCACGTGGCAGTGGTGTGGAAGCTATGCACTTCTTCTAGAATCATGATGCAGCCCCTTCCTTGCTAAGCTCACCCTCCCCTTTTGTGTAAAATGACTCTTTTACCCTTCTCCTTGGGTTGGGTTGTTGGACTTCATTTATTGGGCTTGGGCCCCGTCTATCACAGGGCAACGACCCAACACCAATATACTGAGTGCAACCTTGGGGACAATGTTGTTTCAGAGGAGGGTGGTATTGTTAGGCCTCTACTTGTATATAGTAGGAGAAAAGTAGTTACACAACCTAACTGCCAAAGTAGTAGGAGGGTCGGTTGAGGGGATCACGTATATAAAGGGGGATTAGTTGTAGGTGAAGGGTAGTTAGTGAATTCATTTGTTTTGTCAGGAACTTGTTTGTCCTGATCGGGGGAGGTTAAGCACTCTACTTTTTGTATCCATTGATTGCTATTGAATAACCGAGGCTATTCAGTATACTTGTGGGTTGTGTGTGAGTTTTGAAGTGCGTTTCTCATAGGTTCTTGATTAAGAGCCTATCAAACCCCAAACTGTGTTTTTATTTCATTGAAAAATGATTGGAAAATAGAAAACAACTCAGAACCGATTTTTCATTAAAAACAACCAAGTACATCTGGAATAGTCATCAATAAACGTAACAAAATACTGAAATCCTAAAGTGGACTTAACACGACTAGGTCCCCAAATATCAGAATGAACTAATGAGAAAGGGGACGACACTCGTTGGGAAACACTACGAGGAAAGGAAGAATGAGTATGCTTTCCTAACTGACAAGAATCACACGAAAAACATGATAACTTCGACAAACTCGGAACAAGTTGTTGCACTTTGGCAAGACTAGGATGACCTAACTGAGCATGAAGAAGGGATGGTGACTCCATGATTACGCCAGCATGTGGAGAAGGGCGGAGAAAATATAGGACATGAGACTCACATCTTGTGCCAATCATGTGTTTCGAACTCCGGTCCTGCAAATATCCATTGATCATGTACTTTATTGTGTTGAAGGGAGACCCAAGGACATAAAATACATGATCAATGGATATGGACGGAAAAAATATGAACAATACCAATACCATGAGATGAGACTCTAGACCCATCAGTCATTATTACCGAGGGTAAATTATCCGGACATGACAAGGAAGAAAACAAGGACTTGTTACCAGTTATATGATCGGTGGCGCCTGAGTCAAGGACCCAAGATCCAAGGGAGTGAGTCAGACCAACAAAAGGTGTACTTGTGCGTGCAACAGATGCAAATGTATTGGAACTAGAGTGCTTACGATCCTTATACCATCCAAGAAATTCGTTGAAGACTGCAGGGTTGTCTACAGTATTTGATGAAGTAGGATGGTCTGCAGACAGTGATTGGGAAGGTCGAGGAGGTGGATCAGAATTAGTCATTGCTACAGATAGAGTAGGGCGTCCATGAAGCGCATAACATCTATCAATTTTGTGGCCTAGCTTGCCATAGTGGTCACATTTTGGTCGTCCTTTACCTGGCTTGCGAGACCGACTTCGATCATCATGTTAGGCAACCATAACTGAGGAATCATCAATATGAGGGAATGTCTCAATGACTAGTTTGCTCGGAATACGCAAAAGAGTAGAACAAGTAGAAGTAAAGTTGGGTATGACAGGAGAACCCAAAATCTGATCATGGATATGGGAGGAATCATCAAAGTCCGTATAATGCCAACAACATGGAGAACTTTGATCGTTGTTCCAGTTCTTCAGCAGGAGTGGGAGCAGGAGGTAATAGCTCATTCAAATCATGAAGGAGGGCATGAACTTTACCCAAATATTCTGCCATGGAATCAGGATTTCGCGAACCAATAACAGTGAATAGGTCCTGACAAACACCATAAAGACGCTGGGTGTCATTCGTGTATAATAGTTTTGCTCCCATACTTCTGAACATGTTTCATATGATCGAAACATTTGTTTCAGAGAAGAGTGGATGGTGGACTTTATGACGATGCATAACTGGGCATCAATTTTCATCCAGCGGGAAGTGTCCTCTGTGGTAATACTAGTCACATTTTTAGTAAGGTGATCTACATACCCCTGACTCTTCAACCAAAGTTTGATGTCGGACGCCCATGTTGCATAATTCGTGCCATCTAACTTGTCAATGAACAAGTGTTCATTCACATAATTGGTGTATATTGGGGAATCAGAGGCACCAGCAGAAGAAGATGAGGCACTAGTAGAGGTGTTTGTAGACGCGGAAGACGCCATGGAGAGCGAGAAGTCCTAAAAATCCAACGTGCTCCGATTGACGCAACGACCACAGATCCGGAAAGAGGGCAAGGAGGCGCTCACAGCGGTGCTGGTCAGCGACAGAACGCTCCGGCGACGCGCCGACACGCATGACGGGAAGCGGCGGATCTACGTCTTTGGCGGCGGCACGTGGAGGCGCATGAGAGCTCCAATCACCGCGATCTTTGGACCACGGTGGTCGCCCGGCCGAGATGATTCGGATGGAGTGGTCGCCAGTCGATTCTGGAACTCCGACGACGGCGACGACGACAGCGACAGCGGCGACGGCACGTGGAAGAGGCTGGAACAATCTAGATACCATATGAAATAGAGAACAGATGAGGAGAAATCTCCCTTGTGTGTCTTTGCATACACATAGGGTAGTTTATTTATAATAATAAGAATTTGGGCTAAGCCCAAATACAAATGAATATGTAAAATTAACATAATAAGCATAGGGTCTATGTTTTCCTAATTAACATAAACACAACTTAATATCTAACAATCATTATAGCTCATTACAGCCGTTAGATATATTATATTTAGTTTATATTTATTTTTTATCTTTAGTTAGTTTGTTATTATTTCTTATTTGTATTTTAGGCTTAGCCCATATTTCTTCTTGTTCGATATTAGTTGTGTGTTTATGTTAATTAGGAAAACATAGTCCCTATGCTTATTATGTTATTTTTACATATTCATTTGTATTTGGGCTTAGCCCACATTCTTATTATTATAAATACATTACCTTATGTGTATGCAAAGACACATAAGGGAGATTTCTCCTAATCTTCTTCCTATTTCATATGGTATCTAGAGCTTAGGTTTTGTTCCAGCCATTGCCACAGTCTCCGGTACCTACCGCCGATGTTCAACCACCACTGCCGCCGCTGTCCGACTACCGCCGCCGCCACTGTCCAATCACTGCCGCTGCAGCCGTCACCGGTTAGGGTCGTTCATTGGGCAGAAAGGTGCGCCCAACTCCGACGACCACAACGCCGGAAGTCGCTCCGTTAGAGGAGCTGCCACGCGCCTCCACCGTCGTCGACGCGTATAGCCCACGCGCCCACATCCGGTGAGACCCACTCGCCGCTGCTACCACAGAAAGGGTAGCCGGAGACTCCTGAGTTTGTTCCTAGGTTCGGTGACGACCCGTTTGGCCTATATTTGAGTAGATCTGAGTTTTAAGTTCTACTCTTTTCTTTTTGAGTGTGACCCACTCGCCGCCACTGCCACAGGCGCGTCGCCGAAGCTTCCCGCCGCTGACCAGCACCGCCTTGATCGCCTCCTCGCCCTTTTTCTGGATCTGTGGTTGTTGCATCAATCAGAGCACATTGAATTTTTAGGGTTTCTCCCTCTCCATGGCTGCCCAACGTGATGATCGGAGTCTGTCTCACCAGCCAGGTAAAGGACATCCAAAATGTGACAACTATGGCAAACTAGGCCACGAAATTAATAGATGTTATGCGCTTCATGGACCTCCTCCTCGACCTATAGCAATGGCTAATTCTGATCCACCTCCCCGATCACCGTCTGTACCATCCTACTTCATCAAATAGCATAGACAACCCTGCACTCTTTCAGGAATTTCTCAAATGGTATGAGGACCGTCAGCACTCTAGTTCCACTACATGTGCTTCTGTTACACTCACAGGTACTCCTTTTGTTGGCCTGACTCACTCTCTCGGATCTTGGGTCCTTGACTCAAGCGCCACCGATCATATCACTGGTAACAAGTCCTTGTTTTCTTCCTTGTCATGTCCGGATAATTTGCCCTCAGTAACAATGGCTGATGGGTCTAGAGTCTCATCTCATGGTATTGGTATTGTTCATATTTTTCCGTCCATATCCATTGATCATGTACTTTATATCCCTGGGTCTCCTTTTAACTTATTGTCCGTAAATCGTCTAACTCGTTCCCTTAATTGTGTTATTTTATTTACCAAAGATTTTGTTTGGTTGCAGGACCGAAGTTTGAAACACATGATTGGCACAGGATGTGAGTCTCATGGCCTATATCATCTCCGCCCTTCTCCACATGTTGGCGTAATCATGGAGTCACCATCCCTTCTTAATGCTCAATTAGGTCATCCCAGTCTTGCCAAACTGCAGCAACTTGTTCCTAGTTTGTCAAAATTATCAAGTTTGTCGTGAGTCTTGTCAGTTGGGTAAACATACTCGTAGTTCATTTCCTCATAGTGTTTCACAACGAGCGTCGTCCCCCTTTTTATTGGTTCATTCTGATATTTGGGGACCTAGTCGTGTTAAGTCAACTTTAGGGTTTTAGTATTTCGTTACCTTTATTGATGACTATTCCAGGTGTACTTGGTTGTTTCTAATGAAGAATCGTTCTGAGTTGTTTTCTATTTTCCAAACCTTTTTCAATGAAATAAAAACTCAGTTTGGGATTTCTCAACCATTTAAACATTTTATGGCTTCTCATGGCATTCTTCACCAAACCTCATGTGCCTATACCCCTCAACAAAATGGGGTGGCTGAGCGCAAGAATAGACACCTTATTGAAACAACTCGTACACTTCTAATCCATGGTCAAGTACCCTCGCGTTTTTGGGGTGATGCAGTTCTCACTGCATGTTATCTCATAAACCGCATGTTGTCTTCTGTCCTAGATAACAAAATCCCTCATTCTATCTTATTTCCTCAAGACCCTTTACATCCATTACCTCTTAGAGTTTTTGGGTCTACATGTTTTGTTCATGATTTTAGTTCTGGTCTTGATAAGTTATCTCTCAGATCTCACAAATGTGTCTTCTTAGGATTTTCACGGTCACAAAAGGGCTATAAGTGTTTTTCCCCTTCCCTCAATCGTCATTTCATCTCGACCGTTGTCTACTGTTGCCATTACTAGAGTTTCAATTTCAGCCAACGATCACACGGTTTTGATCGTCTTGGCCATGCGATCACCATGTCATCAACGACGCCTTCATTGGAGCTTTTACGCGCTCTTACGCCATCATCTACTATTGTGGATTTTCTCCCTCTTTAGTCGTGAATCCTTTTTCCTTTTTCAGGTGCCTTGATTGGAGAATTTTTTTATTTTTTCTCTCTCATGTTCATCCATGGCTTTTTCAACTGCTGTCTCTTCTGACCTCTCTTTTATCACCATTGCGTTTGATCCGTCCATATTTGTTTTTTTTTCATAGAAAAGATGGTTTTGTTAGTTTATTTATAGCCGTGGTGGCTCTCCAACAATTACCTCTTTATCCACTCTGGCATTCCTCAAGGACGATTTACAAGAGATTTACATGGAGCAACCTTCCAGATTTGTTGCTCAGGAAGTCTTCTGGGTTGGTATTTCGTCTTCTATGTCGTCTTGCAAATTAGTAGCAATTTGGCTTCTCTCGAGTACAGAAGCAGATATTTTCATTAAGTCTTTATGGATTATTTTAGTAACAAGCTTGGTACATACATATATATTATATTTTATATTTAGTTTATATTTAGACATATTATATTTAGTTTATATTTATCTTTTATCTTTAGTAGTTTGTTATTATTTCTTATTTGTATTTTGGACTTCGTTCATATTTATTTTATTATAAATAGAGAATCATATGTGTATATTCAACACAAGGGAGATTAATCCCATATATAATTTTCACTATATTCATCAGGAGCAAATTCAACATGCCACAATAAACATCTGTAGCTAAAATATGAAATAAGCCCAATTTCAAAAATAAAGGAACAGGTGATTTTTATGAGAGCCTCTTCTTTTCGTTCAGCCCCCTACCGCCCTAAGAAGTCAGCAATCTCTCTCCACCCAAAATAGAAAGACTAGTAATCTTACTTAGCCAAAAATGACTTTAAAAGAATGTACTAATAATTATCATCATCATTACCGGTAAACACCGCCAGTTCCTTCAATATTCACAAATCAATGAGGCTTACAACGAAAAGGAAAAGGAAACTGCATTTTGATCACAAAACCACAGGTGCACACATCAAAGTTCGCTACAAAATATATCAGAGTTTAATACTAGGCTTTTCCTTGACAATGAAAAAGTTTCCTTTTGAGGAATGAAGAATCTTGTAGAAACATTATTATTTTCTAATATAATGGTTAAAGAATGAATGATTCCATATTACTTTGTAAAACTAGTCTCATTTTTTAGATTTTATTTGTAATGTAATACGGAATAAGAAAAACTTCCAATCATCAAACCACTGCTCCAAACTATTTCAGGCAGTCAAAAGATTTTAAAAAGAAACAAAACTAACTGATATAACTTAAACGAAAAGTTACGTACCCTAACTTCTCTCTTCTTCTCATTCTCAATTAACCAATGTATAACATGGAAACGAAAACTTATAATTTCTTGTTTTTATAGTTGACTTTTAAACTGGCAACACATTACCTAACAAAACCGTAAATTGTTTTTTTCAAAATGGAAATAAGTTAACCGGTTGTCACTAACTATGTAATTCATACATCGCACTAAAAGTTCCACTATGCAATTCACACATCATACTAAAAGTTCAATAAGTTTACCAAGGGTTTTGCTGCTTTCATAATGAAGGTGGTGAAGATCTTCCTCCTGGTCCCAGCATCCAAGTTCGCCCACCAATCAACGCACCCCTTCTTCCTCCAAAATACATTCACACCAACACCCGCAGCACTCATCTTCTCCTTCAACTTCACACCTCTCTTCTTCCCTCCACAGCAATTCAACCAAGCCAATCTCATCGAAACCTCCATCCTATTCGCAATAAACGCTTCAATACCATAATACCCCTTTGCTTTGAGCCAATGCAGCTCGACCCAATCCTCTCCAAGCTCGGCTTCCTCCCCCCGGAGGAATCCACCACCGGAGATCCGGTCCATGGCCTCCACAAACTGGTCCACATTCCCAACAAACCCCTCGGCAAGGGTCAGCGCGTCTAACCGCCTCGCCGAGGGCGGCAATGAATTGGCAGCCTCTTCGCCCTCACGCGACTCGAACAACCGTGCGGACTCGAATACCGCCCGCCCTGCTGTTTCGGATTCAGCTACGCGCGCAATAAGGCCGCGGGACTTTTTGAAGCAGAGGGTGGGGAGGTTGTTGGGCATGGGGAGGTCGGGGAGGAGAATGAAGGAGCCGTGGCCGTGAGATCGGAGTTTGGCCAGCATCTGGAGGAGGATCTGGACGAAATTCCCGTCGACGACGGTTAGGTAGGCCTGGCGTTGGTGAATTGAAAGAGAAGAGAACCATTTGAGAATGGAGGATCGAGGGTTAGGATTAGGGTTAGGGTTGGGGTTTGGGGATTGGGAATGGTAGAGGGAGATGTGCGAGGTGAGCGAGTCGATGAGTTGGTGGTGAGCCATTGGAACGAGTTTCCTTTCGTTTTGTTTTTGGTGTTTGCTTAAGAAGTTGCAGGGATGATCATGGTCTCTTGATGAAGATTTCACTTTGGTATGCAGTCCAATTTTGTGCATATCTCAGTTTATTATATTTTATCATAGTCCATTTTTTCTCTCTAAATTGTAGAAATTGTTTGGACAAGAGTTGAAAAAGAGACCGTGAAATTAAAACCAGAAATAAATATATTTTAAATAGAATCAATCGAAATATAAACAAGATATTTTATATAATTTTCATAAAATATAAAAATAAAATTGGTATATAATTTAATTTACAACTAAATATAACTTTTTAAATAGTTTAAAAATAAAAACACTTATTTAACCTTATTTTCATATACAAACCATCCAAATTATAGATTAAAACCTTATTTTAATATACAACAATCCAAATTATAGGTTAAAAAAGAAATAGTTGGGTTTTAACAATGTGTTATAACACGTAAGGTTTAATGTCTCAATAAGTCCTCATTTTTGTCTAGAATTTTAAATATGTCCCTCTCTTTTTCGACGTCTCAATTGAGTCTTTATTTTCTTAAAATTGGATTAAACAGGACCTTTCCGTTAAATTGAGATGACGCCATTAAGAAAGATATCTTGACCGTGTAGTTTTTTATTACGTGGCATTGAACATGTGACTGAATTGTATTTTTTTAATTTTTGAATTAACAAATGAAGTATACTCTTTTTAAAAATTAAAAAAATACAATTCAGTCACGTTTTTAATGCCACATAATAAAAAAACTACACTATCAGCATACCTTTCTTAACGGTGTCATTTCAATTTGACGGAAAGGTCCTATTTGATTCAATTTTACAAAAATAAGGACTTAATTGAGACGCCAAAAAAGAAAGGGACCAGATTCTGGGAGAAAATAGGAACTATTAAGACATTAAACCTAACATGTAATAAACACGTTACACATTTAATTAATTTTACTTTTTCATAAATGATCTCTTAAAAAGATCTTTTTATTTAATTTATTACAAGATACAAATATTTACTACTCACACTAAATGATAAAAAAAACGAACGTCGTTCAGCGTAGTTATTGTAGCCAGAAATGCACCCTTCATACATCGACTAGAATAATCCATTTGGAATGGCACTAGTGGCAACCATGTTTTGTTGCTTCCAATAAGAAGAAGATTTTGCTATGTGTGTTTAACTATGCATAATCTTTATATCATTTTTTTTAATTTTAATATTTATCATTAAAACAAAGTCATGTATACACATCAATAAATAGACTCAATGTATACTGTGATAAAAATATAATGAAATGTAGTGTAGATGCGCAAATGATGCATGAAAATTCTGTTATTTGTGAAGGTTTTATTTACTGTGACTTAATTTAAAAATGAAATTTAATAATAATAAGAAGGAAAAATATATAACACAACTCTCCAATCAAAAATCAACATTAACATCATCAATTATTTTGTTATTAAAGTGGAAACAAATGAATGAACATAGCAAGAGCAACAAATATCAATGTTGCGGGTTGTTGTGTGTGGGTGAGTGATGAGTCGATATTTTATTGATTTCACTTAGTTTATTATGCTAGAATTAATCAGGGAATTTTGTTTAATTGTCCGGTATTTTCCCGTTTTTCCTAATTATGCTTAATTTGACCGGAAATTCTAATTTTAATTAATTTGAACTTTCTGAGCTAATTATTTGCATTATTATTTTCAGGGAAAATTTTGAAAACACAATTTAAGACATTTGGAGGACACCAAATAAATTCAGACTCTCAAATTAGACATTTTAAATTTTAGTTATATTGTAATTTAATTATTTAAACTTTTTGGACAGCTTTTGTGCATTGGGCCAATATTGGCAAATTTTATGATGACCCAAAATTGTAGGATACTAGACCTAGGGTTCCCTTTTATTTTAGGGTGGACCCCACCCATTTTTAGGAGGACACTTTGTCCTAGGGAAAGGAGAGCACAAGCCGTCACACACTTCATATTTTTTTTGGGGGCTGCATGCGTTTTGAAAAAGGAGAAAATGGATGTTGAATGGTGGTTCATGGTTCTTCAAGGGATTGGATGAAAAATGCTAATTTTCTTTTCCTTTCAACTTGTGCATCAATCTTCACTGTTTCCTTAATTCCAGAGGGCTGGAACGTTTGGCATTTCTTTTCTTTTAAACATGTATGCGGTGCTTGATTTTGAGGGAATGATAAGTATATTAGCTTGGTGCAGCCGTGAGCAAATTTCCTTTCTTTGGAGAGCACATTTTAATTATTTTATTTAGCACATGATGGGACATTGCTGACAGATTAAGTTTGTTTTTTTTTTACTTAAGAAAGCAAGTGTTGTCACGGCCTTGTGATTATGTTTTCCTAGAAGCTCATTCAAATTGCTAGCAAAGTGTATGGTGATTGGCTTTTATTTCTTGGATAGAAGGGAACATTGTGTGCAGAGTAAAATTTTTTAGATTTGAAGAATAGGTGATGTCACGGTTTGGAGAGGTGGAGGTGGCACGACCTTCAATTTTATATTGTTTTTAAGTGCTTATTTCATTTTATTTGGTTGGAAAAAAACGTGAGTTGGAGCTGTAGGGGTGCACACAAGGTCCAAGTGCAGATTTTTATTTATCATTTTGCTTCTTTTTATGAAAGAGAAGTAGCGTTGATTGATGGGAGGAGAGGGCATTGATTGGCGCGCTGTAGCAGAAAGGTCTTGGAGAAATGGAAGCACAACACGTCCAGCAGAGGAGAATGGAATTTTATGTGTTGATTTCATCTTGCATATGTGTCATTTTATTTTATTTTATTTTTATTTAGAATTGCATCTACATCTTTTATTGTCTTTAGGCAGCTGCACTATGATTGCATTTAATTTCTTTCTTCTGAAGAATTTTGGAACCATTATACGCTGACTTAGTTTTGGTACATCCACAAGGTTCGGTTTCATCTAATTTAGAAAATTAATTTTCTTGGCGTGGAAAAAGAGCACGCTGCTTCATTGCTTGGAAGGGACACGTTCACGAGTTGATTCCTTGGCTTGGAGGTGCATACGCATTTTACTTTTTACCATTTCCTATTTCCCATTTGTCATTTGCTTACCAATTTTTCTTTTCTTTTAGCATGTTGTGATGATGTGCTTTGTGATTATGAGCATTTATCTTTTTAATTGAGTGTTGCATTTTAATAGTTTTAATTGTGCTTAGATATTTGTTTGCTCTAGTATTGGGTTTAGCATTTTCACTCTTTGGACTCGATTTTAAAAAAATAAATGCAACCATACCAGAGGTCCAAATGCTACGTTTTATATGTCACATGAAAGATAATTGAGTCTACTTTCCAGGAAAAAAAACCTCATCTCATTTAGAGCTCTGTAGAAAAAGTTATAGGTAAAACATTGAGCAAAGGTCAGAGCTGTCCAGTTCTAGCGTGAATTTTCGTATTTACTGTAGCAGTTTCGTTTTTACTGTTTTAATTTCATTTTAATTTTTCCGCATTCACCACGCAAACCTTTCACAACCCCTCCCCCACTTCGTGTTAGACCTAAGACTCAAACCACATTTGGTCCTTGAGAGACGACCTAGGGGTCACTTCCTAGCATTATACTGCATTTCTAAATTGCAATCAAATTTGTATGGACCGCGACAGCCCATCAGTGAGAGAGAGTATGGAGATGAGAGAGAAAAAAATTAGATAAGTGAGGAAGGTGAATTAAGGTTAGACAAGTGTTTCTGATTTTTTTTTCAATTAAGACTACAGTAAGGATGACAGAGAAAATGTTGAAGTAAGAGAGATGAAAGAGAAATGGTTTGAGATGAATGAGACAGGTGAGTAACGGTTTTGGGGGTTTCTTGTTTTTTTTTTTAGTTTTGAGAAAGAAAATTATTGAAATACTCTTGACCTTACACTTAGAATTCATAATACATGAGGTTATTTTTTTCTACTAAAACTCGGCACACATTGCTAAAATGTTCCTCGGACTCGGTACAATTAAGTTTAAAATGTAGATTTAATTCTTGTATTTATTTACTAACCCACTACTAACTACTAATGCAATGGGGGGAAAAGAAATGAAAACAAAGAAATTAAAAAGAAAAAGAAAAGCTAAACTAAAACATGTTTAAAGAAAAAGAAATAGAAATCTAAACTACTAAGAGATAAACCTAAAATATAAAGAAAAAATTGGTATGAGACAAGAACAAACAGTGCTAATTTCAACGAATATAAAAGCTAGGAAGTCTAATTGCTGAATGACATGAACCTAAATGAAATGATACAATGAAAATAAAATGAACTTAATCTAGACAGTGAAAGAATAGTATAATGAAGTGAAAAGTCAAAGTAGAATGAGTAAACAACCTAAGATCTAAGAATTTAAAATCCAAAATCCAATTATCAAAACAACACATCAGAAATAGCAAATGATATCAAGAAATAATGCCTAAACTAAGATCAACCAAGTAAAAGAATATAACAGTAACTATCTATTAAGATTCAACATCACACAGACTCATAAAATGTACTTAAAAGTAAACAAAATGTAATGTTAAAACTTATAACCAACGTTGTTAAGACTCCGGCAAGTGTACCGAATCGTATCAAGTAATGTAAATGGTAAATCCAAATATCGTTTTCCCTAAAGACTCACGGCCTAGACATTCATGTGGTTTCTTGATTAATTAAGACTTGTAAACGTGATCATTGTGTTTATAATGCTAAAAATAAATATGAATGCAAGTGTGGATCAATAGACAGGAAAAATGCACAGGTGATTGGTGTATAAAATATTAATGATTATGTTGTTGGGGTTTCCGACTTATCCTATCAACTCTCATGTATTTATGAATTCGTCTTCTTCATTAATGTTAATGTCACTTTCTAATTTACTTTAAACCCGATGTTTCGGTGAAGAAAACCTACTCTTAATTACCAGTTCACAATGTCTTGTATCCCTAACAACTAATTATGCATTACATTCGCACAGAAGCTTAAAGGCAACCAACCCTCATATCCCTTTGTCTAGGTAATACTGCTTTTGGGAGAGTTTCCCTAGTTCTAGATTGCCCTGTATGTGTCCATATCGAAAAAAAATCAATAATCATGCTAAAGAATGAGTTAAACAAAACACACATAGAGTAAAGAGGAAAAACCCTAACAATTAATGAAGTAAAGCATTTATATAATATAAATCAGTTCAATACATGAGAGTTTCAAAGGATTACATCGTTTCCACAACAACAATGGGAGTTTAGTTCACCATAGTGATAACGGTCTAAAAACCGTTATTTTCATGCTTGAATTTGATATCAAAACACACCCTTTGTAGCTTAAAATGACCTTAGAATCAAGTAAAACTCTTAAGTTGTGCCACATGAGAGTCAAAAGTTGCTTTTAGAGATATTATGCTTGTTTTGCAGGGTTTTTGATGAAAATTGAAGATGGAAGTGAAGTAGGAAGGTCATAGACTCAAGAATAAAGGAGAAAAATGAAGAAAAGAAGAGTTTGTGGACCGCTCAACGTCAAATTCTAACGTTGAGCGTCCTATTCAAGGGGGAGCTACTGTCTGGTGCCCAGGCGGTGACGCTGAGCATCCAGAACGATTGAAGGCAAACCGCTCAGCGGTCCATTTTGGCGCCTGGGCGGTGGCGCGACTTGAAGGCAAACCGCTGAGCGGCCAACTTAGGTGCCTAGGCGGTTGTCTGTTTTTATACTTTGGATTCTGAGATATTTCTTTTATCTTTTTGGCTTATATATAGCCCCAGTGCGAATCAAAACATATTCTTTTGGCATAGAGAAACGTCCAGAGCTATTTAACACACCTTGGAGGAGATGTCTTGGATGCTTAGGCTCCACTTTATCAAATCTAGGGTTTGTTTTTCCATTCTTCCATTATTTTTCATCTAGTTTCACCATGATTATGGTGAACTAAACCCTTTGTTGTTGGGGAACAATGTAATCTTTTGAAACTCTCATATATCCAAATTCTTATTTATTTTATATGCTTGCATATGCTTGATTTATCAATTGTTGGGTTCCTTACCTGTATTTAATGCTTTATCGTTTAACTCATTCGGTAAATGTTGTTTGTCTTTATTGATACGGGGACGTACAATAATGTCATGAACTGGGGGAATTCCTTGATTATGCTAATACCGCCTAGGGATAGGGGTAGGACGATCAATTTTATTTCGCTTCCGTTTATCATGCATTATTAATTACTAGGGGAGGCTAGGGATAGCAAGCCGGTAATTAGTAATAGGCTCTTTTCACCAAGGGATTGGGTTAAAGGTATACCAAGAAAGTTTGCATGACAATATGATAAATAAGCAAATTAAATAAGAAAAGTAAATATATGAGGGTGGATAAGATGAAATTGTAAACCCCAAGAACTTCATTCATCCATATTTTCTTTTAGCCAATTGAATCACTTCATTTGCATGTTTACTTTTGTCTTGCATACAAAAACTCAAATTAATTTCTTTTCTCAAGTCTTATACAATTAGTTTACATGAAAGATTAGGCCTTAGAGTCCTTTGGGAGAACGATATTGGGTTTACCAATTATATTACTTGATACGATCTGGTACACTTGTCAGGATCTTAACAAGTTTTTTGCGCCGTTGTGGGGGACTCTTGGTTTAACTTTTCTAGTAGTGTATATATTTGTATATATTTTGTTTTTATCTTTTTCTCTTTTTATTTTTTTTATAAAAGTACTACTAGGGTTTTTGTTTCTTGTGCATACAGCAGGAGACTAGACATACTAGAAGCAAGAAAAATACACAACCTCTTCTTGGAGGTTTGAGCGAGACAAGGGGAAGAAGGAGAGTCAGACGCCCATCTAGGGATTTGTTTCCTTCTCCTAAAAGATTACTATCACCTTCACCAGATCGAAGAACAGAGGAGATGGCGGATCAACCTCCTCCAAGACGCACATTGGCAGACCAATCCAATGTTGTTGGCCCTTTCCACTTCAATAACATAGCCATGCCTACGGATAAAATGACCAACATGGTGATGAATCAAGCGCTTATACACCTGACATCGCTTATACACCTGGTACAAGGTAACCAGTTTCATGGCTTGTCAAATGAGAACCCATATGATCATTTGACAACGTTTAGTGAAATCTGCAATACTGTGAAGATGACAGGTGTATCAGACGAAATAGTAAAGCTTAGCTTGTTCCCATTCTCATCGGTGGGCAATGCTAAGGCGTGACTTAATTCCTTTCCTGAAGGAACATTCACAACATGGGTGACTGTGGCTACAAAGTTTGTTACTAAATGTTTTCCACAGTCCAAACTTACTCAAGGAAGATTGGAGATCTCATCATTCAAGCAGGGCATGGAAGAGACTCTAGCTCAAGCATGGGAAAGATTCAAGGGCTTGCTAAGAAAGACACCAATCCATGGTTTTGACAAGACCACCTTAGTTCTTGCGTACCTTAGAGGTTTGAACACTCAGTCAAAGATGATGCTTGACGCCTCAGCTGGAGGTGATATTAAACAAAAGACTGAAGATGAAGCCTATGACTTGATAGAGAGTATGACTGCTAATGAGCAGGAGAATTATAGTGAAAAGGGTGTACCTACACAGAAGAGAGGAGTTTTGCACTTGCCTGCAGATGATGCCATGCTAGCTCAGAACCATCTTTTGACTCAAAAGCTAGACAATTTGACAAAGATCCTCTCACAACTTCCTAAGGAGATTCGTAATGTCTCCCAAACACAACAGCTGTGTGATTTCTGTGGTGGTGACCATATCAATGGTCAATGTGCTTTGCTTGAGGAGATGCAACAGGAAGCCAATTACATGGGAAATCAGTTTCAGTATACCTACCAAGGCAATTCTAAACAAGGTTGGAAGAATCATCCGAGTATTGGTCAGGCACAGAACAACCCATTAGGGCAAACATGAGGCTTTAGGCAGCAACAACCTTCACCCATGTGGCAGCAGGTTAATCATCTAACAGAGTTTGTTAAAGATCTAAATGATAGATTTGATAAATTCTTGAAGGTTTATGAGTCCAATCAGGCAAGTAACCAAGCCAGCTTCAGATCTTTGGAGATGCAACTTGGCCAATTGATAAAGAGAATTGAGACCACAGAAAATAATCAACTCAGGAGTAATACTGATGTTAGTCCTAAGGAAGAGTGTCATGTTGTGGTAGCAAGGGAGAAGAGAAAAACAAAGGTGGAAGTTATTGAGATAAGTAGTGAGGAAGAAGATGAAGAGATGAGGGAGAATGAAGAGAGTAGGATTGGTGAAGAAGAAAAAGAAGAAGAGGGGTGTGAAAAAAGTGAGAGAAGAAGATATGGTCACAATGGGCAGATAAGAGAAATATTTAATCAGGTGACTATTGTTCCTATAGATGAAAATCATCCTCAAATTCCTGTTTACTCTAAGAAAATTAACTATTACCTCAGAGAGGTGATATGCTTAGAAGCATACGAAGAAGAACAGGAAGTGCTTGTGCAGCCAAGAAAGAAACATCATCCACCTAAAATGAAGGATCTAGGATTGTTAACTCTTCCATGCGTGATAAATGATGTGGATATAGGGAGAGCTATGATAGATTTTGGATCTAGCATTAATCTGATGCCCTTAAGTTACTTGAAAAAAATTAAAGGGTTACTATTAAAACCAGCTAACACTACTTTGACAATTGCAGATGGTTCTATTAAGAAGCCAGCTGGTAGGGTGGAGGATGCAATTGTCCGTATTGAGTAGTTGGAATTCTTGGTTGATTTTGTAGTTTTGGATATGGAAAATGAGGGAATAATTCCATTAATTCTGGGGAGACCTTTTATGAGGACTTCCAGAATAGCGATGCGTATCAATGATGGGATAATAACTTTGAAAGATCAAGAATATGTGTTAATTTATAGTTGCTCTAAGGGAAATAAGGTGAAAATGAAGAAGAGATCTAGATTAAAAAAGTCAAGAAGAGAAGTTGCATCAGATGAAAGCACAACAGGTACTGATTCTAACAGTTGTAATGTTTTGCTGGTACCTAAAGATGAGGAGGTTGATAAAGGAGGAACAATCCACTAAGAAGATATACCACTTCCACGAGGCTCACAGGTAAGATTCAAGAATAGGAAGTGGATTGTCAACAATATCAAAGAAGATGGCAAGGTGGAGATCAGAAAACCATATACTAAAGCCATCAGAAGAGTGGATAGAAGGCAACTGATGAGTTGGGAGGATGAAGATCCCAACCAGGATGGAAAGATTTGAAGATATTTAATCCCACTTTTTGTAGAACAATTTTTAGAATAGGTTTATTTGATTTTGGTTATGTAACTTAATGGATTTTTAAACAGTTTTGGGTAGCATCTACTGAGGGATGCTAAATTTTTTTGTATCTATTGAAGGATACAGGAAGGTACACCTACTGAAGGGTGTTGGAAGGATAAGCATTTACTGATGAGTGCTAGGCAGGTTTGGGTCAGGCTCGTGACGTTAAACAAGCGCTACCTGGGAGGCAACCTAGTTGATTATGTTTGTTTTGAACTCTGTGTTAAGTGCATTGCATGTTTGAATGTTGCATCTGAGAGGTGGTTGCTGTTGTGGTTGCTGTTCATTATTGTTCCATCTAAAATTTGGGTGATTCTTCCACCCTGGGTTATACCTATTGTTGGACAAGTCATAACTTGGCTGTTGTGGCTGCCTGTTGGTTTGTATGTTTGCAGCATAGGCTGGAGATGCATCATGGCCAGTAGGTTGCTGCAAAGCAGGGCAGTCATCTGTATAGTGCTCACTAGAGAGACATATACCACAATGTCGTGCAACAGATGTAGATGAAGGTGTTGGTCTCTGATTTGAAGCCAGCTGTGACACCAAACTCACAAGGGAGTCAATCTTGCCTTCTAATTTCCTATCATCATATGGTGGAGACCGGGTTACAATATCATGTACTCCCTTCACCACAATAGTATCACTCCTGGTTCCAAACTGCTGGGAGTTGAAAGCCATCTTCTCAATTAATTGTCTGGCTTCAGTAGGAGTCGTAGCTCCTAGTGCTCCACCACTGGCGGCATCAATCAAACTCTTATCCAAGCTATTGAGACCTTCATAGAAATATTGGAGAAGGAGTTGCTCTGGTATCTGATGGTGAGGACAACTGTCACAAAGCTTCTTGAATCTCTCCCAATACTCATATAAGCTCTCTCCACCAAACTGCCTAATCCCAGTGATGTCTTTTCTGATAGCCGTGGTTTGAGATGCTGGGAAAAACTTTTCTAAGAACAACCTCTTCATATCATCCCAATTGGTGATGGCTCTAGGCGCTAAACAGTACATCCACTCCCTTGTTGCATCTTCTAATGAATAAGGAAATATCCTTAAGAAGACTTGATCCTCAGGAACATCTTGCGGCCTCGTGGATGAACACACATAGTAGAAATCTTTCAGATGCTTATGCGGACACTCACCTATAAGGCCATGAAACTTGGGCAACAAATGAATCAGTCCAGTCTTGAGAACAAATGGTACATCCTCATCAGGATATTGGATACACAAGCTTTCATAATTGAAATCAGGTGCAGCCATCTCCCAAAAAGTCCTCTCGCGAGGTGGAGGTTGTGTCATATTGTTCTCAGTGTGAAAAACAATAGAATCAGAATCAGAATCAAGTGCAGATGCAACAGATGTAGTATGCACAATGTATTCAGCAGTGGATTCAGACTCAACAGTAGGATGCACAATATCTAATGGAACAGACTCAAAAACAAACTCTAAAGACAAATTCCTAGAATGCCTAACTAACCTATGAAAAGTCCTATCAATCTCAGAATCAAAGGGTGGTATGAGTCCAGGATTTCCTCTAGTCATGCACCAAGTCACAATATCCCACAACCATGAAACAATAGCACAAAAATTTCAAACACACAGAACAACCTAAACAAACAAAACAAACATACTCACACATACGAAACAAATCACAAACTATCACACACAACACACTAAAACAACAAAAGACCTAAAACTGAACCGTTGGTCCCCGGCAACGACGCTAAAATTTGATGGGTTGTCGCAGCCCATACAAATTTGATTGCAAATCAGGAATGCAGTATAACTAGGAAGTGACTCCTAGGTCATCTCTCAAGGACCAAATTGCGGTTCAGAGATTTAGGTCAAACACACACAGTGGAGGAAGGGGGGGGGGTTTGAAATTTGTTTTGTGAATGCAACTGACGAAATTAAAAATAAAACTTAAACACATTCTAACATCATAGAAAGCATTAAAGAAAGTGAAAATGCTAAACCCAATAATAGAGCAAACAAATATCTAAACACAATTAAAGCTATAAAAATGTGTTAAGTAAGCTAAAAATTAAAATCAATTCATCATGGAAATAACACAAAGAAAATGTGTGACAAAAAAAAATGAAAAGGGCAAGAGTAAATTCAACCAAGCAATACGTGGAGCTCTCATGAAGAAGTTGAATGCGGCAGCCTTCCGCTGGAATAAAACACCTAATTGCAAAAATGTTGTCCAATTGAAGTGCTACGAGCTTCTCTCCATCAATCAGCCGTCAACTCTCTTTTTCTCCAAGAAAGAAACAATTTAATAAACTTCTTTCCTCCCAATGAATCATCAACAAACGGAGTAGCTAGGCTCATTTAAAAAAAAAAAACAATTTGGTAAAGTGACCAAATGATGAACAACTTCAAGGCAATGTGTTACATCTTCGAAATCAATTTATTTTTACTATTTCTAATTATAACAAAACGAGATATGCTCCAGCTGTGACAACACATGCTATTCAATGAATAACAAGTTTGGTTCCAACACTTTTCTAAAAAGCAATTGAATAGACTAAAAGCAAGTGGCCATGACCATCCAACACCATTCTCGAAGAAAGGAAATTAAATGCTTCTCATTTCAGCCCATTGGAACCAGGACTGCAGCTACTTCCCCCAAGAAAAGAAATTAAATTCTCCAAAAGACATCAAAGAAAACCGTGCACTACTTCCAGCACGTCATTGCTCCAAGCAAAAGCAAAATGCAAAACCTTATGCCATCATGGAAAAACTAAATTAGCGTGAATATCATATTCAAAAGCATAAACTGAATGGTGTGGCTGTTGAACTCAAAAGGCCGTGTGTCACTTCTCCTAAGATTAATTAATCATTCAATTGCCTACTGCTGGAAGGGGTCAGCGCACACTACCAGACAATGACACCACCCTTCTACACGTGCTGCCAACATCCATCTTCCATTTAATCAATTTCTCATTCATTGAAAGCAAATAAAAGGACTCTCACGTCTCTTCCAACAGCCTTGACCGAAACCCAATGAAGTCATCACATCCAAGCAGAAAGTGACAACACAAACAAGGCAAAAACCGTAAATCAACTTGCACAATCAGCCCTTGCACAAAATGGAAAGGAAAAGAAGATGTATTTCTTTCATTCCCTGAAAACCGTGAACAACCATATTCTATTTCAGCACCGAAAACGTTCCAGCGTATGCACTACAATGAAAGAAAAATGAATCATGCTTTTTCCCTTCATCCAAGTATGTAAACCGTGAGCTACATCCCAATATCCCCAAAAACATTCCAGCTCTCAAAGAACCCGAGAAGAAGAAAAAAAATCCAAAAATTTAAGAGTGACGACTGGGTTGGAATCCCTAGGCCGTGAGTGTCATCTTAAAAATTAGGGTGCGGTCCACCCTAAAACCCTAATGCCATGTGTCCTACTCTACAATTGGGTTTAAACTATTTTATCAAAATTAGCCCACATTACAAAAATTCATCTACAAATTCTAGACTACTAAACTAAGCTTGATTAATTCTAAAATTAGTTTGTGGAAACTCTTCAATTGATTGGTGCCCTTCCAAAAGTCTCACAGTGTGATTCCAAAATTGCCCTAAAAATAAAAATAGGAATAATTAAGCTCAATTAATTCAAATTATTTAAAATAAGAATTATTGGTCTAATTAAGCCCAAATGGTGAAAATGACACAATAACTAAGAATTAAGCACAATTCATCAACACAATTCAACGCGAAAAACTAAGTGAATGGTATAAAATATTGATTCATCAGAGTCAAAAGTTGGTTTTAGATATATTATGCTTGTTTTTACATTGTTTTGCAGGGTTTTAAGGTGAATTGAAGATGGAAGTGAAGTAAGGAGGACTTAGACCCATGAAAGAAAAAGAAAAATGATGAAAAGAAGGGTCAAGTATGCCGCTGAGCGCCAGAATGAACCGCTGAGCGCTCAGAGCGATTAGAGGGAAACCGCTCAGCGGTAAAACTGACTGGTGAGTGGTCAAAACGGCAGAAGGGAAATCGCTGAGCGGTGCACTTTGGCGCCTGGGCGGTTGTCAGTTTTTATACTGCAAATTCTGTAATCTTTTTGTTATCTTTTTGGCTTATATATAGCCCCAGTGCGACTTGAAAACATTTTCTTTGGCAGAGGGAGACGTCCAGACCTACCTTACACTCCTTGGAGAAGATTTCTTGGATGCTTAGGCTCCTTTTTATCCAATCTAGGGTTTGCTTTTCCGTTCTTTTCATTATATTCATTTAGTTTCACCATGACCATGGTGAACTAAACCCTTTGTTGTTGGGGAACAATGTAATCTTTTGAAACTCTCATTTATTTAAATTCTTATTTATTCCATATGCTTGTCATATACTTGTTTATCAATTGTTGGGTTCTCATCTATGCTTAATGCTTTTATTGTTTAACTCATTCAGTAAAATTTGTTTGTCTTTACTGATACGGGAACGTACGCTAATGTCATGAACTGGTGGGAAATTCCTTGATTATGCTAATACCACCTAGGGATAGGGGAAAGGACGATCAATTGTATTTTGCTTCCGTTTGCTATGCATTATTTGTTACTAGGGGAGGCTAGGGATAGCAACCCGATAATTAATAATGCTCTTTTCGCCAAGGAATTGGGTTAAGGGTAGACCAAGAAAGTTTGCATGCAATTAGATAAACAAGTGAATTAAATAAGAAGAGTAGATAGATGAGAGTGGATAAGATGAAATTGTAAACCCCAACAACTCCATTCATTCATAGTTTTTCCTTACCAATTGAATTACTTGCATTTGCATGTTTAGTTTTTGTCCTTTGCATTTCAAACTTAACTTTAATTCTTTTCTCAAGTCTTAAGCGATTAGTTTACATGAAAGATTAGGCCTTTGAGTTCTTTGGGAGAACGATATTGGGTTTTACCAATTATATTAGTTGATAACGATGTGATACACTTGCTAGGGGTTTGACAAGTTTTTGGCGCCGTTGCCGGGGACTCGTGGTTTAACTTTTTGAGTAGTGTAAACTGATTAACTTTGACTTGATTGTAAATATTTTGTATATACTTTTTGTTTTTATTTTTTTTTATAAATAAAAGTGCTACTAGGGTTTCTGTTTCTTGTGCATGCAGCAGAAGACTAGACATACTAGAAGTAAGAAAAGTACACAACCTCTTCTAGAAGGCTTGAACGAGGCAAGGGGAAGAAGGTGAGTCAGACGTTCCTCTTGGGATTTATTTCTTTCCCCTAACAGATTACTTTCACTTTCACCAATCCGAGGAGCATAGGAGATGGCAGAAAGACCTCCTCCAAGACGTACTCTTGCAGACCAATCTAATGTGGTTGGCCCTTTCCACTTCAATAGCATAGCCATGCCTGCGGATCAGAATACCCATATGGTGATGAAACAACTCTTATACACCTGGTGCAAAGCAACCAGTTTCACGGTTTGTCAAATGAAAATCTATATGATCATTTGACAACGTTTGGTGAAATCTAGAATACAGTGAAGATGGCAGGTGTTACAGATGAAAGAGTAAAGCTTAGCTTGTTTCCATTCTCATTGGGAGGCAATGCTTAGACGTGGCTTAATTCTTTTCCTGAAGGGACGTTCACCAATTGGGAGACTGTGGCTGCAAAGTTTGTCACTAAATATTTTCCGCAATCTAAAGTCACTCAGGGAAAGATGGAGATTTCATCATTTAAGCAAGGCATGGAAGAAACATTAGGTCAAGCATGGGAGAGATTCAAGGGCTTGATAAGAAAAACGCCAACCCATGGTTTTGACAAGACCACCTTGGTTCTTGCATACCTTAGGGGTTTAAACACTTAGTCTAAAATGATGCTGAATGCCTTAGCTGGAGGTGATATCAAACAAAAGACTGAAGATGAAGCCTATGACTTGATAGAGAAGATGGCGGTTAATGAGCAAGAAATGTTCAGTGAAAGGGGCGCACCTATACAAAAAGGGGAGTTGAAAATGAGGCCATGGTAGCTCAAAATCATCTTCTGAATCAAAAGCTTGATAACTTGACAAAGATACTTTCACAATTTCCTATGCATAATGTCTCTCAAACACAACAACTGTGTGATTTTTGTGGTGGTGACCATATCAATGGTCAATGTGCTTTGCCAAAAGGGTTGCAGCAGGAGGCCAATTACATGGGAAATCAGTTCCAAAATACTTATCAAAACAATTCCAAACAAGGTTGGAAGAATCGTGCGAATATTGGACAACAACAAAACAACCCATCAGGGCAAACAAGAGTCTTCAAGCCGCAACAACCTTCACCATTATGGCAGCAGGTTACTCATTTGACAGAAGTTACCAGAGACCTAAATGAGAAATTTGACAAGTTCCTATAAGTTTATGAGTCTCAACATACAAGTAACCAAGCCAACTTCAAATCTCTGGAAATGGAACTTGGTCAATTGACAAAGAGAATTGAGGCCACAGAAAAGAACCAACTCAGGGTTAATACTGATATTAACCCTAAAGAAGAATGTCATGCTGTGGTAACAAAGGAGAAAAGAAAAGCAGAAAAAGGAAGTTATTGAAATAAGTAATGATGAAGAAGATGAAGAGATGAGTAAGAATGATGAGATTCAGATTGGTGAAGAAGAGAAAGAAGAGGAGAGTTTTGAAGAAATTGAGAAAAGAAGAGATGGTCACAATGGGCAGATGAGAGAAATATTTAATCAGGTGACTATTGTTCCTATTGATGAAAATCATCTTCAAATTCCTGATTATTCTAAGAAAATTAATTATTACCTTGGAGAGGTAATTAATTTAGATACGGATGAAGAAGAACAGGAAGTGCTTGTGCGGCCAAGAAAGAAACATCATCCACCTAAAATGAAGGATCCAAGAGTATTGACTCTTCCCTGTGTGATAAATGATGTGGATGTAGGAAGAGCTATGATCGACTCCGGATCTAGCTTAAATTTGATGCCCTTGAGTTATTTGAAAAAAAATAAAAGGGCTAGTAGTAAAACCAGCTAACATTACTTTGAAAATTGCAGATGGTTTAAGTAAACAGACAGCTGGTAAGGTGGAAGATGCAGTTGTTCGTATCGAGCAATTGGAATTTTTGGTTGATTTGTAATTGTGGACATGGCAAATGAAGGAGAAATTCCATTACTTCTTGGAAGACCTTTTATGGCAACTTCAAAATTTCTTTTTAGTGTCCATACCGGGAGGATCATATTAAGAGATCAAGAACAGATATTGTGGTATGAAGGTTATGGAGATGAAAATGATAGAACAAAGAAAAAAGTTAGATACAAAAAGACCAAGAGAGAAGCTGTATCCTCGGATGAAAGCACATCAGGTACTAATTCTAATAGTTATAATATTTTGCAGGTACCTGAAGAGGAGGTGGACAAAGGAGGAAAATTCCAAGAAGAAGATACATCACTTCTACAAGGTTCACAAGCAAGATGCAAGGATAGACAGTGGAGTGTCAATAGGATCAAGGAAGATGTCAAGATTGAAATTAGAAAATCATATACTAAAGCCATAAGGAGAGTAGAGAGAAGGCAACTGATGAGTTGGGGAGATGAATACCTCAACTGGGGTGGAGAAACATGAAGATATTTAAATTCATCTCACATGTTGTAGAATAGTTTGTAGTTTTAGGGTTATTTGATATTTGACATGTAATTGGATTTTGAACAATTTTTGGGTAGCATCTACTGAGGGATGCTAAATTTTTTTTTAAAACGAATCTACTGAAGGATACAAGAAGGTACACCCACTGAAGGGTGTTGGGAAGAAAGGCATTTATTGATGGGTGCTAAACAAGTTTGGGTCAGGCTCGTGACGTTAAACAAGCGCTACCTGGGAGGCAACCCAGGTTTTATTTTTCTTTTTCACTTTGTACTTTTGATTTTTAGATTAGGAGTTTTATTTTGGGTGTCTATGGCTTGGCTTGTACATTTATTAGGATTATGGCTTGATTTTATACATTGCATGATGAGTCATTGAAAGAATGATTGGATGTGGTTGATGATTGAATGTGTGTATGTTGATATCCAGGAATGGTTCACTAACTTGTGAACAGATGTGTGATGATTTATGATTGTGATTGTGATTCTAAGCAATATTCATGTGTGAGAAAGCATGTTGTGTGAGGAATTGAACTCCAGAGTTTTCATTGGTATACGTATTGTTCACAAAGAATCATGAATGGTATTTCCTTAGTCTTGATGATTGATTGAATTGCATGCATATGTTATATGATCAAGGCCATGTTTGAAAGCCCTTTTCTTAGCCAAATTTGTGCCCATGATGATTAAATCTTTATACCCTTTTTGAACCTTGGCCTTAAACAAGATGATAACCCATGATTTGAAAATAGTTACCTTGAGTTGAGTTGAGAATAATTGTATGAGATAAAAAGGTTCAAGTTTGGGGTTGTATGGGGAAAGTTAAATGGTAAAGAAAAAGCATTGAGCTCAAGTAATGAAAAAGAAAAATGCATGAGAAAGAAAGAAAAGAAAAGAAGCATGAGTGAGCTCAATGTAAAAATAAAAAAGGGAAGAAGTTGAGAATAAAGGAGATTGGTGATAAAGAGAGTTTAAACTTGAACCTTTTCAATAATGAAATAGCTCTCTTAACTCAAGGATTTTGTGATCTAGAAAAACCAAATTTTCTTGATAGCCCAGCCTCATTACAAGCCTTGGAAAAGTCCTTGTGAGGCATGTGCATGTAAGAATGTTGATTGTTTTAGATGAATGACAATATTGTTTTGTGTAACTTGTGAATAGTAAAGAGTGAAGTGTCCTTTTTAAACACTTGAGTGATTGTGTGAAACACTTGCTTGGTGAGAATTGTGAAATCCATATTCACATCTATGCTTAATGGATTAGTCATTCATGAATAAAACATCTGTTAGAAATAATGTGCATATATGAACCAAATTGGATTGAAAGCATGCATTCACTTTGATAGGATTCCACTAAAAATCTGACTTGTATAATGACTTGTTGTGATTTCTTGAAAGTATCAAGCTATATGATGACTAAGTGGAAGCCAAGTTTTGTTTTGTTTGCTTGAGGACAAGCAAAGTTCTAAGTTTGGGGTTGTGATAACGGTTTAAAAACCGTTATTTTCATGCATAAAATTCATATAAAAACCCTTTATGGCTTAGAATGAGCTTCAAATCAAGCAAAACACTTAGTTGAGTCATAGGAGAGTCAAAATTGGTTTTAAAGATATTATGCTTGTTTTTACATTGTTTTGCAGGGTTTTAAGATGAATTGAAGATGGAAGTGAAGTAAGGAGGACTTAGACCCATGAAAGAAAGAGAAAAATGATGAAAAGAAGGGTCAAGGGTGCCGCTGAGCGCCAGAATGAACCGCTGAGCGCTCAGAGCGATTAGAGGGAAACCGCTCAACGGCAAAACTAACCGCTGAGCGGTCAAAACGACAGAAGGGAAACCGCTGAGCGGTGCACTTTGGCGCCTGGGCGGTTGTCAGTTTCTTATACTGCAGATTCTTTGGCAGAGGGAGACGTCCAGACCTACCTTACACTCCTTGGATGGATGCTTAGGCTCCTTTTTATCCAATCTAGGGTTTGCTTTTCCGTTCTTTTCATTATATTCATCTAGTTTAACCATGACCATGGTGAACTAAACCCTTTGTTTTTGAGGAACAATGTAATCTTTTGAAACTCTCATTTATTTAACAATGATGTTTCTTTCTAGGTTGTACATGTAATTCCTATTCTTCTTCTTCATCTAAATTTATCACCTCTCCCTGATAATACTTTATTTTCTTGGAGTACACAGGAATTTGGGGAAGAGTTTCAGTTAAAGGAACAACAGGCACCTGGTTAAAAATTTCCCTCAATGGCTCACAATGACTTCCTCTTCTCTCATTTTCTTTCTTTTCTTCCTCATTTTCAAAATTTTTATCTAACCTCTCCTCTTTTTTTTCTTCCTCACTGCTCTCAATCTCCACATATTCACTCATCTCTTCATCTTCCTCCTCACTACTTTCTACCTCAACAACTTCCTCTTATGCTTTCCTTTTGCCCCTTGTCACAACAACTTTGCACTCCTCTTTAGGGTTAACATCAGTATTAGCCCTAAATTGGTTTTTCTTTGTGGTTTCCACCCTCTTTGACAGTTGACCAATTTGCATCTCCAAAGATCTGAAGGTGACTTGGTCACTTGCATGTTGAGACTCATAAACCTTAAAAAATTTGTCAAATCTATCATTAAGGTCTCTGACAGCCTCTGTCAAACTATTCACCTACTGCCACAAGGGTGACGGTTGCTGCAGTTTGTTGTTAAGGAAGCCTCCTACTTGCCCAGATTGGTTATTTTGAGTTTGCCCAATACTAGGATGGTTTTTCCAACCTTAACTAGAGTTGCCTTGGTTGAAATTTTCCTGCCTATATTGGAACTGGTTACCCATATAATTTGCTTCCTGTTGCATCTCTTCTGGCACGACACATTGACCATTAATATGGTCACCACCACAGAAGTCACAAAGTTGCTGAGCTTGGGAGACATTCCTAACCTCCTTTGGAAGCTGAGACAAAATCTTTGTTAAATTATCCAGTTTCTGAGTAAGAAGATGATTTTGAGCTAACATAGCATCATCAGCAGGCAAATGCAAAACTCCCCTCTTCTGCACTGGTGCGCCCTTCTCACTAAATGTCTCCTGTTCATTTGCATCCATACTCTCGATAAGATCATAGGCCTCGTCCTCAGTCTTTTTCTTTATGTCACTTCAACTGAGGCATCAAGTATCATCTTTGACTGTGTATTTAAGCCTCCAAGGTATGCAAGAACTAGAGTTGTCTTGTCAAACCCATGGACTGGCGTCTTCCTCAATAGGCCTTTAAATCTATCCCAAGCTTGTCCGAGAGTTTCCTCCATGCCCTGTTTAAATGAAGAGATCTCCAACTTTCCTTGGGTGACTTTCGACTGTGGAAAATACTTGTTCACAAATTTGGATGCCACAGTCTCCCACGTAGTTAAAGTTCCTTCGGGAAAGGAGTTTAACCATGCCTTAGCATTGCCTCCCAGTGAGAAAGGAAACAAGGTTAGCTTTACTCGTTCATCAGATACTCTAGCCATCTTTACAGTATTGCAAATTTCACTGAATACTGTCAAATGATCATAAGGATTCTCATTTGATAAACCATGAAATTGGTTGCCCTGTACCAGATGAATTACTGTAGGGTTCATCACCATGTTGGTTGTATTATCTCTTGGCATGGCTATACTGTTAAAGTGAAACGGGCCCACAACATTTGATGCATCACCAAGTGTGCTTCTGGGAGGAGGTTGCTCATTTGCCATCTCTTCTTGATCTTGTGTAAGAGCTTCTGGTGATGGTTGTAACAATCTCTCAAGAGAGGGAAACAATTCTCTAGATGGACGTCTAACTCTCCTTCCCCTCCTGTCTGATAATCCTTCAAGAAGCGGTTGCTGGTTTTTCTTACTTCTAGTATGAATGGCTTCCTGTATACAAGAAACAAATACCCTAGAAGCACTTTTATAAAAAAAAATAAAAAAAATAAAACAAGAACAAAATATATACAAACAAGTCAAACTTAATCAATTTACACTACTTGAAAAGTTAAACCACGAGTCCCCGACAACGGTGCCAAAAACTTGTTAAGCCCCTGGCAAGTGTACCAGATCATTATCAAGTAATATATAAATGGTAAGTCCGAGTATCGTCTCCCAAATGACTCTTAGGTCTTATCTTTCATGTAAATTGATCTTATAAGACTTGAAAAGAATTGATTTTGAGTGTTTAATGCAAAGAACGAAAATAAACATGCAAATGCAAGTGATTCAATTGGCAAAGAAAAGATATGAATGAATGGAGTTGTTGGGGTTTACAATTTCATCTTATCCGCTCTCTTATATATATACTTTTCTTATTAAATTCGCTTTATTATCTAATTGTCATGCAAACTTTCTTTGCCTACCCTAAACCCGATCTCTCAGCGAAAAGAGTCTATTACTAACTACGAGTTTACTATCTCTAGTCTCCCTGAGTAATTAGCAATGCATATATCACATAAGCAAAATACAATTGATCGTCCTACCCCTATCTCTAGGCAGTATTGCTTAATCAAGGAATTTTCTATCAGTTCATGACTTCCCCGTACGTCTCCGTGTCGACAAAGGAAAATATCTTTTTACCGAATGAGTTAAACGATAAAAGCATTAAGCATAAATAAGAAACCCAACAATTGATAATATAAGCATATGAAACATATGAATAAAATAAGAATTTCAATATAAGAGAGTTTCAAAATATTACATTGTTCCCCAACAACAAAGGGTTTAGTTCACCATGGACATGGTGAAGCTAGATGGAATTAATGGAAAAGATGAAAGAATAAACCCTAGATTTGATAAATTGGAGCCTAAGCATCCAAGAAACCGTCTCCAAGGAGTGTAGAAGTGCTCTGGACGTCTCTGCTTGCCAAAAGAATACTTTAAAGGTCGTATTGAGGCTATTTATAACACATAAAAGTAACAGAATTTAAGCCCAAGCCCAGCATTCCACCGCTTAATGCCTAATTTGACCACTCAGCGGTTTCCCTCTAATCGCAGGATCGCTCAGCGGTCCATCTTACTCACTTAGCGGTTTGCCTTTAATCGCCTGGATGCTCAGCAGCACCGCTTGAGCGAGAGACAGTGGCTGCTCCCTCGAGTATGGCGCTCAGCACTGGAAAATAGTGTTGAGCGATGACTTTGACTCTTCTTTTCTTCCTTTTTCTCCTTCTTTCTTGAGTCTAAGTCCTCCCTACTTCACTTCCATCTTCATTTCTCATCAAAACCCTACAAAACAATGCAAAACAAGCATAATATCTCTAAAAACAACTTTTGACTCTCATGTGACTCAACTAAGTGTTTTACTTGATTATAAACCATAAAGCGTGTGTTTTGATATCAAATTTAAGTATAAAAATAACAATTTTTAGACCGTTATCACAATCCCAAACTTAGAACTTTGCTTGTCCTCAAGCAAACAAGACAAAACTTGGCTTTCCACTCTTTCATCAAAATAGTTCAACATTCCCAAAATTCATTCTTCTCACAACAAGTAATTACTCAATTCAGATTTTAAGTGGAATCTTATCAAGATGCATACATGCTTTCAATTCAATTCAGTTCACATGATCACATATTTTCCAACAAATGTTTTACTTATGAATGATCAATCAACTAAGCATAGATGTACGTCAGCCAGTCACATGGAGAAACACTTCGCTGGGCTACTTTTAGGGTTTTGGCTGGGCGTTCAATTCATGTTGCAGCTGCTTGTCTGAGATGCTTTTGGGCCTTTGTTGTCTTAATCTGCTCAAGTTGCTCCTAATCTCCAAGCTTTATTTTAGGCCCTACAACACAAAGTGAAATTGTTTTAGTTTAGAGAAGAAGGATTAGTATAAGTCACCTTCCATAGAAGCAAAATGATAGGTGATCCTTCTTCCTCTTGAATCTTCTTTGCCATGGCTCTAGTAAGAGGTCCAATGTGGTTCCTTGATGGTCTTCCATCACATATTAAGCATTATTAAGTATTAAGCATTAAGCATTAAGCATATTAAGCATAAACCATTAAGCATTAAACATTTAAGCATTTAAACATTTAGGCATTTAAGCTTTAAACATTAAGCATTAAGCATTAAATATTAAGCATTAAGCATTTAAGAATTTAAGCATTAAAGCATTTAAGCATTTAAGCATTTAAGAATTTAAGCATTTAAGCATTTAAGCATTTAAGCATATAAGCATATTAAGCATTATTAAGGAATAAGCATTAAGCATTAAATATTAAGCTTTAAGCATTAAGCATTATGCATTAAGCATATAAGCATTTAAGAATTTAAGCATTTAAGCATTTAAGCATTTAAGAACTTAAGCATTTAAGCATTAAGTATTAAGCATTAAGCATTAACGATTAAAAGCTATAAGCATTAAACATTTATGCATTTAAGCATTTAAGAATTTAAGCATTTAAGCATTTAAGAACTTAAGCATTAAGTATTAAACATTAAGCATTAAGCATTAACAATTAAAATTAAAAGCTATAAGCATTAAACATTTATGCATTTAAGCATTTAAGAATTTAAGCATTTAAGCATATAAGCATACAAGCATATAAGCATTTAAACATTTAAGCATTTAAGCTTTTAAGCATTAAGCATTTTAAGCATTTAAACATTTAAGTATATAAGCTTATAAGCATATTACGCATTATTAAGGCTTAAACATTTAAGCATTTAAGAATTTAAGCATTTAAGCATTTAAACATTTAAGCATATAACCATATAAGCATTTATGCATTTAAGCATTTAAGAATTTAAGCATTTAAGCATTTAAGAACTTAAGCATTAAGTATTAAACATTAAGCATTAAGCATTAACAATTAAAATTAAAAGCTATAAGCATTAAGCATTTATGCATTTAAGCATTTAAGAATTTAAGCATTTAAGCATATAAGCATACAAGCATATAAGCATTTAAACATTTAAGCATTTAAGCTTTTAAGCATTAAGCATTTTAAGCATTTAAACATTTAAGTATATAAGCTTATAAGCATATTACGCATTATTAAGGCTTAAACATTTAAGCATTTAAGAATTTAAGCATTTAAGCATTTAAACATTTAAGCATATAACCATATAAGCATTTATGCATTTAAGCATTTAAGAATTTAAGCATTTAAGCATTTAAGAACTTAAGCATTAAGTATTAAACATTAAGCATTAAGCATTAACGATTAAAATTAAAAGCTATAAGCATTAAGCATTTATGCATTTAAGCATTTAAGAATTTAAGCATTTAAGCATATAAGCATACAAGCATATAAGCATTTAAACATTTAAGCATTTAAGCTTTTAAGCATTAAGCATTTTAAGCATTTAAACATTTAAGTATATAAGCTTATAAGCATATTACGCATTATTAAGGCTTAAACATTTAAGCATTTAAGAATTTAAGCATTTAAGCATTTAAACATTTAAGCATATAACCATATAAGCATTTATGCATTTAAGCATTTAAGAATTTAAGCATTTAAGCATTTAAGAACTTAAGCATTAAGTATTAAACATTAAGCATTAAGCATTAACAATTAAAATTAAAAGCTATAAGCATTAAGCATTTATGCATTTAAGCATTTAAGAATTTAAGCATTTAAGCATATAAGCATACAAGCATATAAGCATTTAAACATTTAAGCTTTTAAGCATTAAGCATTTTAAGCATTTAAACATTTAAGTATATAAGCTTATAAGCATATTACGCATTATTAAGGCTTAAACATTTAAGCATTTAAGAATTTAAGCATTTAAGCATTTAAACATTTAAGCATATAACCATATAAGCATATTAAGCATTATTAAGGATTGCATTAAACTTTAAGCATTAAGCATTTAAGCATTTAAATCTTTAAGCCTTTAAGCATTTGAGCATTTAAGCATTTAAACATTTAAGCATTTAAGCTTTTAAGCATTAAGCATTTTAAGCATTTAAACATTTAAGCATATAAGCTTATAAGCATATTACGCATTATTAAGGCTTAAACATTTGAGCATTTAAGCATTTAAACATTTAAGCATATAACCATATAAGCATATTAAGCATTATTAAGGTTGCATTAAACTTTAAGCATTAAGCATTTAAGCATTTAAATCTTTAAGCCTTTAAGTATTTAAGCATTTAAACATTTAAGCATATAAGCTTAAGCATTAAGCATTAAACATTAAGTATTATGCATTAAGCCTAAGCATTTAAATATTTAAGCATTTAATCCTTTAAGCATTTAAGCATATAAGCTTATAGACATATTAAGCATTATTAAGGATTAAGCATTAAGCATTAAACATTAACCATTAAGCATTAAAAATGTAAGCATTTAGGCATTTAAGCATTAAGGATTAAGCATTAAGCATCAAACATTAAGCGTTAAGCATTAAGGAATTTAAACATTTAAGCATTTAAGATTTTAAGCATTTAAACATTTAAGCATATAAGTTTATAAGCATATTAAGCATTAAGCATTTAAGAATTTAAGCATTTAAGCATTTAAGAACTTAAACATTCAAGCATTTAAGCATTAAGCATTAAGCTTTAATCATTAAGTATTAAGTATTAAGTATTAAGTATTATGCATTAAGCATTAACAATTAAGGTATAAGCATAAGCATTTAAGCATTTAAGAATTTAAGCATTTAAGCATATACATATTATTTTTGAAACAATTTTTTTATCACAAATTTTTATATTTTTTTATCAATAAACATATATTATTTTTTAAATAATATAAACTCAAAACTTTAAATAATGATTTTATTGATTTTTTATATATATAAAATGTTTAAAAGCGAGATTTAGAATCATGTTTGAATTCTCGTTATTTACCAAACCTCAACATTGTTATTTTAATAAATTTTTATATCATTTAGTTATAAATTTATCTTTTATTATATATCTTTTTTATTAAAATAATCACATAATCAATTATCAACATTTTTTTTCTTCTAAAAATTAAACGCTATTCAGTAAATCTTGATATTAATTTGACCAATGTAATAGTATTACTCATTAACGAAAAATTATCTAAACTATGGTAAGTGTTGCTTTAACGAAAATTTTATGAGGCAACAAAATAAATATAAATAAAAAATTATTTTAAAATAAAATAAATAAATAAAAAGATAAAATAAATTATATACACATATAAAACGAAAATATATAAATAAAAATTAAAAATAAATATAAAAGTAAAACAATATTCATGACAAATTAAATATAAATAAAAAAATAAAAAATAAAATAAATAAAATAATTTCCATACACATATAATAATAAAAGAAATATAAATAAAATAAAAAATAATAATATCAAATAATTAAAAATTAATTGTAAAATACTTATGACTAAGATAAAATAAGTATTAAAATAAATTTCAATTAAAAAGAACATATATTATTTTACTGTTCAATTTAAAAACTAGTACAATTCAGTTTAATATTAGTACAATTCAGTCTCAAATTAATATAGTTACTAGTTTAGTTCAATTTATATCGTAGTTCAGTATAATTCAGTTTGATAAAACAAAAAAAAGTTCAGTTCTATTTTGTTTTACACTTCAGTTTACACAAATTAATTTTTAATTCAATACAGATTTTAGAAGCATAATTTAGTTCAGTTTAGGACTATCAAATTCTGACGTGAACTTACCGATGGCAGCCACGGGCACAGAGTGATCTTTCTCCATCTTCTACAATATTATGTTAATCATGTCCATGAACAAACGACATCTGACAACTAGAACAAATTCTAAAATTACCATATCACGATAAATCCAGGTAGCTATCTCTTTTATATTGCAACCAGAGGTAATAAGAAACTGATTTTAAAGATTCCTTGTCTTGAATAAAGAAGTTATCGAGCACTGTCTTTTGAAAGATAAACTACAATAATCATAAATTAACTGACAAACTAACATTCACCACCGTGAAATTACGAAACTTGTGTTTAACTTAAGGCTTGATTCGTAAGTTTGTGTGAAGTGGTTATGCGTAGGTTTTGAAAGCGACACGGGTTATCATGGCATGCACAAAGTGAGGATGTTATTTAGACTTAGCTTCTTTTGTCTGTTGACCGGTCGGTCCAGTTGGTCCGGTCGGTCTGGTTGTTTACTTTGTGTGGTTTACCGGTTGCGCGTTTTGGGCTTGTTTTGGGCTTGTTTTGTTTGCGGGTTTTGCCTGTTGCGCGTTTACGTTGGTTATAAATAGTAACCAACCCCGCTCCTCAATAATAACTTTTCATTCAATAATATTCAGTATTCATTCTCTCGCTCCGCTCTCTCTCTCTCTTATTTTCTTCTGGTTCTAGGGTTTTCTCGAAACGCTCCAAGAACCCAACAATTGGCGCCCACCGTGGGGCAAGGATTCAAGAATTCCCAAGAAACAATGGCAACCAAGTTCGACGTGGAGAAATTCAACGGCACTAATGACTTCGGGCTGTGGAAGATCAAGATGGAGGCAATCTTGATACAGCAGGGATGTGATGAAGCGTTGAAGGGTGAGTCGAGGATGAGTGATGCCATGACTCAAGAAGAGAAGAAGAAGATGGGAGATAAGGCAAGGAGTGCAATCATCTTGTGCCTTGGTGATAAGGTACTGAGGGAGGTTGCGAAGGAGAAGACTGCCGCTGAAATCTGGGCAAAACTGGAGTCTCTGTACATGACGAGATCGTTGGCTCATAGGTTGTGCCTGAAGCAACAACTCTTTTCGTTCAAGATGTCAGAATCAAGAACGATAGAGGAGCAGATTGCAGAATTCAGCAAGATAGTTGATGATCTGGAGAATATTGAAGTGAAGTTGGAGGATGAAGATAAAGTTGTCATCCTGTTGAATGCGCTTCCAAGAACCTTCGAGCATTTCAGGGATGCGTTACTCTACGGGAAAGATCAAGTGATCACGTTAGAGGAGGTTTTGACGTCAATTCGAACCAAGGAGTTCCAAAAACTTCAAGATTCGAAGACAACCGAGGAAGGAGCGTCTGGATTGATCTCGGTGAAAGGGAAAGGGAAGAAGCAGTCTGGAAAAGAGAAGAAGCTGAATCCGGACGGTACGAAGCAGGTGCGTTGCTTCAAGTGCCAGAAGATGGGTCATATCAAGAAGTTCTGCCCGGAGAAAGGAAAGGCCGGTCGGCCACAAGAAACCGCTGATCTGGCAGAGGCGTCTGAGGGATATGAGTCGGCTGGAGTGCTGGTGGCTTCGTCTGAAGATCCTCAAAGGAGCTGGGTCATGGATTCCGGCTGCTCCTATCACATGTGCCCGGTGAAGGAGTTTTTTGAGAATCTTGATCAGAAAGAGCATGGAAATGTACTGCTCGGAAATAACAAAGCTTGCCGAGTGCAAGGTGTGGGGTCGGTGAGGCTGAAGATGTTTGACAATCGTGAGATGGTGTTGCAGGCTGTTAGGTATGTGCCCGAACTAAAGAGAAATTTGATTTCTATTAGTGCATTTGATCTTGGAGGTTACACCACTAAAGTTGAAGATGGAGTAATGAGGGTCTGTTCTGGAGATTCTGTGGTTGCCAAAGGCAGAAGGAGGAACGGCTTGTACATTCTGGAGGGATCAACTGTCATTGGTCATGTCTCAGTAGCAAGTGGGACCGAGAATACCGCCCGGTTATGGCACTTGAGGATGGGACACATCAGTGAGAAGGGTCTTGAAGAATTGGAAAAGCAAGGCTTGCTTCTGGGAGACAAACTGCAGAAGCTGGATTTCTGTGACCATTGTGTCTTAGGGAAATCACACAGGATACCGTTCGGAAAAGGGAAACACTCAACCGAACGCCCCTTTGAATATGTCCATGCTGATTTATGGGGACCGGCAAGAACCTTAACTCATGGTGGAGGAGCGTATTTCTTAAGTATAATTGATGATTTCTCAAGGAGAGTGTGGATTTACGTTCTAAAAAACAAGTCTGAAACGTTTCAGAAGTTCAAAGAGTGGCACACACAGATTGAGAACCAATTGGGGTGTAGGCTGAAATGCCTAAGAACCGATAATGGGCTGGAGTTTGTTTCAGAGGAGTTTAATGGTTTTTGCAAAGAAAAAGGAATCAGGAGGCACAGAACGGTCGTTGGAACTCCGCAACAGAATGGCTTGGCCGAACGGATGAATAGAACCATTCTGGAGAGGGTCCGGTGCATGTTGCTGGGATCAGGGTTGTCAAAGGCTTTCTGGGGAGAGGCTGCCAATACGGCCGTCTATCTGATTAACAGGAGTCCGTCTTCAGCTCTCAATTTTAAAACGCCAATGGAAGTGTGGAGTGGACGACCGGCTGATTACTCACACTTGAGAATGTTTGGTTCTTTGGCGTTTGCTCATGTCAGGGGTGATAAGCTGGATTCCCGGGCGGCGAAATGTATCTTTCTTGGATACGCCGAAGGAGTTAAGGGATACAGGTTATGGAGGTTAGATTCACCTTCAAAACTAATCATTAGTAGGGATGTCATTTTTGATGAAACAAGGATGGCGATGCACCCTGAAAACTTTGGAAGTGAGAAGAAGATTCTCGTGGAGGTGGAGCATACTACTAATGGAGCTGGCACGCCCGGTGGGACTGAGGAAAACCAAACGGGTGAAGGGCAAGTTGAAAACGGTCGGACGATAGAGGAGAACCGATCGGATGAATTTCGAACAGACCTTGGTGATGATACAGATGGTATGTCTGGCGAGGGAAGTCATGGAAAAGCTGCTGGTGTTGATTTGAGAAACTATCAGCTTGTTCGTGACAGAGAAAGAAGGATCTCCAAGCCAACCAAACGGTTTGGAGAGGCAGATCTAATCTGCTACGCCCTGAATGCTGCTGAAGATCTTAACCGATCGGATGAACCGAGAAGTTATAAGGAGGCCCTTGACAGCAGCGACCGACATCTTTGGCAGGGTGCTATGGAAGAAGAGTTGGAGGCTTTGAAAAAGAATAGCACCTGGAGATTGGTGGATCTGCCGAAGGGTAAGAAGGTCATAGGTTCGAAATGGATTTTCAAGAAAAAGGAAGCTACACCGGGCGGTGAGAAAGCGAGGTACAAAGCTAGGCTTGTTGCCAAAGGCTTTACTCAGATTGAAGGCGTAGACTATCATGAGATCTTTGCTCCAGTGGTTAAGCATTGTTCGATCAGAGTTCTGATGGCAATAGTTGCGCATTGCAATTTGCATCTTGAACAGTTGGACGTTCGGACAGCTTTTCTGCACGGCGATTTGGAGGAAACCATCTATATGAAGCAACCGGACGGTTTCGCTGTGGATGATAGGGTGTGTCTGTTGCAGAAGTCACTTTATGGCTTGAAGCAAAGGCCAAGGCAGTGGTACAGGAAATTTGATGACTTTCTGATAAAGCTGAACTTCAAGCGTTGCAATTATGATGACTGTGTTTACACTCTGAATCATGACGGTGAAATGTTATATCTCCTGCTTTATGTGGATGATATCCTAATTGCTAGCAGTGACAGGGGCATGATCGGTGAGACGAAAGCAAGGTTGGCGGATGCTTTCGAAATGAAAGAGCTAGGGGAAGCAAGGCGGATTTTGGGCATAGACATTAAAAGGGATAGACCGGGCGGTAACCTTTTTCTGTCTCAGGAGTGTTATTTGCAGAAGGTAATTTCAAGGTATCGGATGCATGAATCTAAAATGGCCAGCACGCCGGTCGGTCAACACTTGAAACTTACCAAGGAACAATGCCCAAAGACCGAGGAGGAAAGAAAGAAGATGGAATCTGTTCCATTTTCAAATGGGATTGGGAGCATTATGTACGGCATGGTCTGCACAAGACCGGACGTGGCGCACGGTGTTAGTGTTCTCAGTCAGTTCATGGTTAATCCTGGACCAACACACTGGGAAGCGTTGAAGTGGATGCTCAGATATATATGGGGGACTCTCGGTACTGGATTGTCTTTCCAGAATAACTTTCAAGGTGGAGGTTATATTGAAGGTTTTGTTGATTCTGACTTTGCCGGATGCATGGACACTAGGAAATCCCGGTCGGGATATGTGTTTACGCTGTTTGGGACTGCTGTTAGCTGGAGGTCTACACTACAGTCGGTTGTGGCTTTGTCAACTACGGAAGCTGAGTACTATGCTCTTGCTGAAGGAGTTAAGGAGGCACTGTGGTTGAAAGGTTTGGTTCGGGAACTTGGTTTTGATCAAAAATCTGTATGTGTTCATTGCGACAGCCAGAGTGCTATTCATCTGGCCAATCATCAGATTTATCATTCCAGAACCAAGCATATTGACGTCAAGCTGCACTTTGTCAGAAGCATTGTTGAATCCGGTGACGTTCAAATCTGCAAAATTGCATCCGAAGAGAACCCTGCAGATATGTTGACAAAGCCGCTCGCTAAGGAGAGGTTTCTCTTGTTGTTGCCCAGGATTGGGTGTCTACCGGTCGGTCACTAATTGTTTGACCGGCCGTGTCCGTGTTTTGTTTTTTTTTTTGTTTTTTGAAGCAAGTCTAGGTGGAGAATTGTTATTTAGACTTAGCTTCTTTTGTCTGTTGACCAGTCGGTCCGGTTGGTCCGGTCGGTCTGGTTGTTTACTTTGTGTGGTTTACCGGTTGCGCGTTTTGGGCTTGTTTTGTTTGCGGGTTTTGCCTGTTGCGCGTTTACGTTGGTTATAAATAGTAACCAACCCCGTTCCTCAATAATAACTTTTCATTCAATAATATTCAGTATTCATTCTCTCGCTCTGCTCTCTCTCTCTCTTATTTTCTTCTGATTCTAGGGTTTTCTCAAAACGCTCCAAGAACCCAAGAGAAGAAAAACTAGCAAATCGAAAACGAAAATACTGTTTGAAACAGTAGAAATTTCTTTCCTATAGATTAAGAGTACTCAGTGATACCAACATGACAAAGCAAAAATATACTATTTTTCATGTTTTAGTAACCCTCAAATATTGCTGATGAGGGGAGAAAAAATAACAATAGCCCTCACTCATCTCCCAAAACATAAAAAATATACCCAATAGCCCTCATCTAGAAATTGATGTGCAGTTGTATATAAATAAGTGGTTTCAAAGAACTTGGCAGCTAATCATACAATTCATATTGTACAAGTTTAAATTAAGCAATTTAAAATGACGCAGAAATGAACATTAATAAAAAAAAATAGTCTGTACACAATTTCAATGCCGGAGCCACCACAGCAATGAGGTCACAACTGTAAAGTGCACCCTACCATGACATATTTGCTCCTCGATCTTAGTGGCCATTGCGGCCAAAACTTGACAACAAACCCAGCAAGAGGTGCTTGCCGTTAGAGGAATAATTGACATCTCCACGTACTAAGCAATGGCAAAGACAATCCCCCTTAAATCTTAAAACCTGTCATTATGAAAAGATCCATCAAGTGTGGGGGGACAAGATCGGGAGCTTGTATGGATCTGTTCCAACAGACAATAATGTAACCTACTGAAAAATCTAATATCTCAGCACCAAATAACGATGTCCCAATTGTCTTGTCTATATGCAGAAAGCAGAACCATGACAATGTTCGGAAATACATCAACTTTATTTCTAAATATTGCATAAGAAATGAGAAGGAAGTATCTATTGCAACTATTCTCTGGTGTATTTGGTTACATCCACATAGAGTCTTATCTTGAAGTCACAGGACTTCAAGTGGTGTTTCAACCTCTCACTTATCATTAGTTTACTCAAAATGGCATGATTTTTCATCTATTCTCTTCACCATCTTTAATTTTCCTTTTACTAAAGTATCTTTCCTTTCAAGTTCATTGAATTTGGGTGACTTGAAGCTCAATCATGAATTCATCTCTTGAAAATCAAGCATAGAGGAGATTCATTTAATTGAGGTAATGATTTTACAACGATGTTGTTCCAATTGATTCACCAAAATTATCTAAGGACTTGATGGATTACAAGTGAGGAGCTACTATGTAGAAGATCATACTCATAATTGAGGTTGCATCATTTACTAGGCAATTTTTTTTATTTTGCATCAGGCAAAAATGTTTATGGTGTATTTTAAAATAGTTTAACATATAAGAATAGGTTAACTTATCTTCTGTCTATCCTTAGGAAAGCTAAAATGTTTTCGGGGTACCTATTTGTCACCTAGGTGTAGTCTTATCTTCTTTTTGAATCTTAGATGTAAAGACTCAAATAAAGAGTCAGCTAAGAGATGAATCAATCTCTCAAGCATTATTTGCCATATTATCATTCTCCAGTGAAAAAACTGTCACTTGATGCCGTCTACCAATACCAACCCACACATTCATTTTTCTCCAGCGTGCATCTGGTCTCTAGTTTGTCTCGTAAAGCAATAGAGAACCCATTGTGCACTCACCGACCATTGTCATTTTCTGTGGAAAGCACAGGATTTGATGCTTCTAGCCAAACTCAATTCTAGTTATCACAGTGATGACAGGCCACCTTTGCTTTTGGTTTTCCACCAAAATGTGAAGTGATCACAGTACCAAAAAAGTGCAAAGAAACAAACAACTGAAAATGAACACGAAAGAACACAAACAAATTGTGTAAAAGGAATTCCCTTTATACTAGATGAGCCTATCAGATAATTACAATAAACACCCTAGAGATTACAAACTTCTAGTATAATAGTTAGTTTAAAGGAACCCTAATATACAAATCGGGCTGAAAAAGATAGCTTATGTAGATAACTAACTAAATCACAATAACAAAATACATCTTCAGCTCTCTAGCCGACTTCAGCAGTTGGACACTTCCAAAACATTTTAAGAAGATTACAAGGCATAACTCACAAATCTCCACTGCTGAACTACAGGAACTAGAGACATTGAATTGAAACGGCGTGTTTCGGAGACAACACTAATGCTTTATTCATATTGAGGAAAAGGAATCAATACAATTAATAGAAAATATTTCATATCCTCTAAATAATAAAGATATGATACGACAATAAATAAAAATGTTCCTTAATATATATAATATTTAAGTATTCTTTATTATATAGAATATAATCCTTATTTCTACTAGCAGAAGCAGAAACACAGGTGTTGTCACCTCTGCTATTTTAAGTTTTAAGAAAAAGAGAATGGAAATAGCAGTAAGAAGTATCTCAGTATTAGCGTAGAAACTACAAATATGATGAAAAAACAAAATAGAAAAGAAAATAAAACCTATGACAATTTTATTCAAAAAATTTCAAAATAGGAGTTAACTTGGAATATGAAATGTGTACACAAAAGAGGGCAATCCTCTTTATATATAGGTATAAATAATTAAAGCACTACCCCTAAAAGTTAAGCATATAATGTTGCCCTGCTTGCTGCAAATATAATTGATCCTTTTGCCTTTGGTTGTGTGTATTTTGTCCATGATGTGTCCATTGGTTTTGATAGAGTTGTATTGAGTTTGTTACAATTTGTTATCGGAATTTTACCGACTGTTATTTTACAAATTTGTTTTTTTTTTTTATTTCTCTATATAAAGAGAACCCTTGTTATATTCTATAAGCAAATTATCATCAATACAAATTCTCTTTTCTTTTCCCTCGCTCCTGAACTCTTATACGGTATCAAGAGCTTAGTGATCCATTGCTTCAGAAAATAATCCTCCTCTGGCCTCCACCTGTAACAACCCACAATTTGCCCTTGCTTGCAGACACATCTCTTTACCAGACAGCAAATCTATCCTTTTTGTTTCCTCTGCTATCTTTGTAAAGATTTCTCTTGCTTTTCGGTTTCTCAGTGAAATAGATCAGGAAAGCAGCAACATTAATCCAACATACATTTCTTGGGAACAACAAGATCAAATGTTGTTCATGGTTACAGTCCACTCTAACAAGATCCTTTCTTTCTCATGCTAGTGTTTGTATCTGTTCTTACAAGTTTGGGATAAAGAGCATTACTAGTATCATAAACAAAAAAGTGGAAGGGCACAACAACTTTGCAGTGTACTTCAATCCATGACTCTTGATGATAGTTCAATTGTGATTTTCTTAAAATACAACGCTTTTGTCATTATTGAAGGGCTGCCTCAAGATTACGAATGGTTTGATATTGAATAAACAAAAATTTCCTCTAAGATGGAATAAGATTCTCTTTAAAAAGTAATTTTTGTTCAATCTATTAGAGCTTGAAGATCTCCAAATGAACTAGTGTATTCAAGTACCAATATGTTGTTTTATCGATGCAGATATTTTTCTTTCTACCAATACAAAATAGGACTTATTTTATTATATTCTGGATCATAAAAAGTACATTCTCATATCCTCTATTTGTAACAATCTAACATATCTTATCTTTGTATCTTTGATGTAAGGACTCTTGCATATAAATAAATGACTCAGCTGAGGATGAACCAATTTGCCTTCTTTCTCATGTTTTTACTCTCAAGTGTGTAACAATTATGGTGAAATATAGGTTAAGACAGACTTGTAGAAGACAATAAAGATACGAGTCCTTCACACATTCCTTGAGCAAGAGCTCAAAATTCAGCTTCTGCACTAGAACGAGAAACTCTATCTTACTTTTTGCTTCTCCATATTACGAGACTATCTCCAAGAAACACACAATACCCAGAAGTAGATTTTCTGTCAACCTGCATAGTCAGCATCAGTATATATTTTCATAGTCAATGTGTCTTCCCTTTTGAATAATAACCCCTTTCCTGGACTTGACTTCAAGTATTGAAGAATTTTGTCAACTACTTGCATGTGTCTCTTTCTTGGATCATGCATAAATTGGCTCACAGCACTAACTGCATAAGCAATGTCTGGTCTTGTGTGTTATAGATAAATCAATTTTCCTACCAATCTTTGATATTGGGCCTTCTCTATAGGATCACTTTCTTCACATCCCATTTTGTGATTCTGTTCTATAGGAACCATTGAAGTTCTACATCCCAGCATTCCTGTTTCTTTGAGGAGATCAAGTACATATTTCCCTTGGGAGATGAAAATTCCTTTCTTGGAGTAGGCAACCTCTATTCCAAGAAAATATTTGAGTTTTCCTAGGTCTTTCTTCAAATTGAGCTGCCAATTTATATTTTAATGCCAATTTTTCTGTTTCATCATCTCCTGCAATAATCATATCATCCACATAGACAAGTAATAGAGTGAGTTTACCTGTAGAAGAGTGCTTTATGAATAGAGTATGATCTCCTTGGCTTTGTCTGTATCCCAAGGAAACCATTACTTTTGTAAATCTTCCAAACCATGCTCTAGGGGATTGCTTAAAACCATACAATGCTTTCTTCAGGAGGCATACCTTGTTTCTTTCATTTTTCACTTCAAAACCTGGGGGAATTTCCATGTACACTTCCTCATCTAGATTTCCATGAAGAAACGCATTCTTCACATCCAACTAGTGTAAGTCCCATCCAAAATGGGCAGCCAAAGAGAGAATAACTCGAACTATATTCATCTTTGCCACTGGGGCAAATGTCTCCTCATAGTCAATCCCATATGTTTGGGTATATCCTTTTGCCATCAATCTAGCTTTATATCTTTCTATTGTCCCATCTGCCTTATGTTTCATTGTGAATATCCATCTACACCCTACTGCCTTCTTGTCTCTTGGCTTATCAACAATCTCCCAAGTTGAATTTCTTTCTAATGCATTCATCTCTTCTTTCATGGCTTGATTCCAATGTTCAAGTTTCATAGCCTCTTGGATTGAGGTAGGAATTTCTGTGGCATCAATGGAAACAATAAAACTTCTATGCTTATCAGAGAGATTGTTAGTGCAAACATACTGAGAAATAGGATATTTAACACATGATCTTCTTCCCTTTCTCAATGCAATGGGTAAATCCTCAGTATACCTCCTCCTCATTGATATCTTCAGGGATCCTTACCTCTGAATTAGACAATTTTTCTTGCTTGAGAGTCGAAGTGGGTTGTTCTCTTCTTTCATATTTTTTGCCAAAAAATCTGTCTTCTTCCTCTTCTTCCTCATTCTAGACTATGGTATCTTCATTGCTTAGGTCTTGGGCATCCTGCAAAGACAAACATGGTAATGATAAGAAGGAGAGTTCATCCACTTCAAGTGCTTTCTCCCCCTGAAGTGGTGGACTGACATAAAAGGATTGTGTTACATGAAAGGTGACATCCATGGTTATAAAAACGCGACGACTCTGAGGATGATAACATTTGTACCCTTTTTTATTAGAAGGATACCCAATAAAGACACATTTAAGAGCTCTGGGATCTAATTTACCACGGTTAGGATGATGAGAGTGAACAAAAACAACACATCCAAAGACTCGACTAGGTAGACTCGTTAGTAGGGAAGAAGAAGGAACAAAAGACAAAAGAGACTCTATAGGACTAATGCCATTTAAGATACGTGTGGGTAACCTATTGATGAGATAGTGGCAGTTAACACAACTTCTCCCCAGTAATTTTTTGGAACAGACATTTGGAAAAGAAGAGCTCTAGTTACTTCAAGAAGATGACGATTCTTTCTTTCTGCAACCCCATTTTGTTGAGGGGTATTAACACAGGTTAGTTCATGAACAATACCATTATGAGACAAAAAATTGAGAAATTCATGATTCACATATTCAGTACCATTATCAGACCTAATTCTTTTGATATTTTTTCCAAATTGATTTTGGACAAGATGGAAAAAATTAACAAAAATTTGAAAAACTTCATATTTATTTTTCATAAGGTATGTCCATGTGACACGGGTACAATCGTCAATAAAGGTAACAAATCATCTGGCTCCAAAAATAGAATCTATGACAGGACCCCAAACATCAGAATGAATTAAATCAAATGGAGAAATACTCTTTTATGACTAATAGGATAAGATGCACGGTGGTGTTTTGAAATAAGGACTTGATAAGACTGAATGAAGGATGCCCAAGCCTTTGATGATGTAACCATATTGGGGATTTTGCCCACATCTCAGATGTTGCTTGTTGACTCATGATTTTCGTGTTGCTTTGGTCATCAAACTTTAAAAAATACAACCCACTCTGCTCCTTAGCAGTTAAAATTGTCTTCCTCGTGGCAAGGTCCTGAAAAACACAATAAGTTGGAAAAAATGTTACTGAGCAATGTAAATCCTTTGTGAGTTTTTGCACAGAGATAAGATTGTTAGCTAATTGAGGAACATTTTAAACATCCTTCAATACAATAGATGAGTCCAAAATTATATTCCCATAGCTGCATATAGGTATACCCTGACCATTCGCAACTGTAATAAGTTGTTCTTTATTTCTTTTACCATATGAGTCGAAGGACACACTAAAAGGTGTCATATGATCAGTTGCACCCGAATCAAGGATCCAAATACCTTGAGACACATGATCAACGGTATTGAGGAAAATCTTACCTTTTATGGACAGAGTGCATGATCCAGAGGACTTACTCATTGATTCATCCATTGCTTTCAAAGGAATAACTTTTACTTCAGACATATCGTAGAACGCAACGAGGAGTCTCCAAGACGGTGACGGTGTATGGGTCACACCGAGAAAAAAGGAGCAGAACTTAAACAACCAAATCTACTCAAGAAAAGGTCAAATGAGTCGTCACAAACCCTAGGAACAGACTCAGGAGTCTCCGACGACTCTTCTGTGGCGGCAACGGCGAGTGGGTCTCGCCGGAAAAAAAAGGAGCAAAACTTAAAACTCAGATTTGCTCAAATACAGCCCAAACGAGTCGTCACCGACCCTAGGAATGGACTTAGGACGCTCCGGCGACCCTGTCTGCGGTGGCGCTGGGGAGTGGGTCTCGCCGGAGGTGGGCATGTGGGCTACACGCGCCGACGACGGTGGAGGCGCGTGGCGACGCATGGCGGCTCCTCTCACGGAGCGACTTCCGGTGTTGTGGTCGTCGGAGTTGGGCACACCTTTCTGTCCTGTCAACGACCCCAACCAGTGATGGTGGCAGCGACGGTGCTCGGACAGCGGCGGCGGCGACTGTGCAACTGTGTTTATGATCGCTGGAGTTAGGCGCACTTTTCTGCCCTATCAACGACCCCAACCGGCGATGGCGACAGTGGCGGTGGTCGTTCAACGACTATAGTACGACTGTGCAGCGGAACGGAGTTCCATGACCGGAAGCTCTTGATACCAAGTTGAAAATAATATTGAAATATATTATTCAGAATTGATTGAAAATACATTCTCATATCCTCTATTTGTAATAATCTAATTCTCCTAAAAAGGGAAATAGAAAAACTAGGAAAACAAAATAAAATAAAAGATTGTATATCTGTTTTCTCTAATTAGGAAGATTCTAAAGAAATCTTCTCTAATTACAACATCTTTTATCTTTAGTTAATTTATTATTATTTCTTATTTGTATTGTGGGCTTAGCCCATATTTATTCTATTATAAATAAAGAATCCTATGTGTGTATTTAACATAAGGGAGACTAATCCCAAATATAGTTTTTTCACTATATTCAACATGGTATCTAGAGCCTAAGGTTCCTTTGAGGAAAAAAATTTCAGTGCCTCTACCACTACATCTGCCTCTACCGGCAGCGGTAAATACCACTGCCGGTGGCACCGTCATCTACCTCTGTTGTCTATCACTGCCATTGTCAAAGTTTTAGTTTCGATTGACGATCACATGATTTTGATCGTCTCGGCTAGACATCTACCATGTCATCAACGACGCCTTCATCGGAGCTCCTATGTGCTCGCAATGCCTTTTGAAGTTATGGATTTGCTCCCTTTTTCGTCGTGCATGGTGGAATGTCTAATAGTAATTTAGAGTGTCGAGGTCGTTCGTTTTTCGCTTTCAGGTTCATCGTGTGTTGTTGCACATTTCGTCTCCTCTCAAGCAGCTATTCAGAGCATCGAGGTTGCTCTTTTTCCTTTTTCAGGGGCCTTGATTGGAGAATCATGGGTTTTTATGGTTTCTCTCTCCTTTTATCCATGGCTTCTTCCACTGTCGTCTCTTCTGACCTCTCTTTTGTTACCATTGCATTTGACCCGTCAATATATGTTTTTTTTTCCATGGAAAAGAGGGTTTTTGTTAGTTTATTTATAGTCGTATTGGCTCTCCAAAAATTACCTTTGTATCCACTGGTGACATTCCTCAAGGGTAATTTGTAAGAAGAGATTTACATGGAGCAACCTCCCAGATTTGTTGCTCAGGGGAGTCTTCTGGGTTGCTATTTCATCTTCTATGTCGTCTTGCAAATCATTAGCAATTTGGTGTCATTCGAGTGTTGAAGCATATAATTTTACTCTAAGTCTTTATGGATTATATTAGTAACAAGCTTGTACATACGATTTGTATGCACTAGCTTGAGGGGGAGTGTTAGATATATTATATTTAGTTTATATTTATCTTTTATCTTTAGTTAGTTTGTTATTATTTCTTATTTGTATTTTGGGCTTTAGCTCATATTTCTTCTATTATAAATAGAGAACCATATGTGTGTATTTAACACAAGGGAGATTAATCGCATATGTAGTTTTTTCACTATATTCAACATGTCTATTTATAGGAAAACTAAAGGTTGTTTTGTGGAGCCTATCTATTACCTAGGTCCAGTCTTTTCATATATTTGTGTATCCATGGTGTAGGACTCATAATACATGAATTTGCTGAGAGATGAATCATTTGTGAAGTATTCTTTCTCATTTTCATTCTCAAGTTGATGTCAAAGTGATTCAATCCAACCTCTCTCTTTCACTGTCCAATGAGAAAATTGTGGTCTGTTGTTGGCAGCCACTGCTGATGATAGGATATAAAGTGATATGTTCTAATGGGTTTAAATGAGAAGGACAGTAAAAAAGGAGGAGTTATTTGACAGTTAGTTAGTTAGTGGGAAGGGGAAGAGAAACTTTATAAATAGGGAGTGAGTTTTGTACAAGGGAGATTATTGAGTGAATTCATTGTAAGTTTGGACTTTGACCAGAAGAGGGAGGTTATGCTCTCAACCAGGGAAGTTATGCTCCCAACCCATTCTTTGTAAAGAGGAATTCTTTTATCATGAATAATAGAAAACCCATTCTTTCATTACTATTTCTATCTTCTGAGTGTGTTCTTGTTAGGATTCAAACCCAAGAACCTAACAAATTGGTCCGACCTGCCGGATCAAAGTAGGGGTGAAGGATCAAGAAGTTGCCGGATCATTAGAATCTCCTTAGGAGAGGGCTGCTAGATCAAGAAAGGATCAAGAAACGGTGGAGGCATGGAAGGAAGAAACAATACCTTGGAGAGGAGGACCAACGGACAGAAAATGAGCATGGCAGAATTGCAAATGAACATGGCAAAATACAGAAGAAATGTGCAAGAAATTAGAGAAATGATGCAAGAAATCAAGATTCACATAAAGGGCTTAGGAAGAAGTAAGGAATTATAATTGGTTAGGTTTGAGGGGCTGAACGCATGGGGATGTGTAACGTCCGACAACTTACAGGGACTGTTGACTGCCCCCACACATCACCACGAGGCTTTCCAGTGTGCTTTGTCATCACTCGCACACTTTCCGGGAAAACTTCCTGGAAGGTCACCCATCCCAGAAAGTGTGCGAGTGGTGACAAAGCACACTGGAAAGCCTCGTGGTGATGTGTGGGGGCAGTCAACAGTCTCTGTAAGTTGCCGGTACGTTACAGGATGGATCTCTCACGCAGAGAAGTTTTTTTGACACCCAAAATGTTACAGAGAAGGAGAGGCTCAGGTTGGCTTCCAGCTGCATGGAGGGAGGCACAATATATTGGTTCAGGGCCTGGAAAAATAAAACCAAGAAACTTTCTTGGAAAGGGCTGAAAGAGGCATTAATAATGGGGTTCGGAGGATAGAGACTTTGTTTTTTAGAAGAAAAGAGAAACGGAAGCTGTAGTTTTGAGTGTTTATGGTTTTGCAAGAATTAAAGGGCAGGATAGGAGAGAAGAAAATTTATGTGGAGAGGAAGGCAATGATGAAAACTGTGATGGAGACATGGGTGTGACTGCTATTGGAAAAGTTGAAAAAGCTGTTGTTTTTACTACTGTTGGAAAAGTTGAAAAAGATGTTGCTGGAAAAGTTGAAAAAGTTGTTGTTTTTGCTGCTACTGGAAAAGATAAAAAAAGTTGTTGTTTTTACTACTGCTGAGAAAGTTTCAAAAGTTGTTGTTTTTACTACTGCTGAGAATGTTTCAAAAGTTGTTGTTTTTAGTGGAGATAGTGTGGTAGGTTGTGGTGTGAATGTCAAAACAATAAAGATAGGAAAGAAACGCTTGAGGCAAAAAGAAGAGGATGTCACTGACAATAATGGAGCTAGGAAGGGTGAGGAGACACCAAACTTTTCGTGGGTGAAAAGAGAAGAGTTGATCACTTATGAAGGGATTCACACCGAAGATCAAACATCAGAGGCAGCAAATGTTTTTAAAGTTCAAAACACCAAAGAATCAACAAAAGCACATCCAAATAGCAAAGAAAATGTAGTCAAGGGGTGCAAGACTTGGCATAAAAAATTCAAGCACCTTTCTTGGAAAACTCTGGATCCAACTCTACTAAAGATAGTTGAACGGAACAAAAGAAGCAATTTATGTGAGAATTGGGCAATAGTAACACAGATGGGGAGTGTGGAAATTTTACATGAGATTTTGCAAGTAGATGAAGCAGCTGCCAAAAGTGTTGTTGCTACAAGGGTCGATGAAGTCAGAGTTGAGATTTTGAGGACTTAACAAAATTAGGCTAAAAGAATCCAGAAAGAGTGGAAGAGGATTTGCCACCACCCAAGCCTCTAGACCTGAATTGGAGGGTAGCATCCAGTGGGTTCCCTTCATATGGTAACAGGTTGATGAAGAGGAGCCATGAGATCTAGCTTTCTGGTTCCAACCTTGAGGACAAGGTTCTTCTGTAGTGGGGTGTAATGATATGATATAGAGTGATAGGTTATAATGGGTTTAAATGAGAAGGGCAGTTAGGAGGGAAGAGTTATTTGACAGTTAGTTAGTTAGTTAGTGGGAAGGGGAAGAGAAACTTTATAAATAGGGAGTGGGTTTTGTACAATGGAGATTATTGAGTGAATTCATTGTAAGTCTGGACCTTGACCAGAAGAGGGAGGTTATGCTCTCAACCAGGGAGGTTATGCTCCCAACCCATTCTTTGTAAAGAGGAATTCTTTTACCGTGAATAATAGAAAACCCATTCTTTCAGTATTATTTCTATCTTCTGAGTGTGTTCTTGTTAGGATCCAAACCCAGGAACCTAACAGCTGATCACCATTATTTTTTCTTTGGTGAGCATTGGATTTGGTTTGTTTCGCTAAGTAACAGAGAACCCACAGTCCACTGTCACCGTTGCTCGCCTCCGTTTATTTTCAACTGCCTCCCATGACCACCATCAGTTTCTGAGTACCAAATCTAGTGCATCTCGCCAAGCAACAGAGAACCCAAAAAGTCACAGACTAAATCACATGCCCTTTCTTTTCACACTCCAACGATGCACATTGAAGTCGTGCACCACCCTCTGGTGATTGAAGTGATATCATGCCTCCTTCATGGGTTTTTTCAGCCTCCCATGTTCTTTATTCAACCTTTGTTTCTAGTTTCTCACTATCATTCGAAGTGCAGCCCTTAAAACACCTCTCAGACCCTCTATTTTACCTTTCTGGCTTCAAAATGTGTTCGGGATCTACCACCTCTTTTTTTGGGGCCCACCACAGTTACTTCAGGAAAGTGTAATGGAAAAAATTACTTCCCTTGGTTTGCATGAGTTGAGCTTTGGTGCCTTGGTAGGCTTCCTTGATCACTTGGAAGCGATTGTAGTAAAATATCATGAAACAAAGTTGAACAGTGGAAGATGGATTTTGAACTTTCTGCTTTGTTGTAGCAATATGTGAAACCCAATGTATTCAAAACTTGTAACTCCAATACATCGTTACATTTATAGATAGGTGTTCTCAATGCACTTGGGTTTAGATGAGGAAAGTTTGACATGAACTGTATTCTATTTGTCTTTCCTTAATGAAATTGTTGGATATCCCACACAACTAGGAACAAGACTGAATTCTAATATATAAGTGAGGGGCAATTCTCATCTTATATAAGTTGGTTAGACATAAATCCCTTTACTAAGATGCTATTAAAGTCATGTTAGAGTCTTTTTTGGTTAATTCCATCTGGGCTTTTGTGCCACAACTACTGGGCTCATCCTGGTCTACTGATGGGTGTCGCAACCCACACAAATTTGATTGCAATTTAAGAAATGCAGTATAGTACTAGGGAATGACCCCTAGGTCGTCTCTCAAGGACCAATTGCGGTTCAGAGTCAAGTCTAACATGAAGGGGGGATTTGAAAAGTGTTTTTGAGATGATAATTAAGCTTAATTAAAATGCATGGACATTAAACTCAACTGTGTAAGCTAGAAAACATCAAAGTAAAATAAAATGCTAAATCCAACATTTCTACAAACAATTATCTAAACACAATTAAGACTATTAAAATGCAACACTAAATTAGAGGAATCAAATGCAACTAATCCTACTATGCAAATTAATGCAAAACAAAGAGATAATTAAACATGTTTTTTCATCTATCAATTATGTGGCCAATATTCATCTACCAACTGAAATTAAAAGGTGCAAATAGCTTGGGAAACCCCCTTGGGCCGTGAGCTCCTAGCCCACCAAGGTCCAATTTCAATTTTGACTTTTCTTCCTTAAATGAAAATGCAAGGTGTGTTGACTTCTTATCCATGAGCTCCATACTTCAAGACAGCAAACATATGCCTTCCACATCACCTAAAACCGTCCACCACTCCTTGCATGCAGTAAAAATTATGGTTCCACACACCAAGGCTCATAAATCACGTGAACAATGCAAAGGGTTACAAGAGAAATTGCTTCCAAACCAAAGGGTAAAAGGATTCAACCCCAAATGCTACTTCCAATGTGCCAAGTAAGCAAAACCCAAGGAAAACAAGCAACAAACACTCCATTCCCTTAGCCATTCTCGGTCAAAACAAGGATTAAGACAGAAATTAAAGAGGAAATGTTCCCTTAGTCAAAAGTAGCTCATGTGTGCTTGGCCAAATCGGGTAAAAAATTAATTACACCTTCTCTCTTCCTTCTCCACTCCATTTTCTTTTTTCTTGAACAACCAAGCTTTCAAATTGTTTATTCCCATCTCCAAACCGTGAACACACTCCAAGGAACCCAAAGCTCAATTGCAAAATGGTTCAAGAACAATAAAACCAAGTTCTACCTTCATAAATCCAACTTCAAAGCACACTTTTCTTCAACTTGTTGACCCAAACAAAATCAAACCCCTATGCTTCTATGCAATACCGTCCAACCACCATCATCAAGCACAAAATCCAGCTCAAAATTCGTTTCCCAACATCAACAACAAAATGCTAGAAGAAAATGGCTCAAGAATACAATACCAATGCTCCAACTTAAGCCTTTTTCACTACCAAACTTGACAATAACTCCATTTTCATCCTCCAATCCAAGAAACTCAAAGTAAAAACGAAATCACTGCAGCAACATGATGAGAAAACCGAAATGGAGAATGGGTCTCCCTTCAACCCAAGAGACCATCATCAAAAGGCAAGAAGAAACACTTCAAACTCATGCTTCCAACTCCAAAAAACAAGAAATAAGATGGGGAAAGGGAAGGTTTTTCACCACCACCAAGCAAAGACAACCAAGATTTAAGTAAGAGAAGAAGAAAATTTCATCTTTGCTCATTCATAATGGCCAAAACTGTGGGCACACCAAGCTCTCCATGAGAGTTCATACAAAACCTAGAAAGTGAAGTGTAAAGTGTAGTATGAAGTGTGTTAGGAATGTGTCTCGGCCTTTGCTACCAAAATACTGTCCCCTCTCTCAAAATAGGTGGGGTCCACCTCCTAAAAACCTAGGGTTTTGGTGCCAAGTGTCCCACACATTGGGCTTCTACAAAATTTGCCACAAAAGGGCCCAAATGCACTTTATCTAATTAAGGTTTCTAAAAAAAACGAAATTACAACTTTATTAAAATGGAAATGGCTAAATGTTGAGACTTGAATGATCATGCCACCATCCCTAATACTCCAAATGATGTTTGCCAAAATTTCCCTGCAACCAAAATACACTTAATCAGCTCAGAAAACCCAAATTAGCACAATTACGAATTTCCGACCAAATTAAGAAGAATTCGGAAAACGGGGAAATAAAAGACAATTAAACACAATTCTCTGGTTTATTTAAGTGCAATAAACTAAATATAGTTCAAGAAATAACCACTCATCACCTACCAACAAATATCTAATCACATGTTCAAGATGGTCATTCCTTGCCTAAGGATATGTGATAGGTACACAGGGAAAGTTTACAACAGAAGAAAAACTGTATGAATTAGCTTATTGTGTGTTAGACAGTTTAAACTGTCTATAAGGAAGTTATTTATCTGTAGTTAGTTTAATCTGACTTTTATAAAGTCAGAATGGTAGTTTGTAGTAGTTTTTATCGGTGGTTTTGGAAGTTCTGTTAATTTAGGAAGTGGAGAGTCTGCTTCTCTCGAATAACCAGAAATTATATGTATGTTTCAGTTTCTTCGTTTGAAAGTAACTCTAGTGTGTTGTTGAAATTAAGATATATAGTTCTTAAGGTTGATTTATGATAAATCTACAATACCTATCATTGGTATTCAGAGCCACTTTCCTGGTCCTGTGGTGGCTGTCGGGTATGGTTAATACGAGAATAGAGGCCTGATTGGATGGTTTGGAGCACCTAGTGCAAGAACAGGAACATGAAAATCAGAGAAGGTTCCACAGGTTGGAGGAAATGCTAACAGGGCTAACAGGGTTGGTGGAACGTTTTACATCCTCTGATAAATAAACAGTGGATAGTGCTTCTATTGCGAGGGACGGTGGTAATGAAGGGGGAATGAAAGTGGATGTTCGGGGGTGATTGGGGAGAAATGGCGGCAACTAGATATTCCTGTTTTTGCAAGAGAAGATGCTTATGGCTGGACTAACCGCTTGGAGAGATATTTCCGGTTAAAATAAGTCAATGAGGAGGAGAAGATGAGGGCTGTTATAGTGGCTTTGGAAGGAAAAGCCCTGAATTGGTTCCAGTGGTGGGAGACTTCCTATTCAAAACCCACATGGGAGGCTTACAGACCAAAGGTTGTTGACAGAGGAGCAGTTTAAGTGGGCTTCCAAGCTTCTTGGGTTAGACTTTGAGATAAGATTTAGACCTGGAAAAGATAATCAGGTGGTTGATGCTTTGTCTCGCAGGGACTGTTTTAAGCCATTTCTATTCAATTCCAGCGCCATCCTTGGTGCTATGTTTAGAACCGTGAGCTCCAAAGGTAGAAATGTAGAAGCAGCGGAATAATTTCAGTGGTGAAGCAGAGTTATGCAGCAGATGTAATTGGATAATGGAAGAAGGGATGTATGAAGTGTTTTGGTGAAAGGAGATCTAGCTCAGACAACCTTCTCCATTGGAAGGAAGCTAGAGGGGAAAAAAATGGAAATATAAGGAAGGACTTTCAATAGGAGAAAAGGCTGGAAAATTCATCAGTAATTCATTTCTCTCAAACATCAAAAGTGCCGCTCATAATCTGATACATGTGTATTTATAAGGCAAAGCCTATACTATGGACGGTGAAGATGTTTGCTGAAGAGATGCGGATCTTCCAACGTGGTAGCGGTGAGGGATGTATGCCCTTCTTCTGGAAGATGCAAGGCAAGGGCGTGGAGGTGTAACAACGTTTCTACCACATCACACATCAGATGCCGTGATGGTGCGAAAAATGTGAACTTTTCTTGAGGCAACTCCATATTGATAAACTCACCCCCCCTCCCTTTGTGGAAATGTCTCTTTTACCTTGGGTTGGTGGACTTTAGTTATTGGGCTTGGGCCCCACGTATCATTCCCTCCCCCTTGGAAAGAATTTGTCCTCAAATCTAATGGTTTATCTGAGGACTTATTTTTGATAGTTTTACAAGAGTTCCTCCTGGGTTAAAGATTAATCTGCAGTAAGCATCAAACATAACTATAATTAGTTGTATTTGACCCAACAGGACACATAACAAAGTATGTTTAGAAGAAGGCTTCTTAATGTGTAAATGTTCAAATTTTATAATTTTAGGAAGCCTTTCTTCTTTTGAAAATTTATTTTTGTCTTGAGTTAGTGGTAACCAAAGAGGTAACCATAACTCAAGTGGTGAATTGCCACATGTTGAGACTTGTGAATCTTGAAAATCTAAAATGGCTATTTCTTGGGAAGAAAAGGTAAAGTTAGAACATTCAATAATAAATGGAGAAAAGTGAAACGATAGAAAACCTCCCCTTAAAAGTTTGGGTTCTATTGTGAGAGTAGGAGATGTTGCCCTCCATTGTTCTTTCTTCTTTTCTTCCATGTGTTTCTTTTCAAGTTCTTCCTTCTCTTCCTGTTGTTTTCTCTCTTTCTCTCTTATTTTCTCTTCTTCTCTTTTCTCTTGTGTTGTTCTTTCTCTTTTATCCTTTTCTCTTATCTCTCCTTCGTCCTCTTCTCTTCTTACTTGTTCTCTTCTTCTCTCTTTTTCTATTCTTCTCACTTCTTCTCTTTTTCTCTCTTTTCTTCTCTCTTGTCTTTCTATTCTTTCTTGTAGTTTCCTATGTTCTCTCTCCAAGCTTCTTTTACTTCCCTCATTCAAGAACTTCTTAAGTTTATCTCTAAATTCTCTTTCACGACAAGAAAACTCACATTTTTAATGAATGCTTTACCCTTTTGAATGAGTTCTCTTAAAAGCTCTTGATTTCTTTGATCCTTTTGTTCTTTTTTTATGACTCTAAGTTCATTTTGTATGATTGAGGCTTGCACCTCCCTATTAACCTTATCTTGAGTCAAACTCTCTTCTAAGTTCCCAATTTGTTTCATTATGGTCCTAAGAGTTTGTTGCTTCTCGAGTTCACTAATCCTATGACTAGACATCCTTTGTTCTTAAAAGTTCTTCTAATCTAAGAGTTTAAAGGTTTCACACTTGACAAATTCCAGGTAAGAGAGGTGAACTAGAAGGGTTGCTTAAATAGCAAGTCTTACCTTAGCCAGATAAGTCTTATGCTACTCACTAAATACCCTTTAAAGTAAAATTACTTCTAAAAACAAAGTACACATGACTCACACAAACAAAGACATTCAAACTCTAGACGGACTCTAATAATCCTACGCCCCTAAGCGAAACACAATTCAAAACAATATTAAAGTCTACTCCTATACTGAGGCTTGTAGCTTTGGCTAACAAGACACACTTACCTTTTCTAGGTATGCTAAAATTTAAAGCAAGTAAAGTTGCCAAGAGTTGGAAAGAGCACCAAGGACTCTTCCCATCCAATTGGACTTTCAATGACCTTTTACAAATAAAGGAAAACTAACAAAAAAACCTATTACAATTCAAAATGAACACTACAATTACAAAGGAAGCTAAGAACAGCTGCTGCCACATTCTGATTTTTGTTCAAATTCATGTGCTGGACTACTTTTGGAGTCTCCTAGCTTGTGGTTTCACTTTCCTTTTTCAGTTTTCTGTTGCAGGACGTGTACTGGTGGCTACTTCAGGATGCTGTTGTTATCTTCTGGACCAGTTTGTATTTAAGATGCAATCAGAGGAAGACTTGATATTCTGCACGTTCCCTATATCAAAGATCATATGAAACTGCCACAGCTAGCTTATAAAACTCTTTCCAAATCAAATCTGCTCATCTGCAAAATTCCACAATCCAGCAGATACAACAAGGCTAGCACTTGCAATTAAAATTCAATTCAGCAAAAAAAAAATGAGTATATGAGGCTAAGTGCAGCACTGATGTTCTAAAACTAAATTCGATGTTGTATCACTGTTGTATATTACTTTGCCGTATCAGCTTTTAAAAACAAGTTTTTGCACAAGCAACAAGATCATCAATTCAATAATGTCAAACAGCATGTAATATAAAGAGTGTTAGCCTAGTTAATCACAATTAATGAACCAAGCTGGACAAAACAGATCGCACAACTATCAAAACCAGATAACTAAAATGCTTAAGAAATCTGAAATGGTCAGATGTGGTTAGTTCCAATTCTGCATTTGATCAACATTTACCCTTGTGAATGTCAATTGAACCAAAGCCTGCACAAATATAAGGAATTAGGACATTTCGGATTTAGTAAAGAACTCTTTCAGCAATGTAAATTTAGTGCAGAGTTTCTCTCGGCCAAAGCTAATTGGATTCATGTGATTCACTCAGATCTCACTTTCTTTACTGTTTCAGGGTGCTCTAGCAAGTTTCTTTTAGGTTCAAAACACTTAATCTTACAATCCCTCAGCTATTTAACTTGTGTCACAAAATTTGGGTAGTGGAGTTGCCAAATTTTCACTCTTTTTCTCACTGCAGAATGGTGTTTCTGGAAGTTGATTCAAAATTTGCAAAAATCAGGAAATCAGAACAGAAGGAAAGGTATTGAACATTGCAGCTCTGGATTCTCAATAAAGGAAGGACTGCTAATATGCAGTAAATTCAAAACTCTCAGCTGCAGGGTGTTTATGCAAATCTGTGGGGTCAGTAATCAAAAGGGTGGCAGGTCCGAAAGAGTTAGGCTGCTTTGGATTCTCTCAAGTAAACCTGCGTAACATTGAAGGCAGCCAACAAAGCTCACAGTTGCAGGTAAAGAGGCTTTAAATTGCAGCAACAAAACTGAAGCAATCTGTTGCAGCAATCTATATTTTCCAGCAGGGGAATTCTGCAGTACCGTAAGCCACTTTCCCTTGTGATTTCCACCAATTCTCCACTCCCTAATGTGCTACCAATGGTTTAGGATCTCAGCTAGATCAATTTCCCCTGTGATGACACTTCAACCAGATCACAAGTTTTCCAGAAATTAGTTCACGAAAATGTTGATGCTGCACATAAATGGTTCAACACAAGACTGCACTACAGCACCTTTTATCAAACAGGTGGTAGGCAAGAAGTCCAACAAGGAATTTAAAGCAAGAAAATGGATTCAAACACGGAGGCACAACAAAAGGATCCTAAGAAATGGTCTAGATTAGATTCAAAAATCAAGAAAAACCAGCAAGTTGATTCAGAAACGTAAGATTAAGCTTCCAATATTGATTTTGCAAAACCGTTTGATGAAAGTCCTAAATGAACTTAGTCAAACTGCAATTTTTTTATTTTTTTTATTTTCAGATTTGCAAGCTGATTTAATGAACTGCACAGAATCTAATGGCCTTTTAATTGGATTATTTCATCCATTCCAAGATATTTTAAGTTTCTGGTACAGATTCTAGGCTTTTGCTGCAATTCAAATCAATTAGGAATGCCAAATTTCACAAAAACAGTTCTGCACATCAACTTGTACACAAAAATGACTTAAAATTAGTGGTTTCAATAAGTGACAATGCATAACAGCTGTGGCATTGTAATTTGAACCATATCAACAACTTTGAATCATCAAAACAAACTTGTTTGAACTCTATTTAGGCACCAAACAGAACTGCATCTCAAATTCACCTTGCCACTTCCTAATTTAACTCAAAATGTGATGGTTTGAAATGCAAATTTGCATATAGGCTAAGTTTTGACCAAATGAACAGTGCTAGCAACTTTAAACCATCAATTTAAGCTTGCTCAAACTGTAAAACAGCAAAGAAACATCAAATTTCCAAAATTCACCTCTGCTGTACCAAATTATGCAGTAAAATGCACCAAATAACCACAAAAATCAAGTTTGATTGATTCAAAAGCCATAGCAATAATGAAAATGACTCAAGGAAGTCTTAATACACTAGATCAAGCTAGAAATTATAAGCTAGAATGAATTAAATTCAGATTAGACATCCAAGGATTTTTAAGCACGGTGAAAAGCTTGAAATAAGACCAAAACAGTAAGGTGCTTGTGAAATTATGGTAACCAAGCTATGCTAATTGCAATTCATTGCTTGTTTTTGGTTTACCATTCTTTTGCAACCTTAAGCAACACCAAACAGTGGTGTAAATACACCAAAGTAGATTGTTTCGAGAATAAACCAGCAGAAATTACTTTGAACCAGTTTAACAACAAACACTATTAAAAGCAGCACATAACAGCTTTGAATAATGAGTTAGGCTTGGCTTAATTCATCACCAGGCTAGACTTAGTGACTCACTGCCTTGATTTGGTGATAATTTGCACTTAAACATTGCACTAACTTCATCATAAACTGATTTAAAGCAGATTAGAGTAAAACTGAACAGATTTGGAAAACTGCATCAATTTTAAGAATGCACATGACTTTGACAGACTGAAATTAAAATCTAAAAGCAGAATTGACTCTACAACCAAATTTCACTGATTAAAATGAGCAGAAAAACATGAACAGACATCAGATTTAATGAAACAGTGATGCACAAAAGAAATGACCAAGCGGAATTGATGAAACAGTAACAACACTGATAAAACAGAACAAAACATGGATGTAACTGGAAGACAACATGGAAATCATACAGAGACACTTAGCTCAAGCGTGGAATTCGACCACAGCTCTTGATACCACATGATAGCGCCATCCTTGGTGCTATGTTCAGAACGATGAGCTCCAAAGGTAGAAATGCAGAAGCAGCGGAATAATTTCAGTGGTGAAGCAGAGTTATGCAGCGGATGTAATTGGATAATGGAAGAAGGGATGTATGAAGTGTTTTGGTGAAGGGAGATCTAGCTCAAACAGCCTTCTCCATTGGAAGGAAGCTAGAGGGGAAAAATGGAAATATAAGGAAGGACTTTCGATAGGATAAAAGGCTGGAAAATTCATCAGCAATTCATTTCTCTCAAACATCAAAAGTGCCGCTATGTTTGCTGAAGAGATGCGGATCTTCCAACGGTGAGGGATGTATGTCCTTCTTCTGGAAGATGCAAGGCAAGGGCGTGGAGGTGCAGCAAGTTTCTACCACATCACACATCAGATGCCGTGATGGTGTGAAACATGTGAACTTTTCTTGAGGCAGCTCCATTTGTGGAAATGTCTCTTTTACCCTGGGTTGGTGGACTTTAATTATTGGACTTGGGCCCGCGTATCATCCAGCCATAACAATGGAGCACTTGCAAGGAAGAATCACAACAAGATGCAGATTTGGTAGCCCTAATTCAGGATTTACTGCTAAATCCTTTATCTCATGAGGGTTATGAGTTACAAAAGGGTAGATTGTTATACAAAGGTAAATTGGTGTTACCAAGAAATTCTTCCAGTTTATCCACTATAATTAAAGAGCTCCATGAATCTCCTACAGGCGGCCATAGTGGTTATTTTCGAACATTTAAAAGGATAGCGGGGTCCTCTATTGGAAGGATATGAAACAAGATATTAAAGAGTGGGTGCAACAATGTGTAGTTTGCCAAAGGAATAAAGCTGAAACACTAGCTCCAACAGGCTGATTACAGCCTCTACCCATTCCCACTCAAGTCTGGTCTAACTTCTCTATGGATTTCATTGGGGGCCTGCCTAAAGTCCAAGGGAAAGACACAATCCTTGTGGTAGTGGATAGACTCACGAAGTATGCTCACTTTTTGGCACTTACTCATCCTTTTACAGCAGCAGAAGTAGCACAATTGTTCATTAAAGAAATAGTAAGACTTCATGGATTTCCCTCTACAATTGTCTCCGATAGAGACAATATTTTCTTAAGCAATTTTTGGAAAGAATTGTTTAAACAGGCTGGTACAAAGCTCCGGTTCAGCACTGCATATCATCCCCAATCCGATGGTCAAATAGAGGTGGTTAATCGTTGTCTTGAGACATATTTACGATGCATGACGGGTACAAATCCTAGAAGTTCTCACCAAGCAAGTGTTTCACTCAATCACTCAAGTGTTTAGGGTAGCACTCCACTCTTTATCATTCACAATTCACATGAAATAAAATTGTCATTCATCTTAAACAATCAACATCTTCACATGCAAATGCCATCAAAAGGACTTTTCCAAGGTTTGTAATGAGGCTAGGCTAACAAGAAAAATTGGTTTTTCTGGAAGACAAAATCCTTGAGTCAAGAGAGCTACCATAATATTCCACATTTAAACACAACTCTCTTTCTCACCAATCTCACTTATTTCCCAACTTCTTCCCTTTTCTTTTTCATTGAGCTCATCTTCATGCTTTTCTTCTTTTCTTTTCTTTTCTCATGCATTTTTCTTTTTCAATAATTGAGCTCAATGCTTTTCAACTGTTTTTCAATTTCCCCCATACAACCCAAAACTTGAACCTTGTCAAAACATACACTTAAGCTCAACCTAACTCAAGGTAAAAATTTCAAATCAAAGGTTCTCATCCTGTTTAAGGCTAAGGTTCAAAAAGGGTATAATCTTTGAAACATTTTGGGTGAAAATTTGGCTAGAGAAAGGTTTTCAAACATGGCCTTGATCATATGACATTCACATACAAATCAATCAATCATCAAGATTAAGGCAATAATATTCATGCATCACTGTGAACAATAAAACTTTGGGACTCAATACCTCACACAACATGTTTTTCTCACACACATTCATTCATACACCATGCTTAGCATCATGACCACAATCATAATTCATCACACATCTGCTTCACAGGATATCGACATGCAACACAACTCAATAATCATTCACATCAAATCATCATCAAATAAGTTCATCATGCACATTATTCAGTCAAACATCTTCAGAAAGAGTATTCAAGCCAAGCATACACACTGAAAATAAAATTCAACCTATTCTAAAAATTTAAAATGCAAAAGGAAAAGAGAGAATCTAGGTTGCCTCCTAGTAGCGCTTGTTTAACGTCACGAGCCTGACCCAAACCTGTTTAGCACTTGTCACTAAGTGCAATGCTTCCAACACTCTTCAGTAGGTGTGCCTTCCGGGTATCCTTCAGTGGATACCAAAAATTAGCATCCCCCAATAGATGCTACCCAAAAATTGTTCAAAAATTTAAAAATTACATGTTCAACAGAAAAAATTAAAAAATAAAAATTGTCTTAAAATACAAAATGTGCTTTTCAGCAATCAACTATTCTTCTTCACATAGGAGTCTTCCTCATCCCACCGTCTCAGCTTTTGTCTATTCACTCTTCTGATATTTCCACTGTGGGGTGTCTCTATTTCCACCATTCCTTTTTCTTTCAGTTCCTTTAGTATCCACTTCCTCCTTTTATATTTGACTTTGCTCCCTGGTCGAAGTAGGTCCTTTTTGGAAATTTCTTTAATGGTTCCTCTTCCTTTATCCACAAGTACCTGCAAAACATTACAACTATTAGAATAATCAGTACCTGAAGTGCTCTCTTCATGTTCTGCTTCCCTCTTTGGCTCCTCATGTCTGGCTCTTTTTATCATTTTGATCTCGTTCTCCTCATAGCCAGTGTAAAGAAATAAGTACTCTTCATCTCTCATCATTATTCGTCCATCATGGACACTGATAAGCATCTTGGAAGTTGCCATAAAAGGTCTTCGCAAAATTACCGGAACCTCGTCATAAATCTCCATATCCATAACAACAAAATCTGCTAAAAATTCTAACTGTTCCACACGCACAATAACGTCCTCCACCCTACCAAGTGGTGCTGTTTTAGAACCATCTGCCATTGTCACAGTAAGGTTGGACGGTTTCAACACTAACCCTCTAACTTTTTTCAAAAATTCGGTGGGTATCATGTTGATGCTGGATGCAGAATCTATCATGGCCTCTACTGCGCAATCATTCAGGACACATGATAGTGCTACACAACCTGGATCTTTTACTTTTGGTGGATGATTTCTCTTCTGAGGTTGAACAATCGGATCCTCTTCTTCATTTGTGAGTTCAACCTGCTCTTCATTTTCTGACTCAACAATTTCTTCCTCAGGATCTTCTTCCTCCTCAATGATTTCAACTTCATCTTCATCGCCTCTTTTCTCGTTGACTTCATCAGTGGTCATCATCTCCTCATTTTCTTCTTTATTGCTTTCAAATTGAGATGGTTCGCCTTTTGCTTTCCTTTTGTTGTTTGTCAAAACAGCTTTGCATTCCTCCTTAGGGTTAACCTCAGTGTTAGCCCGAAACTGACTCTTCTCTGTGGTGTCAACCCTTTTTGACAGCTGCCCAATCTATGTCTCCAGTGTTCTGAAGCTGGCTTGATTGTTGTTTAACTGGGATTCATAAGCTTTAAAAAATTTATCAAACCGTTCGCTTAAACCTCTCACAGTCTCTGTCAAGCTGCTCACTTGTTGCCATAAAGGTGAAGGTTATTGCTGCTGGAAGCTTCCTACTTGCCCAGAAGAAGTATTCTGATTTTGTCCAATACTAGGATGGTTCTTCCAACCTTGGCTAGAATTGCCTTTGTTGAAATTACCTTGTTTGTACTGGAACTGGGCTCCCATGTAGTTGACGTCCTGCTGCATTTCCTCAGTGAAAGCACATTAACCATTGATGTGGTCACCACCACATAAGTCACAAAGTTGTTGAGTCTGAGAAATATTTCTTAACCCTGTTGGAAGTTCAGAAAGGACCTTTGTCAGCTTGTCCAATTTTTGGTTAAGAAGATGATTTTGCGCAGCCATTGCATCATTAGCAGGAAGATGCAATAGTCCTCCTTGTTGTGCGCCCCTCTCACTTTGGAAAACTTCATTCAGAGTCATCTCCTCAATCAAATCATAGGCTTCGTCTTCAGTCTTCCTGTTTATAATGACTCCAACTGAGGCATCCAACATAATCTTAGACTGAGTATTTATCCCTCCAAGGAAAGCTAGCAAGTAAGAAGTTTTATCAAACCCATGAACCGGGGTCTTCCTTAACAGGCCTTTAAATCTGTCCCAAGCCTGTCCGAGAGTTTCTTCCATTCCTTGCTTGAACGAAGAGATTTCAAGCTTCCCTTGATGAATCTTGGTTTGCGAAAAGAATCTGGTGACAAACTGTCTTGCCAACGCATCCCAGTTTCTGAACGTCCCTTCAGCAAATGAGTGCAACCAATCTTTGGCGTTTCCTCCCAAAGAAAACGGGAATAGGCTAAGTCTAACCCTCTCATCTGAGACTCCGACCATCTTAACAGTATTGCAGATTTCACCAAAGATAGTCAAATGTTTGTAGGGATTCTCACTTGACAACCCATGAAATTTGTTGCTCTGGACCAACTGGATGAGTGCAGGACTCATCACCAAATCTGTTGCATTGTCCGCAGGAATGACTATGCTGTTGAAATTCAAGGGACTCACAGTGTTTAATGAGTCCCCCAGTGTGCGTCTCGGAGGAGGTTGATCCGCCATCTCCTCCATATCCTGTGCTGAAGATTGCAAAAGTGGTTCAGGAGAAGGAAAGTTCTCACGTGCAGAATGACTAACTCTCCTCCTTCTCCTGTCTGGTAACCCCTCGAGAAGAGGTTGCTGATCTTTTCTGCTCCTGGTGTGTATCCCTTCCTGCATACACAAGAAAAAATACCCCTGAAAGCACTTTTACAGAAAAATAAAATAAAACAAAACAAAATAAAAATATAAACAAATAATTACAAACAAGTCAAATTCAGTCAATTCACACTACTTGAAAAAGTTAAACCTCGAGTCCCCGGCAACGGCGCAAAAAACTTGTTAACGGAATGGCAAGTGTACCATATCGTTTCAAGTAATATAAATGGTATAACCCATTATCGTTCTTCCAATGAGACTTGAAAGGCCTTATCGTTCGTGTGAATCAAAATAGTAAGACTTATGAAGAAAAATTCAATAAGTGTGGTGAATGCAAAGACACAAAATAAACATGCAATGTGTTGATTCAATTGACGCGAAAAGAGTATGAATGAATGGAGTTGTTGGGGGTTTACAATTTCATCTAATCCTCTCTCTCTTATTTACTCCTCTTGTTTAAATTGCTTTATTATCTAATTGTTATGCAAACTTTCTTGGCCTCCCCTTAACCCGATCCCTCGGCGAAAAGGGCCTATTACTAATTACCAGCGTATAATTAAACAAGAGTTTCAATAAAAGAGAGTATCAAAAGATTACATTGTTCCCCCAACAACAATAGGGTTTAGTTCACCATTGTCATGGTGAACCAAGATGAAAATAATGGAAGATATGGAAAACAAACCCTAGAAAAGATGAAAAGGAGCCTAAGCATCCAAGAGATCCTCTCCAGAGAGTGAAAATTAGGTCTGGCCGCCCTCTTCTGTCAAAAGCATGAATTGGAAATCGTAACAGGGCTATTTATAACTGAGGAGCGCAATAGAAAACAGGCCCGATCCCATCTGACAACCGCTGGGCGTCACACTTTGCTGCCCAGTGGTGTACCCTAAATCGCGCCACCGCCCGGCGGTTTCCGTTGTGCCGCAAAACCGCCCGGCTTCAGCGATCTGCCGCCCGGCGTCCTCTGCTAGTGTCTTCTCCTCCCGTCAGACCGCCCGGCGTCAGGGGTCTGCCGCCGGGCGGTCCCTAGACTCTTCTTTTCTTCAATTTTCTTCCTTTCCTTGAGTCTAGGACCTTCAATTTCATCCCAAATCTTCACTTCTATCAAATTTACTGCAAAACAAGCATAATATCGCTAAAAACAGGTATTTAGCATATTCTGGCCCTTCGGCCTCACAGGTACTTAGCAAATTCTGGCATCCAGATTCGGCCCTTCAGCCTCAACTGCTCGGCCATTTGGCCTCATATGTACTTAGCCAAATCTGGCATCCAGATTTCTGCCATTCGGCCTCACAAGTACTTAGCCCAATCTAGCATCGAGATTTCTGCCATTCGGCCTCACAGGTAATTAGCCAATTCTGGCATCCATATTTCTGCCATTTGGCCTCACAGGTACTTAGTCAAATCTGGCATCCAGATTTCGGCCCTTCGGCCTCATAGGTACTTAGCCAATTCTGGCATCCAGATTTCGGCCCTTCGGCCTCACAGGTACTTAGCCAATTCTGGCATCCAGATTTCGGCCCTTCGGCCTCACGGGTACTTAGCCAATTCTGGCATCCAGTTTTCGGCCCTTCGGCCTCAACTGCTCGGCCGATATTATGAGTCGATATTTTATTGATTTCACTTAGTTTATTGTGCTAGAATTTATCAGGGAATTGTGCTTAAATGTCCAATATTTTCTCGTTTCTGCTAATTGTGCTTAATTTGACCAGAAATTCTAATTTTAGTTAATTTGAATTTTCTGAGCTAATTATTTGCATTTTTAATTTCAGGGAAAATTTTGGAGATACAATTTTGGACATTAGAGGAGTCATCAATAAATTCAAGACTCTCCACATGGGCAATCTAAAATTAGTTATATTTTAATTTAATAGTTAGAATTAATCATTGTGTAATTTAAAAGTCTAGTTTTTTTTTTTTAGACTACCTTTGCACATTGGGCCATTAAAAATATGTTGGGTCCAAATTTTGGTGACACATGTCCTACCTAGGGATTGGATGGACCCTACCCTAATTTTTGAGACACTTGATCCTAGGAGAAAAGAAGCATCAGCCGGCACTCACATTATTCATGCTCGGGAAACAATTTTGAGGAGAGCTGGAACGTGTTTTTGTTTTTTTTTTGGCTTTTGAATATTTGCTTTTCTCTTGAAAGAAAAACAATGTTTACACAATTTGAATTTGGTTGAATGGAGGAGGCCAGCCGCCACTCATTTCTTACTGCAGTATATTCACACTCTGCACATGGAAGGAATTTATTTTTCTTTTAAAGAACCGTGGATGATTCCTCGAAGCTGGAGCTGTCACGGAAAGCTATCACCACTTGATTAGAACACACATTAGTTTCTTTTATTAGGAATGAGCAGCAGCAGTCACGAGAAAATTTTTTAGCTTTCTTTAAAAACGATTCTTGCATATTATGGTTGATTCATTGCAGCAGTAGCACATGATGTTTTTCTTTGTTGATTAAATCTAGCTTTTCAAGAAACGGTGATTGATGTGATTTATGTTGCTGCAGGAAGAAAGTCACGCTTCCATATATTTTTGCATTCAAAAGGTGCATTCATTTTCTTAATTGACATGGAGAATGTTTCAATTTAAGTTTGCTTTCATTCAATGAAAAAGTGCAGCCACCACAATTAATTTAGTTTAATTATTTTTAGGATTTAGTTCCTTTTCTTTCTTTTAGAAAAAGTGATGATGATTGATTAAGGATGAGTTGCTGCATTGTTCAATTCCATGTGTTAGCTTAACGTTGGTTTTCTTTTCCTATGCAATGTTCCTTTTCTTTATGACCGTAAGTGTTTTATTTTTTATTTTTTTATTTATTTTTATTTTAAATTAGTTTAAGTTTTAAATAAACTTTATGTCTTTTTTTATTTTCTTTTATTTTAAATTAGTTTAGGTTTTAGATAAATTTTATGTCTTTTTTATTTTCTTTTATTTTAAATTAGTTTGAAATGTAGGTTGAGTTGTTTTTAATTTCTTTAATTTAGTTTTGTATTTAATTTAATTTAACTATGTTTAGATATTTGTTTAGTCTAGTATTGGGTTTAGCATTTTTACTCTCTTTAACGCTTTTTATGATGTTCGAATGTGTTTAATTTTTATTTTTAATTTCGTCAGTTGCATTCACAAACAAAACCAATTTCACAACTCCCCACTACGTGTCTGACCTAATTCTCGAACCACATTTGGTCCTTGAGAGACGACCTAGGGGTCATTCTCTAGCTATACTGCACTTTAAGATGCACATTAAATTTGATTGGGCGGCGACACCCATCATTGATCTAGAGAAGCTTGTTGAAAGGTTTTGCAGGAACGACATTGCTTTGGGAAATTACAATTGGAATTCAACATTTGCAAAAGCAATGCATTCGACTGATGATTTAACACATTCGACTGCATCTAAATAGGTTAACAATTCCATATTTGGAATCTGCTTTTATCTTTATTGTTTGCTTAAATCATAATATATCTGATATTATCTATGCTTTTATCTGTTGAGAATATCTGAATTGAGATAATATTGTGAGATTGTTGAAGTTTGTATCATTGCATATATATGTGGTTTGATATTCTGACTTTGATACAACTTTGTGCTTAAATTGTTGATTAATTTGTGATATACTACATTGTGCACTTAAATTGATATTGTTACTCATGCATAATGACAGGGGGAGTATCACTGTTTACACATTTTACATCACACATCTATATTCCAAGGGGAGTTAATCTTGTTTTGTGATGAAATTGTGTTTTTGAGAGCATCACTGTATTTTACAAATTGCATATTTTTCTGATGCATCTCTATTTTCAAATCTGCATAAATATCTGAAGCATTCCTTTTTTGTTAATGCACAAAAGGGGAGAGATATTCATGAGAGTATGAAAGCAAGTATTAATGCTTTGTGAAAGGGGGAGAACAATCTGTCTCATACTTTATCTGCTTGATATTATGTTGAATATTGTGTTGAACTATACAAACATGGTTGAGTTATTAATCATGGTTGTGCATCATCAAAAAAGGGGGAGATTGTTGAGATTGTTGACAACACAAACTCTATATCAATCTGGTTTTTGATGGGTTATTAAACGCGATTTGTTCAGAAGACTTTTGACGCACTAACATTTTCATTTCTTGTTTCAGATTGAATTCTCTGTGTTAACAGCTCCAAGAATTCTCCAAGAAGACGGTGGTGATCTATCTTGAGAGAGATTCAAAGGGAGAAGACTTATGTGTTGACTGTGTGGTCATTATCTGCACGAAGAAGGTGCTTCTTGATTGATCGTTGAAGGCTTGGCATCCTGTGAAGACTGCTGTGTTGATTGTAGGCTTGGCATCCTGTGAAGAGTGCTGGTATTACCTGTTGTGATACAGGGGTTACGCGTTGAGGTTTGTTCGACGTGGGTTCAAATTGCAGAATAGGGGATTCTTGCTGCAATTCTGGTTTTGTTGTGCAGCTATATTTTGGTTTTGGGTTAGAGAGGAGATTTATATTTTTGCGTGAGGCTTCTATAAATTTCTTGTAGTAAAAACCGCAACCTATATAGTGCATTTGCTTCCTGGGTGGGAAGGACACTGGATGTAAGCATTGTTGGCTAAACTAGTATAAAAACCAGTGTTTGATTTTCTCTATCCCTTTACTCTTTAAATTCAGTCGACTATACTTGTTACGCAGTCAACTACGTTTTTCCGCTGCATTGAAATTTTCATTACTTGCATTTCAAGAAAAGATCGAAAAGCTTTATACTTTGGTATCAAGATTGCGAAAAGATTTTGTTTTTGAAACAACACCAATTCACCCCCTCCCCTCTTGGTGTAAACGAAGCCTACCTGTTTTCCTAACAGAAACTCTTCAAAGAAAGATCTCCTTCGTCTTCTTGATGAGTTCTTGGAGCGTTTTCACAAAGATTACAATCTGAAAAAGCAAATGAAAATGTTAGAACAACCAAAGTCACATTTCTTCTTTGTGAATTACAAAATTACGTTTATTTATAGTTATCTATAAAACAAACACTTCTGTAGTCGAGTTTGCCACTAATGTAGTCGACTGTCATCAGACAATTATAACAATTAAAACAATTAGCAGGAATCAAACCAACTAAATTGCTTACGCATTTAATTTAGTTGACTTGCATTTAATGCTTTAGCATAGAATTGAAATATAGTCGTTATAGCACATAAGCATTAACATAATTTCAAAACATATAACCAACTAAGTTAAATTCACTACGTGCAGTCGACTTTAACACTTCAAAACAGTTTTGAAAAACTTTTCATTTCAAAATTACTCACATCACTGTTTTAGAAAATCTGTGCAAAGTCACAAGTTTTAATTGACTTACTTCATAATGAAGTCGACTTGAAACTTGCAGTTTTGCCACACAATATAAGTTCAACAAAGTGCATGTGGTTTTCTTTTCAGAAGCATATGTAATGCAATCACAAATGATGTATCAAGTATACAATCAGTGAATATGCATACATATATGAGAATCAACACAAACATGTTCTTCAAGATATCATTCATAATAAAGAATGGAACATGTAACACATATCAGTACATGTGTTATTAATAATGTGTTGTCATAATCAAAAACCAGAAGCACTGTGAGATGTAAGTTTTAGCTAAACCAATGCTCCCTTTATCAACAATCTCTACATCTGTCACCAGCTGATGTGAAATATTTGTGAGGTTTATGCCCTAGTTCACCCTGCCAGTCGAGGAAGTATTCTCTTTAGACATCGGTTGTTTAACAACCGAGGCATATAGTGTTTTAAAACTTACGAGATTGTCACCGCGTTTTGATACGCTTTAGTTCCAAAAAAATTGAAGCGTAATGTGCGAGTTAAAAATACAATTTTTTACTAGTGTTACCAAATCGAAACACATCCTGGACAAGATTCAAGCATTCAAAAACATATACATCAACCATAGATCATATGGAAACATAGTTAACACATCATACATGCATTCAAGCATCACATACCCATGTAAACATACTTAAACACATATAATACATAAGTTGAATCATCTAAATCCAATCATTGACATGTTATACCCCCAATAATAAGGTGCAAAAGAGTCTCCGATAAAAACACCAAATAGGATTTTCAATAAGCCAAACTAACTAAGCATAATGCTTACAAATCAGAACCAAGAAGATGAAAATTCTCCATAACAAAGAACTGGTTCGAGGTTTTTTTTCTCCTAAACTAGACCTCTGCTGGACTATCCGAATGGTCAGAATGAAGAACCATACGTTTGGAACTCACTGTCCAAAAATCAGCCTGATTCAATGGTGAACGAGTTCACAACGACGAAAACACCAATGCAGATTTTATGAAATTCTCCAAAATAGAGTTGTTAATGCGAGGTTGTTTTCTCCCAAAATGGACCTCTGATTGCTGACCTGAATGGTCAGAATGAAGAACCGTACGTCTGGAACCCACGATCTAAAAATCAGTCTGATCCAACGGTGGACGACTTCACAACAACGAAAACACCAGTGCATGTTTTATGTTATGCGAGAATGACTTCTTCTCATCATTTCTCTCTCACTTGGCTTTTCCCTCTCTTCAAATAACTCTAATGTGCCCTACTAATCTGACCTATATCCACTAAAACAAAGTGAGACATAATGGTTCACATTATTTGGCCTATTCTCCAAATAGGAAAAGAGCCCAATAACCAAACACTTACAACATATATTTCCATGGAAACCCCAAAGTATCATAACTTTGTTCTCCCTTAGCATCAAACCCTTTGTTGAGATAATCCAAAAAAACATACATAATACATTCATAGGAAAAACTCATCACAAGTATTACATAAGTCATATGTCCATTCATACACAAACTCTTACCCAACAATAGCCACATATAATCACAATCATATACACATGTATCAAAACAAGGATTACGAATCAAGATAATCAAGAACACATATAACATGTAACCATAAACAAACAAAGGTACGCTTCCTCATACCTTGGCCAATCATAAGGCTTTATCTACAACCCTAAAGCACCACCAATCTTCATTTACACTAAGAGTTTCCCGTCACTTTCTTCTTCTCCCAAAATGCCAATCTCCTCTCTTCCTCTATTTTCTCTCTTTGATTTAGTGTTTCTAGGGTTTCTAAACATCAAACCACCCCTTAATTAATTTCTACACCAATTAAATAAAGGTAAAAGACCCTTTTGCCCCTAGGAAAAAATATAAAAATAAAGAAATAACATAACAATTATGTTCTAATAAAAATATATACTCAAGAATAATAATTTTCAAACAAAAACATATACTCAAGAATAATAATTTTCAAACAAAAACCCAAAGCCTCAAAAATACTTTATTTTTAAAACTTTTATTTTTCCCAAATTTTACATAAACAACATTAATAATGTACTCTTTTGCAAACCATAGCATCTTGTCGAAATTTATTAAAAAAAGACTAAAATATAGAAATACATTTTGTTTATCAACATGGTAATGTTGATTGTGAATACGACTCATTTTCATTTTATTGATTTCTCCAACAATGTTGAGAAGGAATATGAAGTTCTTAAGAAATAAAACTTTGTCACATTATATTTTGCGTTTTGTGATTATGGAAATGTTTCATATTTTAATATTATTATGTTGGCTTAATTACTTACTTGGTCCCTATATTGGAAGGTTTTTTTTCTGTTTAGTACCTGCATGTATTGCGTTCTCATATGGTATAATTTGTACCAATAAAGTCCCTTCATTAAATTAGTAGAAACAGAATTAACTCTGTATTGACATGACTCTTCCGATTAGGGATGGCAAAAAAATTCGCGCCCGCAAATATCCGCAGATAAAATCCACGACGGATAGTTGATACTCGCGAATATTTACTATACGAAACCCGTGGATAGCGGGTATTTTACTACCCACTTATAAACGGGTCGGGTGCGGATATTATACTATCTGTACCCGCGGATATTAAGTTAAATATAATTAAAAGTAAAATTAATTTATATTTTATAAGGTTAAATTTAATTAAAATTGTATTATATGAAGTACACCGATCAGAATTAATTATCATTTATGGACAATTAACAGGTATTAATAGGTCAGATTGTCTTACTCTTTACAAAATATATAGTATTGATTATTGATTATTAGGTTTGATTGCCTAAAAATATACTACATTAATTAAAAGGTTAGATTGTCTTACTCTTTACAAAATATACAATATTAATTATTGATTATTGGATTTGATTCCTAAAAATATACTGTACTAATGGTTAATCAATGGGCTTGCCTACCACAGGCTCTATAAATATACAATTACAAAATATACGATATTAATTATTGATTATTGGATTTGATTCCTAAAAAATATAGTCTAGGTACAATCTTCCTCTTCTATTCTAAAATGGTTAATCAATAGCCTTGCCTACCATAGGCTCTATAAATATACAATTGATATCTAGGTACAATCTTCCTCTTCTATTCTAATAAAATTTAGACCTTTTTATATCTTGAGTGTCGGAGTGTCTTCTGCACGTCAACAAGTTATCGGAGTGGATGGCATTCTCAGGAAGGATTAAAGATCAAAACAGAACAAAGCAAAAAACGACGAATGACCATCGAACCAATTCAACCAAACAAAAATTAAATTTTAATTTATATATAATTTAATTTATATTATATTTTATATATTTTTTTGTAATTCTATTTAAATTTTATTTTAATAATTTATAAATTTTTTTTTTAAATATTTGCGGGTATCCGTGGATATCTACGGGTTTTAAAATATCCGCGGATATTTTTTAAGCGGATATCCGTCCGAATAGCGGGTGGATTTTTTTTTGTCGGGTCGGGTTGCGGGTAGGCACTATCCGTGCCCGATCCAACCCGTTGTCATCCCTAGACCATCTTTTTCGCTCTTTTCTCTAGAGCTGTCAAAACGGGTAACCCGGCTCAACCCGGCCCGGCCCACCACGGGTTGGTCACTTAGTGAGCCAACCCAACCCGGCTCATTTATTAGCGAGCCAGAAAAACTTGAACCCGGCCCGACCCACCACGGGTTGGTGGGTAAACGGGTTGGCTCACTAGCTCATTTAATTACATTTTTTTTTAAAAAAAAAATACAAACTTTTAGTAATTTAAATTTAAACAAATTTCACTCCCAAAAAATTATGTTAAAGACCCTTGTTCTTGTTGTCTCCAAATTCACTAATAAAGATTTTCCTAATATTAGAACAATTCTGACAATCAATAAAAAAATATTAGTAAAAAAAAAAAAAAGAACCAGTACTCAACAACATCAACAAAAAATTAATAGTTTAATCTGTAACATAATTTTCCAAATTCAAAGATATCAAAAAGAGCTTGTTCAAATAATGTGTACTCATATTGTTTGAATAAAATGAACAAAATCTGATACAAGCATGTCAGAAAATGTTCCATGTCTTCAAATCCCCCAGAACAAAAAACAAATTCGCAAACCCCTATTTTTTTTGTTATAGGGTTTTTGAAAAAAAAAGAAAGATAAGTGAGAAAACAAAAATGTGGAGAAAAGAGAAGAAAAAAGGAAGGGTGTTTTACCTGCTCCTTGAAGAATTTCAGTGAAGTGAGGGTGAGAGCACCGTCAAATGAGACCAAGTACAGTGAGAGTGATTTGTGAGAGCAGATGCTACTTTTTTGGTATATACAGTGAGTAAAAAGAGTATTTTATTTGTTAGGATTTCATAAATAAAATAATAAATTAAAAAAATAAAATTAGGTTGGTGGGTTGGTGGGCCAACCCGGCTCACCACGGGTTCAACCCGCATGAGCCGGGTATAAATGAGCCGGGTTGAAATCTGACCCGCATATAAGTGGGTTGTATTTTTCAAACCCAACCCGGCCCGAACCCGTGACGGGCCGGGTTGACCCGCGGGTTGTGACCCATTTTGACGGCTCTACTTTTCTCTATTTGTTTTCAACATTAAAAGCATATAGAAATTCTAGATGAATAGTTCTTAATTTCTTTTTAGTATTTTTGTTAGTTTCGAAATTCGCAAATGAAATTTTGTTTGAAGGTGTTATATATTCGTTCTGCGGTTAAATTGATTCTACCTTTTCTTAGAACAATTTATATTATAATTTATATATGCATAACAATTAAAAATGATATTATACTTTATATATGCATAAAAATAAAAAATGTATGAGTGAATATCATATTCAAATACATAATACCAGTTCATAAATAATTAATTTGAAAAAAACTTTTGGTTTCTAATAAATTCATAAATAATAATAACAGTAATAATATTAATGTGTATAGTTAATTAGTAATTAATAAATAAAATACTATTGCAGTAAATTATGAAATAAATAAATAACATTAATTGTATTAATTAAAATTAATATTTAATAATTTAACTTCAAACATTAAACCCAATTTTTACTGTTATTATTAAATATTTGATGTTTAATGTTTGATAATTTAAGCAATGTTTTTAAGTTTGATAATACGTTTCAATTAAAAAATCTGATTTGATCGAGTAATCAAATTTTTTATATGTTTCAATTGTGTTTTTGTTTTGTGATTTCATTGTTAATTCAGATTATGATTACTTTATAATAAAATGATTCTTTTGTATTGTGAACGTTTATATACATGCATAGAAAATATAAAAAAAAATAATCAAGTTTAAAGTTTTTACTAAAATTTGTTGTTTAATTGCACTTTTAAAATTTTTATATTTTTAATTGAACTTTTATCATTAATTAAAATTACATGATCATTTGATTATTCTTAAAATATAGTAAAAGTTATAAAATACTAATTATTCTTACAAATAGTCATTGTTTTATGTATTTATAAAAGTCTAAGATTATTATTTAATTTTCTGTGTTCAAAGTATTATATTTAAGACTGTAAAATTAATTAGTTACTCTCAATAAATGATAACGAGTCAGTTAAACAAAATATAGACATTTTAAATACTTAATAGAAATTTTTTAATAAAAATTTAATTAAAAGTATTTAAATTCATGAAATAATTAAAATTTAACTAAGTTTTTTAACTTTTTATTTAAAATTAAATAAGTAATTATAACATAAGAAAATTTATGATAAATATTTAATTAAAAGTATAAAAAATTGATGACTTAATATAACGAATTTTTTAATAGTGTTTTAGTTAAAGTTTATATTTTTGTTTATAAAATTATAATTTGAGTATGCATCTTGAAAGAAAGAAATATGATTGATTAGAAATGTAAGTATGAAAAGGCACTAAATAAGAGTTATCTCTAGATTTTGTAATTAAAAAAAATAATTTTGGAGAATAAGATCATGTGCAATTTATATTACCAAGAAGAAAATAAATTTGCAGACTATTTTGAATGATTATTCTTCTTGAAAATATTAAGGGTATGTTTATACCAACTTTCATGTTTATATTACTGTTACTTAGAGAGCTCTCAATTGGCCCACTTGATAGGTCCTGGCCCTAATCCATGTGGGTTGGGGCCGAAAAAAGTCAGAGGACCAAAAATATATTTTATTGAAAAAGCTCGTAAGGCTAAAAAGCCCCAAAGTCCTATGGTCAGGGCTAGTCCATGGACTTTTCTTTTTTACCAAATTTCTAAAACAATCAAATGCAAATAATTTCTAATACCGTACTACAAATCTGCACTTCCAAAAACAATCCCTACACAACTAAATACATCATCCAAGCAAATAGAAACATGTCACAAATTTGTTTATATATATATATATATATATATATATATATATATATATATATTTCTATCAAATAATAAACCAATTTTCGTAGCTTTGTAAATAAAATATTAGCTTTTCTTACGCAACTTCATATATTGTCTTGTGTTAAAAAAAAATAATGCTTTACTGAATTTACTTTTCGATTTTATATTAAATTGAAAAGTTTTTTGTGAAATACAAGTAAGCAGCGGAATGGACGTAATTCTTTATTTAATTAAAAGTAAACTACATTTATATTTTCTAAGGTTTTCTCAAAAGTACATACGATTCTTATTATTATTTTATATTTATGATCTTTTTTTAAAACAGTTTATGCTAATGTCTCCCAAAATTTAACCTCAATATATTCCCTCGATTTTTTTTCAATTTCATAAAAAACAGTATATTAATATATTTTTATTGTTGAATGCATATTTTTATTATTATTTATTCCGTTAGGTTTTAAAAACAAATAGAAATATAAGACAAACACGTCGGCATTTTATTGGTCAAATTCAAGTTTTTTTTTTATTAATTTTATGAGAGAATAAAATTACAAAAAATTATGTATATATAAATTATATTATTTCTATAATTTAATGAAGTTTTGGAGTGAGGCTAAAATTTAATTAAAGTTTTGGAATGGGACTAAACCCACTTTAACCATGACCCTAACCCACTTGATAGGGGGTTTTGGGGGTTGAGACTTTTTTTTGACCCCCTACTTAAGGGGCTTCTTAAAATAAGGCTTTTTCAATAGTGGGTTGGGGCTGGCCCTAGGGCCATGGGTTAAATTGACACCTCTACTGTTACTGCATATTAGCGAAAACGGATTTATATCAACTTTCATGTTTGCTTCTATGGATTTATGAGGGATCAAAAGCTTTGATTTGCGGATAAGTATTTTTTCCCATCTCAAGGAATTTCCACATATTTAAGATGATTTTAGGAGAAATATCTTATTTGTCCTTTGTCCTCTCTGTTTAGTGTAACCTATCACTGCATCTCATTCTGTAGTTTTGTTCAGGACAATGATACTTTGACACCTTCAAATGACAAATTTTTTACTCCAGACACATGTCACATTGTCATTGGACCGGGTGGAAATTTTTTTAAAAAGTAGAAAATGATGTGGAAATAAAAGGCAGTACATAGTTTTCGTTTTCGTTTCTCATGGGTCTCAGTTGGTAGTTTTCAAAAAAAAAAAAAAGAGAAAGGGAGTTTCCCTCTCGCCCATAAGCATTTTCTCTCTCGCCCAAAAGTATCTTCATCTTCCTCCTCCGTCGCACTCACCCACTAGCCACCGTCGTCGGCTTTGAAGGAGTTCGGAGTTCGTCGGAGGCATGCCGTTCACCGCAATTGTTCCACCGTTAGCTACTTACAAAGCCAGACAACTATTGAAGGTTAGTGTTCGAAGCTTTTTTCCGTTTATTTTGCTATTGGTTAGCTTTTGTTCGGTGTATTTAACTTTTTTCTTTTTAAATCTTTTGGACATTTAGGTTTTTTCTTGGTAAAGTTGAATGTTTTTTGAAGTTTTTGTTGAACATTTCATCCGACATGTGCTTCATCCGATTTTTTTGTGAAAGATTTTTAGTGCTTAATTCATGCGTTCGGTACAGGTTGTTGGTTTGCTAATGCAAATGGCATTCTTTAGAAGCGTTTCTGCACTTTCTCGGCTTCGCTCTCGCGTGGTAACTGAGGAAAACAGTAACTAACTATTTTGTTTTTGGCGTTGTTTGTGTTTGATTATTGTTTATGTGACTTGTTGATTTTTACTTTTGTAATGGAATGACAGGATCAACAATCTAATCTCGCGAATTCAGTTAGATGGCTCCAAACTCCGAGCTCCAGTAACATTGTATTTCTTTTTTCCTCTATCCTTATCTCTTTGTCGTTGGTGCTTGGTGAAAAATGATTTCTTGATACAGAAAATCACCATATTACTACATATTTCTTAGCTGAAAAATGAATTACAAACCTTGTAAGTGATACTGAAATAGCATAAAGTTCCCAAAGTTCTAATGACATCATATTATATACCTCCTACATACAATGTATCCATAACAAAAATAATTCAAGTTCAATATCAAGTTTAACACACTAGAATTACAAAAAGGCTATTGAGTTAGTGTTAAAGAGGATGGGATGGAGTTAGTTTTAAATTAACTAAAAGGGCATTAAAAGTACTTCTTGATGGTGGCTAACAAAAAGTAGTGTTTGAAAATTGAAGAGTTACATGTGAAAATATGCCTTCTTGCTACCAAAAAATATCTAAAGACTCAGACTTTATTATTGTTTTATGTGTTTCATACTAAAGCACATAAACATTAACAATTAACAAGATCAATCATTAATCTGTAACTAGTATTTGAGAGCATCATTTCAAATTTCCTATTTTCTTTTGGTTTAAATATAGAAAAACTTTAAAATATCAATGTTTACTTGTATATGATATGTTTTTAATTGATTTACAGTTTGCACTATAATTACATAGAAGTTATAAACTCTAAAATAATGTTAAAACAGTATAAGGTTTTCTTTTTTTAATAATTTGATCCAACTGCAAATCATAAACATTAAAATGTGGTACCTTATGATGTTTAGAAGATGAGCCTTCCCCAGTTTCGAGTTTTAAAACGTCCCACGGTCATTCTACTCGTCCTTGCAGTGCAAATTTCATTTAAAATTTGTATATTTTAACCAAAGCTATATTTTCCTTTCTCCTCAGATCCTTTCAAGTCCTGGAATGCTTTAGGGACCTTCGAGTATCCTAAAGGATCAAAAGCACCACCAGGGTATTTCTTCTTCTTTAGGTCTTTCACCATGCTCCTTTGGTGCACCATAAAGGAAATAACAAGGAATTCAATGACCAAAATGGTGGGTAGTGTGCCCTATGGAACTGGGTTGCCAAGTTAGGTAGCTTGGCTACCAGGAACTGCAGGCCATTCCTGAGCCTTTACCTAGTTTCCTATAAGCAGAGGTTTATGGTAGTTAGGTACTGCTTAATAGTCATGAAAAGTAAATTATGCAGTCAATCAGTCAAGTTATCAAACATAATGTTTTAAAATTAAATGAAAGTATAAGCACATGTATTATTTACTCATGTAGTTATATATATCTTCACTTGAGTAAACTACTTGTAAAACATTTAGGATAGTAAGCAATTATACAAGACTGAATGCATGTTTCTGGTACTATATTACATAACGTTTATATGATATATTTCAAGCTAAATTTTACCACTTCTAATAAAAGCAATTGAATGTTTGATAAAGCTTAAACAGTTGAATGGAAAGGAACACCTTTGATCAGCTGCTGGGCAATTGGGAACACTTCCAATGCTCTCTTCAGATTTGCAAAGCAAAGAAAATAGGGTGGTGTTAAGATGTGGTCAACGTATAAAACAACAGTCACAATTCAAGTAATAAGCCAGGTGCAATAAAAGTATTGGGTTTATATAACCTTTATTGTGTTCAGATGTTAAATATTCTTTTACCTAACTTGAAGAAATCACTAAAATAAAATATCTGCGCACAAAATTTAATATCATTTATATAATTCATTGACATTATAGCTTAAACATGACAAGTTGCAAAATCACAAGACTATCCCAAATCCTACGACAAAGAGATAAGGATAAAGGAAAAAAGAAAATACAGTGTTACTCGAGCTCGGAGTTTGGAGCCGTCTAACTGAATTCGCGAGATTAGATTGTTGACCCTGTCATTCCATTGCAAAAGTAAAAATCAGCAAGTCACATAACCAATAATCAAACACAAACAACTCTAAAAACAAAATAGTTAGTTACTGTTTTCCTTAGTTACCACGCGAGAGCGAAGCCGAGAAAGTGCAGAAACGCTTCTGAAGAACGCCATTTGCACTAGCAAACCAATAACCTGTACCTGCTCTTCAATGTTAGGAATGCGTGAATTAAGCACTAAAAATCTTTCACAAAAAATCGGATGAAGCACATGTGGAACAAAATGTTCAACAAAAACTTCGAAAAACATTTAACTTTACCAAGACAAAACCTAAATGCCCAAAAAATTAAAAAACAATTAAACCTACCGAACAAAAGCTAACCAATAGCGAAATAAACGAAAAAAGCTTCTAAAACCAACCTTCAATCGCGTTTTCTAGTTTCGTAAGTAGCTAACGGTGGAACGGTTGCGGTGAACGACATGTCTCCGGTGAACTCCGAACTCCTTCAACGACGACGATGGTGGCTAGTGGGTGAGTGCGACGAAGGAGGAAGACGAAGATAACTTTGGGCGAAAGAAGAAATGCTTATGGGCGAGAGGGAAACTCCCTTTCTCTTTTTTTTGAAAACAATCAAATGAGACCCGCGAGAAAGAAAACCAAAATCATGTACTATCTTCTATTTCGACATCATTTTCTTTCTTAAAAATTTTTGCAACTAGTTCAATGACAATGTGACATGTCTGGTGTAAAAAAATTGTCATTTGAAGGTGTCAAAGTATTATTATCCTTTTGTTCATGTATCTTCAAACATGGAAAGTAAAGTTATCGTTCATATAGCTATGAACATTGACAGTTTTTCTGTATATAATAATAATAATAATAATAAAATAATAATAATAATAAAATAATAATAATAATAATAAAAATGATAATAATAATAATAATAACCAGACGCATTTTATTACATTATAATTTTATACTACATTTAAAAATAAATTCATTTTACTACATTATAATTTTTTTTATTTTTAAAAATTAATTTTAATAATTATTTATAATTTTGATCTCTTTATAAACATTTTTACAATTAAATATAACATTAATAAATAATATTTTATATTTCTTTAATAATTAGGGGTATTTTGGTAATCTTTAATTTCTACTAATTAAACTAATTTTTTAAATATGTCACATCAATCAAATCCAATACTAATTTTCATAAACTTTATTTTCAAATTCATTCTCAATTACCTACCAATCCACTAAAAAAACAACAAAAAATTTATCCTCAAATTCACTCAAATCATCTCTCCCGAATTATCTTCCCCAAATCAGTTCAAAAGAAAAAAAGCATAAGTGATGAAGAACAAAAACATTTTTAATAGGTGAGTAGTGACGTGAAGGATTGCTTTTCTTTTCCCAAAATTATAGTACAAAAGTTTATCTGGTGTTTTTATGTATATTTTTTTAATGAAATTTGTTAGAGATTCTAGATTTATTAATGTATAGAGTCCAAATTGATGAGATTTAATTAAGAGAAAAACCTGGCGTTCCAAAAAAAAAAAACAGAGGAAAAAGAAGAAAAAATGGATTTTTTTTTCACAGTCAGTACTAAGTTAATTTCATTTCTGTTTATTTAATGGAAAAGACTTGTTATAATTTTTACTACTTTAGAGTGTAATATATGCATTTTTTAAAAGTGATACTAAACAGAAAAAACTTTCTTATATAGAGTGAGTAAGTAATTAAACCTATTATGTTTTTCTATAAATTTTTTAAGACAACAAATTTTTATTTTATGAGATAATAACATTTAATTTATTTATATTGATATTGATTAATAGATGATGGTGTTTTTTTTTAAATATTCAAGGTGTGTTTAAATTGAGTTCAGGATGGTTATTACATTGAGAGGAAGTTTGCTATAGACCCTAAATTGTAAAACTTGTTTACCTTGTCTTTTTTACCTTTTAATATCTAGATATTAAAAACCATCTCTTTCATCTTGTAATTAAATTGGAATATAACACTTCATGATAGTTAGATAGAAATAATAATGTAATTTTTGTGATCATAAAATTGCCTTATTTCTATTTACCTTACTCTGGTTTGGGTTTTGTGTTTTTGGTAGGCTTCGGCGGCGCATTTTCAGACCAATAACCTGGCCGTCAGTTTCCACCATGCGGAGCTTCAGGATGAGAACCCTGTTGTCCCGTGTGAAGAGGAGAACAAAGAAAACTATCAGAAACCGAAAAATAACCATAGGAAACTGCATTTCCATATCAAAAGAGTTAGCACGTCTAGTGGAACAAAAACATGAAGAAGAAGAAGAAGATGTTGTTGAGGAAGGTTTCAGAATCAAAAGTTCTGCTCCATCACACACTCACGGTGTTCAGCCCTTGGGAAATCTCTATCTCAACTCCAGTTCCGTTAACTCTAGAGACACCGGCTTAGGTAATCTTCATACTCTTTCGGATGAGCTTGTTCTTGACATGCTTGGGTTTTTGGATGCTTCTTCGTTGGGGGTTTTGGCCGCTGTGAGCAAGTCTTTCTACGTGTTCACCAACCATGAACCCCTTTGGAAGAATCTCGTGTTGGAGAACTTTCTAAGTGGGTTTCAGTACAAAGGGTCTTGGAAATCTACTTATGTATCGGCCTGTTACCCTTCATTTGGTAACTCTGCTATTGCTCTTGGGGGTTTCAAAGTTAGAGACTTTTACTCCGATTATCTTTTCCAGAGTTGGCTCTGTGCTAACCTTGAAATGAAGCCTGAGTGGTTGGAGAGGGATAATGTGGTTCGAAAGAGGGGAATTTCGGTTGAGGAGTTTGTGTTGAATTTTGAGGAGCCTAATAGGCCGGTGTTATTGGAAGGGTGTATTGATAATTGGAGTGCATTGGGAAATTGGGATAGGGATTATTTGGTAAGATTGTGTGGTGATGTTAAGTTTTCAGTTGGGCCAGTGGAGATGAAACTTGGAGATTACTTTGGATACTCTGATCATGTTAGAGAGGAAAGGCCTCTATATTTGTTTGATCCTAAATTTGCTGAAAAAGTTCCAAAGTTGGGTGATGAATATGAAGTTCCAGTGTACTTTAGGGAAGATTTGTTTGGTGTTTTGGGTAATGAGAGGCCAGACTACAGGTGGATTATTATTGGACCTGCAGGGTCTGGATCCTCTTTCCACGTTGATCCAAATTCGACCTCAGCTTGGAATGCAGTGATCAAGGGATCCAAGAAATGGATTTTGTTTCCTCCTAATGTGATTCCGCCTGGTGTTCATCCTAGTCCTGATGGGGCCGATGTTGCATCTCCTGTTTCAATAATTGAATGGTTCATGAACTTCTATGGTGCAACCAAAAATTTGAAAAAGAAGCCAATTGAGTGTGTGTGTAAAGCTGGAGAGCTCATCTTTGTGCCTAGTGGATGGTGGCATTTGGTGATCAACCTGGAGGAGTCTATCGCCATAACCCAAAACTATGTTAGTAGGTGAGGTCTTCTATTGATTTCTGCGAAATATATGATATTTGATCAATCAAGTAGTTATTATCGAGCTTCTAGGGACATTGGATTTTCCGCCTACTGAATGGACCTCTGCTGGTCATGTTTTACCCTTAGTTGTAGTTTGATACATGTTCAACTTTTTTAAGTACGATGGATTGACTATTCTGTCTTTGTTCTGTTGAGTAGTCGACTGTCTGATTTTAGTTGTATTCATAGGTTATTACATGAAATCAAAATTGTTAGTCTTGAAGGAAGCAGATATTTTGATAGACACATTGTCATGAAATACTCATTATATGTTTGGTTTTTATGTTAAAATACAATTGGCTCTTTAGAGTTCACCCTCCGGGCTAGACATGTGAAAATTTATTTGGACACATTTTTTGGTTATAAAAAGGGTTAGGTAGGAATGGTGTTGCCTGGCATGTAATAGCATGGCCAAACATCAACATCTACTCATTTTATGTTGAGGTGGAGTATTACAGCTTGCATGACTTATCCTTAATATATGAAGATGAGGAGTCCAGGTTCTCTATTGGATTTTTTGGTAATGTTCTCTGCTGAGTATTAGAAATACACTGATGTTGATATATTACAATTATTTTAATATATTTTAATATATCAAAATCAGTGTCAATCAGTAGATGTTGAAGGCATAGTAGAAAGGCAGAAAAAAAAACCATTAGAGAATCGAAATTCGAAGATGAGGATGACTGAAGAATTTCTTTTGTTTGCTTATTATGGAGAGAGTAGGTCACTAATATGATATTTTTCGTTTAAACTGTTATATTCAATCTGTCCATGTGTCTACAATACAGTCATTAATAAGCAGATGATAAGCATAATATATATCTCAACAATAACATGTTTGTTTTTGTCTTAGTAACCTGAATACTTATTGAAACTCCTTAAAAAATTTAGATTTGGCTTTGTATTTTGCATGCGAAAATGATAATTTGATAAGAGATGTATCATTGCAGAAGAAATTTGGTAAAGGTCTTGGATTTTCTTAAAAGGCCAAATGCTAGCACACTGGTATCTGGAACAAGGGATCGAGTGAATTTGTATGATAAGTTTAAGAATGCTATTGAGGCTTCTTTTCCAGGAGAAATTGATGAATTGACTCGGAAAGAAGAGAGAAAGATCCAGCAAAGGAAACTTTCCTTTTGGGACTCTGTCGCAGATGCTAATGCAGGAGCTTTCAAGTTTTCTTTCTAGAGAAATGTACTGTATTGCTGATCCTTGTTTCAGAAAGATGCTATACCTCAATTTTTTCCATTTTGATTACTTTTTCATTGATTGTTTTTGTACGGTTTATATTCCTTTTATAAATGCTATAAATGTCATTACAGTCTTCCAGTTTGAGCAACGAGCATAATTATAATATTGTCCTAGTTGCTAAATTAAGAATTTAGCAACGATTATAAGCTAACGTTGTTTTGACAGAGATTATACAGATAGCAATGCCGTATAAGAACCATCACTGTACCTTACACCTTTTAATGGAGATGAACACATTTTAATGGAGTTGAACACATTAGAGAAGTGACTAGAGCTTCTCGAATGTCAAAAGTATTAATGTTCTCATGTAAGCTTTCACAGTCAGAATTGTTGTCACATTATCTTGATTGTTTTCTTTTAAGATAAATAATATAATTGTCACTTTTACTAGACTATTAATCATGTTAATAACCATTGAAAGTTCATGTGGTTTTAATCTACCGATTTAAAGGTGATAAACTAAATATTAGACAAATCATGGTTATGATGGTCACATATTACCTTCAATTGTTGTAACTCTTCTTTATTATTATACTATATGGTCAGGCGACCAACATAGTTAATATCGGACTGAAAGAGCTATCAAGAAGGACCGATTGGTCATGTATGTTTGAACTCGTAAATTTGGATAATGTAAGACAAGGGTCGTTTAGTCGGACATGATCAACAGTGAAATGGACAATTCCAACAGCAAAGCATTTTTTAAGAAACATTGCAAATCAAAGTTAAGAGTAAGTGTTAATTAGTATGTAATAGGCCGAGATTGGGCAGTGATTAGGGTTATGTTAATCTTAGACCCATCTCAAAAACTATAAATAGAGGTCAAAGATAAGAAATAGGTGATCACATTTATTGTGAATTTAAGATTTTGCTCTAACCACAGAGTGCCTTTGGCAGAAATCCCCGATCATGGAGCATTAGCAAGTAAGGACTTAGACTAAAGGCAAACAAAGTTACCCAAGTGGCTAAGGAGTAAAGTGTGAAGGCGTGATCTGTGGAGTTACTCGACCATACACCCAAAACCACTACAAACCACACAATTTAAAAAGACAATTACATTTTCTTATTCTAGTTCTATTTGGTTGCAAATCAAGTTTATATTTCAATATTTTTCATAATCTAACTAGACATACGTCTTCCTTCTAGGTTGTCATTTTGTGAGATCTCATAATTACACCAACAAAGCCGAACCCAAATTTAATACATCTCACTCACTCAAATATCATGTATAACAAATATTTTGTCAATCTTAAAGGGTTAGTAGAATCTCCTTTCACCACTTCATTTATACTCATAAACATATCAATCTCTTTAAATAGTAAGATTCATTGTCCAAATTCAACAGTGTAACACCTAACAAAGAAATAAAATAATTATAGTTTATATATGCATAAACAATTTTCATAGCGATATTGATATAGAATTTGCATTATGATGTTAATCAGAAATATGTATTTTGGATTGGCTAATTTGGAATGTATTTCAAATTTCTAATCTACAACATTTTTCAAAAAAACATGTATTTTGATTAGGCAATCCAAAATATACTTTTTTTTTTTTACCTTTTGGATTAACCAAATGAAAATTTTCTTATAGAGCTTTTTGGTCTTTTGAACTTATTTTGGTTCCATGAATATCTTTTGGTCCTAATATATATATTGATCAAAGTCAAATCTTATAAACTGGACTAAATTGATAGGTCTGTATTTGTCTAATAATAAAATTATATTTTCTTAAGATTATATTTATAGTTTTTTTAAAAAAAAATAAAATAAGTCTTAAGTAATGCATCTACTGTTTGGAAGCATTAATTAAGAAACTTTACATAGAAGTTCTTCCATAAAAATAAATTATTTAAATGGTGATTCAATGCTTATGTTTGTCTCAAATTTTAATATTTCAATTTTATGTAATTGTTTTTTTAGTACTTAAAAAATATTTGAAAAAAAATAGTTTTTTAAATAATTATGTTAGCATGGTTGGCTTAATGGCAAGTGCATGAATCACATATTAGCAAGTCATAAATATTTATCCTTCTTCTATAAGACTCGAGCAATACATTACCATAATTGCAATTGACAACTAATTTATATCAAAAGAATATTTTCATAAATTGACTTGTTGTTTGTGTAATTAACATTATACAAATACATTTAGTTTTTTTTTGGGATTTTGTCTAATACTTAGAATGTGGAATAGATTAGAAATTGTATGACATTTATTGTTAGGGTTGACTTCTTTGAACCTCACTCATGCATATAATAATTCATTTTCTTTCCAATTTAATGCTCAAGTCAACCCACAAGTTTAACCAAACCCTGACTCCTTTATAGAATGAGATTAGATTTCTTTATTAAGATTCAATTCTTTCAATATTTAACAAACAAATTGGCTTGAAAACAAAAGTTTATGATAACTAATGAATAAACTATATTCCTAGATATAATTTTCATTAGACATTTTCTTCCATTTCTAAATCACAAAAAATATTTCCTAATAATACCTAATGAATCAAAAGTTATGGATGATTAAAACACAAATAGAAACGAAATAATAACATTAAATGGAAAGGAATGTACATATATAAAATCAATACAAATTACGTTAGATTTCAGTTAGTTACATCTAACTCTAACAAAATGGATCTAGTTTTTCATTGTGATGAAGAGTACAAAAAGGAAAGATGAAAAATGAAAGAAGATGGAGATCCAAAGAGAAGAAAAGGAAATTTTATGAGAAATCTTAACAACCCCAAATATCTTCAAAATATGATTTTGTCTTTAGAACCACCACAAATATCCTACTTTCTTGAAGAAGTAATGAGAAATAAATCAAAGGTGTCACATTCAACTCTAGACACCACATACTAGGCATATGAACTACACTTGATCCAACAAATGCTTAGTGCAATTCATTGTTAGGAAGTGGTGTAAGGCTCATGAAAAATGTCTATTTTAATAAAGAATAGTAAATTTTAGCATTATTATTAGTAATAATAATTTTAATGGATAGAAAATATATGATAGAGAATTATAGTAATTTCAGAAGAAGGGGTTCAAAATTTTGAGAACCTATTTTAAAAGTTTCTCTTTAAAAAATATTGAATAGTAAAAAAAAATGAATAGTGCCCAAGGATAAGCATTCCACGTTGGTGCCAAGAGTGATAAGTATGTTTAGGTGCAAGTGGGATTAAAATATTATTTTTTTAATAAAATAATATTTTAAAAAAAAATTGAATAGTAAAATTTTTTGGCTATAAATAACCAGGGGGGGAGAAGAATTCTACACAAGAAGGAGAGGAAATAAGAGATAAAGAGAGAAAAGAAGAGAAGAAAATAATTAGGAAGAAATTTTGGTTGCAAAGAGAGTAGAGATTTTGGAGGATTTTCGGGGGAACAACTTCTGAGTAGGAAACTAAGTCTGGAAAAGAGATAATGGGAGCCAACCTTTCTAAGCTTTTATATTATGATAAAATATTTTTTTATAACTATTCATGTCTTGAAATTCTGTGCAATTACTGTTAATGAAAAACCTATATGCTTATTGTATAACTATTTGCATTTCTGCGTTAATATTATATGTCGTTGTTCTGAATCTGTGCATAAGAAATTTGTTAATAACAAGTTGAGAAACATTTTGTACTTAAGTTGTCCATTGTGACACACCTTTCTTTCCTACAAGTCTACTCGATGTGTTTTTAACTAAATTCTTATTAAAATAATATATTTTGCTAATTTTATTTTAAAATACTCAATGAATATGAAATTTGTGTTGAATGTGAAATTATGTATATTGAACATAGTAAGAGTTTGGTGGAGAGGGGGAAATCCTTACCAAAGATCCACCTTGGGAAGTTGGACAAAGTAGGAAGGATGTAGCTTCAGTGGTTGTATTTATATCCGAAGATCCAGTTTGGGGGATTGATAAGCTGTCGTTGAAGCTATCAAATTAATACTACTTTTCAAGGCAACTTCAATATTGCCTAGTAGTATTCAAGAAAGTAGATAGGGCTAAAGTAACCCTAAGTCGTCTCCCAACGAACACAGAATTGCTTTTGAATATCTGACTCTTATGAATGCTATGCAATGCTTATGAGTAAAAGTGAGAATGTTTAAAGAATGTTGTAGAACAAAGAGGAAACTTAAAAACAATTATGAAGAAACGGACTAATTCCACTGCTTTTCCAAAATAGATTCATCATCGGTTACTCACAGATCATTGTTCAATTGATTATTGCTTAAGTTTCAAATTAATTAAAGTACATTCTTAATTAATTTGAGGGCGATCATGCAGTTAATCAAAGTACATTCTCAATCAAATGCAAGACCTTTTTAGATTATTCACAACAAATTCAACCAAAGTACATTCTCAATCAAATGTATTGTGTTTAATCATGTCCATTCTTAAATCTCCTAACCAAATTAAAAGTTAATCAATCAAAGTAAATTCTCAATTGATTATAGTTGAAATTATTACTACCAACTAAAGTACATTCTCAATTGATAGTAAAAACCATTTAATCATTTGAAAGTTCCTAAATTCGATCAAAGTAGATTCTCAATTAAACCTATAAACCCTAGAACTCATATAATTAATATGCATGTAGATTCAAACACATTATAATGCAAAAATCTTTGCTTTTAATATGATAGAGAGATGAAAGACATAGAGAGAGAATAACTTAAATCAATAATCAAAATAAACAATTGCACTAATTCACTTAACCTCAGAATCCATAATGAAATTACAACAGAATAGCCCTAGGAGCTTAGCTCTCCATGAATGGAGTGAAACACATAATGAAAGAAAAGTGAGAGGAGTGGTGAATGAATGAATGAAGCTCTCTCTTTTCAGCCTCCCCTGGATCTCTTTATATAGGGCTTGATTGGGCTTGGACTTTGAATCTTCTGTTGATAAAATCTTTTATCTTATATCTAATATCTTTCAAATATTCAACAGATTTAATCAGTTTTTGAGAATATTTGATAATATCTTTCCTAATCAAAAAGATTTGGCAAATATTATCTTTTGATATTTATTGATATAGTTAAATAAGATAATTATTTAACAATATCAAGTAAAATATCTTAAGATATATTTTCTTCAAAATATCTAACAGATTTAAACTTGCCCAAAATTACATTTCAACCCTTTTTATTTTATTTACACATAAGTCCAAAATTTTCCTCTAATTGTAGTTTAGCCATCTCTTTCTTTTCAAAATTGCATAAGAGTCATGAGTTGACCAGATTGGACCATCTTTGACCATTCAATTTCATGTTTTAAATGAATAAAATTTTAACTTCAGCTGCACAAATAAACATTAGAACATCCAAAATAATTTATGCAACTAAAAATTACATTTTAAGCATCTTTAATTCCCAAACCCAATAAATCCAATTGTCACAAATTCACTTTAAATCAATCATTTAAGCACAAATATCTCATCAAAAATTCCAATTTTAAGACATAAATGTGGACATAAATAAGCACTCATCAGGGATAAAGTAGGATAAGATAATTGAGTTAACAAGTAGATGCATCCATATCCGAAGATCCACTTTTGGGGACAAAGTAGGATATGATGTATCGGAGTAAAGTACCAATACAAGTGTAGAACCTGCTAAGAGTTTGATATTCATACGATTATTTGCATAGGTTGAGTTTATGATGATTATGGTATGTTTATTTTATTATTAAGTGATTTGACTATAAGTTAGAAATTATTTTATTAATTAAAATTATGAGTTGATGAATCTGAATATGATGTGAGTCTCACGGAGAGATTCTATAGTGACATGGTATTAGTGTACACATTGATGTTGAGGGTCCTGATTTGAAGGTCATCCTGATACTCTAATAACTCTCCAGTCTCAAGTAGAGAAGGATGAATTTTTATTGCAAATGAAGTATGTGTAATAAAAATGTTATATTTTATTCTCTTTCATGGTAGCTCACCCTTACCTTTTGTGTTTGTGCTGGAAAAATTATATTTTTGCGATGATCATACAACGTATATGCTATATGGGAGAAAATGAGGGAATGTCATCTAATTCAGTTCAAGTGAAGATAGAGGCAGAAGAATAGTAGAGAAAAGTTCAAGTTATCTGATACACGGGGTCCTAGCAATCTGCATCCAGGACCTCTAACAAGACAGATGGCCAGGAAACTACAACAAGAACTTCAAGAGCCAACACAAGAAGGTCAGATATTTTTCACATGCTTTGAATGGAAACCAGGAGGGCAAGATCAAGAGCCAAGATGGTCCAAGGAAGGCAAGGGTTAAAGACACATCATTTTCTTCACATGTATGGCATGACACATTTAATTTTCAGCAGCCACACATGTAACACGTGCCACTTAGTTAGGAAACATTTTCCACATGCTAAATAAAGCCTTCTAGAAGGCTATCACATGCTGCACATGGCTGTAAACGTGGCAGTCGATCCACATATCACGGATCTCATCTTTTCCTTGCCAAGGCCAATGGGTTTCCTTATAAAAACCCCAAGGCAGCTTTTGTATCACACTTTTGGATGATATACAGAAATTTTGCTGAAATGTTTAGCCTTTTCTTGTTTCTAAAAGTCTCTTCTTGGCTTGCTTTCTCCATTGCAACTTCCTTCCTTGTGTGGAAGGCTTTCTAAGTTGCAACCACTCCTCTAAGCCTATCCTCCACTTCCATTAGCCTCTGCATATCACTCTCCTCCGCTGCCATTCTCCAACACTGCCGATACAAGGAGCTTCTTCTGCTACCGTTCACTGAAGAGCCACTGGAACAACCAGTACGGTACTGTTCCATTGATCTCTGGTTGCAACGCTGCTTCTCACCTTCTTACTTCTCACGGATTTGAAGGAATGCATCAAGCCTTGATATATCATTATCTTTATGGATGGGAAGTTGAAATCTGAGTTTAAAAGGTGTAATTAGCGTGAAATTCTTTATACTTTCTTATGGAAGATTGTGTAAATGTTACAGTTCTCATATTAATTATATAAATAAAAAAAATTAGTGTGAAATTATGGGATGTTACATTAATGGTATCAGAGCAGTTCATCCTTAGGAGAACTTGCGGGTTGTGTGTTTGACCTGCCTTCCCATGAAAAGTTGAGTCTAGGTGACATGATTTGTCATGTCTTTCTAAGATTAAATCATAGAGTGAGTATAGCCAACTGGAAGTTTTAAGAACAAAAAACATCTTGATAAGAGTATTGAGGGTGCACACTCATGACTTTATCAAAGATGAATTTCCTTTCTTAATTCTAAATTTTTTGGGAGGGAAGAATTGCAGTCTGAGTTATATTCCTTAATAGTTTTGTGTGCTCTATTATGGTAAAGAGATACAGATTCTAGGATAACTTGACTAATATACGTTCATTAGATTTGGTCAAAACCTTTGAAATAAGTTTTGTCTTGAGGATAGGGAAATGTGGTACATTGGAGCTTGGAAGTCAAAGATCAAAGTTTTGGTCTACAATGGATGAGGAAAGAGGTTGGAGTTTAGAACCGTCTTTTTTGGAAGTGCTTAAAGGATCGAACCAGAAGATCAGATATCAATAGTTGTACAATAAAAGTTGAGTTCAAAGGTTAGAATTAGGGGAGTTTTGGGTAAGCATTAGCATAACAAGGTTTGGGAAATCAACGTAGTTATACATATAGGTGAATTTTTTGAAAAAAAAAATTTTAGTAGAAGAAATAATTTGGAAGTTAAGAAAACACGAGGTTTTTGGAGAAGAATGAAGTAGGTAAGGATCCTAAGCTAAGTAAAGTGATTAGAAGGAGATGGTTAGATCTTCTTAATCAGTGGATGCACCAAGGTCTAGATTTGAGGGATGTGATTCTTGTGTGATGAGTTTAGAGTATTAGAATAAATCTAGGTACGAAATGTTTTGCTTTCAGTTTATGGAACATGTTATAGTTGTTATTTTGAAAGGCAAAATTATGAGACGGTTAAAGATCGTGGTTTATAATTCAAGGGTTTTAAATCTTATGGGTTATCTCTCACTATTAAATTATTTTACTATGCCACTTGATTAAAAAGTAGACCTCTCTAACTTTGGATGGTCAAGTGTTACGTGAAGGTTTAAAAGAAGATAGGTATGGGAATGGATTTTTAATTCCCTTTAAATCAAATATGTCCAACCTTATCATTTGGAAATTTTGTAACTAGTCCAAAGATGTGGGTCTTTATGTGTAGAGCACAATTACTCATTCAATTAGTAAAATAGAATTGAGTTGCTAACTCATTCTGTAACGTACACCATATTTCCAATCGTAATTAGAAACTTGAACTAAATAGAGATTGAAAGTAAACTCACGTTGGAAGCTTAGAAAAATGTCAATTTTGGAAATTTTACTACAGTTAGCCCTATTGTCCAAAAATTAAAAGTGAGTAGTCATTGGCAATATTTTGAGTCTAGAATCCAACAAAACAAGAATTAGCTCATTTGGAGTTCTGTAGAGAGCATTACAAGTTAAAGATTAAGCAAAGGTTAAAGTTGGAAAAAAATGTATTGAATGTGATTTTTGGATTTAACGCAAATTGGCATATGTTGGAAATCCTTGGGAGATGGTATTGATCTTGGGAAGCACGTTACAATTGAGATGGCATTGTGTTTGTCAGCCCTGATAAGCTCCCTAGGAGAGTGGTGGGAGGTACACTTGCACTTACCTGGTGCAACTCCGGATGGGCAATGGGAGGTGGCGTTGTGTACTTGCCCTGATAAGCTCCCTAGATGGCAAGTAGTGGGGGGCAACACTACACATTAAGAGAATGTGTAATGACCCTGATAAGCTCTTGTACAAAGCGATGGGAATGACACAGAACTGCTAGTCTTGATAAGCTCATTACAATTGAGGTTGCGTTGTGGTTAATGGCCCTGATAAGCTCTTTGAGTGGTGGGAATTGCCCTGATAATCTCTCTAGGCGAGTGGTGGGAAGTAACACATTAAATGGTTGGGGAGTGTACTTGCCTGGAGAAACTCTTGAATAGAGTGATGAGAAGGGATATAATTAAATACTTGTCAATGAAGCTCTTGAATGGAGTGGTGGTTGACATAATGGTTTCGGTGCTATGACATGTTTTGATGATCCATAAATTCTTTATACCTTTGGGAGTAAGGTGGTAAGAGGAGAAACTAAGATATATAAATGTATACAGATTAGGGTTGTTTAAAAGCTAGTCTATATATGTATGATTGGTGATGCTTGAATGTATATATTGTTGGCGCACTTAGTAGTATAATTTGTGTAAATACTTTGAAGGATATAATCTTATTTGCTCTTGTTTCACGATTGTGGTATTACAAATATGTGTATTTAGTTGATAAAATATGAGCCATATCGATGATTATGATCCTATAATACTCGATCCTTTTAGGTTTTGTAAAATATGATATATCTTTTAATCTGATAGCTTGTGTAGTCATTTGAAAATAGTAATATTATTATGCCAGTTGTTCCACTATAATTTAAATTTGAGTTTGAATTACATATATGTGTTAGCATAAGAGTATACAAAGGAGAGCTATTTTCAAAATGATTTCAATTTCATTATTGAAAAATGAATAAAACAATGATGTATGATATGAAAAATATATATACTTCAATAACTCATAGGTCTATAAAGTTATTGGGACTACATGTTTTTTTTTTCAAATGATGAAATTTTGTACGGTCTGAATCTCATAGGTATAACCAAATAACTTAATCTTCGTGCAAAATGGTACCACCCATGTGCTAAGTAAACACAACTTATAGAGCTGTAGAAAAATCATAACTAGCATATAAAACAAAGAAGATAGTGATCACAGTGCATAAATAAAATAAAATGTTCAAGGGTAGGCCACAAGTGGCCGTTAATAGTACAATCCAAAAAAAAATAAAAAATAAAAAAAATAAAATAAATTTTTGTCCCTGATAACGGTTGAAAAATCGTTATTTTCATTTGTCATTTTAGACCAAATTACTCCCTTTACTGCTTAGAACGAGCTTAGAATCAAACAAACCGCAATAAATGAGTCAGTTGAGAGTCAAAAGCTGTTTTTAGCGATATTATGCTTGTTTTGCAGCAATTTTGATGAAAGTGAAGAATTGAGTTGAAGATGAAGGTCTTAGACTCAAGACGGAGGAAGAAAACTGAAGAAAAGAAGAGTCTAGGAACCGCCCAGCGGCAAAATTCACCGCTGGGCGGCCAAATGCGAGGAGTTGGCACCCTGGCGTGGACGCCTGACGGATTTGCGACTAGAGGCAAACCGTCGGGCGGTGGAACCTGGCGCCGGGCGGTGGCACGATTATGGACAAACCGCCGGGCGACATAAGTGTGACGCCGGGCGGTTGTCTGCTGGGCTTGGGCCTGTTTTCTGTGACACTCCTCAACTATAAATAGCCCTATTGCGATTTCATTCTCATTCTTTTGACAGAAAGGGGCGGCCAGACCTAATTTTCACTCCTTGGAGAAGATCTCTTGGATGCTTAGGCTCCTTTTTATCCTATCTAGGGTTTGTTTTTCCATTGTTCCATCATTTTTCATCTAGGTTCACCATGACAATGGTGAACTAAACCCTTTTGTTGTTGGGGAAACAATGTAATCTTTTGAAACTCTCTTTTATTGAAACTCTTGTTTATTTATATGCTTGTCGTATGCTTTGATTATCAATTGTTGGGTTCTCATCTGCGCTTAAAGCTTTTATCGTTTAACTCATTCGATAACTGTTGTTTGTCTTTAATGATACGGGAACGTACAATACTGTCATGAACTGGTGAGTAATTCCTTGATTAAGAAATACCACCTAGGGATAAGGGTGTAGGACGATCAATTGTTTTTGCTTCTATTCGGTAATGCGTTGCTAGTTACTAGGGGAGGCTAGGGATAGCAAGCCAGTAATTGGTAATAGGCTCGTTTCACCGAGGGATCGGGTTAAGGGTAGGCCAAGAAAGTTTGCATAACAATTAGATAACAAAGCAATTTAAACAAGAGGAGTAGATAAGAGAGAGCAGATAAGCGAAATTGTAAACCCCCGACAACTCCATTCATCCATAGTCTTTTTCGTCAACTGAATCAACGCATTGCATGTTTATTTTGTGTTTTTGCATTCCACACAATTAATTTTTCTTTACAAGTCTTACGATTTCAATTCGCATGAACGATAAGGCCTTTCGAGTCTCTTGGAAAGAACGGTATTGGGTTTTACCGATTATATTACTTGAAACGATCTGGTACGCTTGCTAGTGAGTCAACTGTCCCTTTAAGGAGACTTATGATCAGTGAACGACAATCTGAAAGAAAGCTCCGTGGAAGGAGCTTTGATGCGAATCAACATGGGTTGAGTGACTTTCTCTCCTTCTTCAGGTATAGTGGGGATGGGAAAGAGATCTAGGAGCCTTGGAACCTGTGGAATTACCCATGAAGGATCTCCGGTTGTGCAAAAATAATAGTAGTCAGAGATAAATAAAATAAAATAAATAAATAAATTAGAGGAAAAAAAATTGTGTTTACCATGCATAAACGACAGTAGGAGGGAATACGAAGGTTCAGATGTACCAGAGACGTCTTGCAGCAAGCGTCAATGCTTCACTCGGTTTCCATGGTTTTGGAACCAACAACAGATACTATATTCTCCGATTTCCCCGTACTCTCTAAGTCGTCCTACAATCTCGCGAATCTGATCTCGACTAGGACTAATGATCCTATGGTTGAAGAAGTTCAACAAGATTTTAACTTGTTCCGGGGTGGACCGCCATCGTTTGTAACCCGTCTTGGTTTCTATGTCTATTTCTTCTAAGTTTTTGTTCATACTTCTTCTATAAAAAAATAAAAATAAAAATAAAAGTAAAAAGATTTATTACGGTCAAGTGAAGTTTCCATTTTAAGTCAAGTTTTCCATTTTGCTTCTTCTCTTTTTATTTTAATTTTTATTGTCTAGTCTTTGAAATCTCATTGTCCAAAAATAGATTTGTTTCATGGTCCTCGCAATGGATCCTAACTAAATCTAAGTCCAAAGAGTTAGTATTTTTGTTTGTTTAAATTAAAATAAAAGTTTGTTTTGGTTTGTTTTAACTGTGGTACATGGCGTTGTTCTACCCGAATGTCTCTGTCATCCTTTAAACGAATGGAGATTAACAACGATTTTCCAACTTATATACCCCGTATTTTAAGACAAAGTGTTCATTAATATGAGAACATATATTATACGAGTAAGAAAAATAGAAAAAGGAAAGAGAAGTAAAGAACATAATACTAAAGAAGCGTAAAGTAGAAAAACAAAGAAGAAAAGCTTGAACAAAGAGAAGAAGGGTTGAGAGAGAGAAAAACTTACGAACGCGGAAGTAGAGGCAGAGTCTCACTTGGCAAAGGGTTCAGTGAGAAGCTCTTAACCACACTCGAAGGAGGATCTCACTCGTACTCAGATCTCACAAGCTCTCAGACTCAGAAACTCTCACTCTTTCACACACTCAAAAATCGCAACGCCTCAAACTGTCGCTCAACGCAGTCCACTCCTCCTTGTATAGCCAAAATTCTCATTGTGTCCATAGTTTTGGTCATGTATACCAGAGGCTTCAATAGTATCGGTAAAAAAAAATGATAGTAGGTAATCTGATCTTTCTCACATCTTTGAAGTATAAGATATAGAAGGTCATCAGATAAAATGGTTTAGGAGAAAGATCAACTTAGTCATAGTAGTTTGGGATAAGAGAACATGTGACTTTACAAGGGAACTAGTACATCATAGGAAACAGTCATGACCCCATTGGTTTCCTTGAAATCATGAATTTTCGAGGATGAAATTTTTGTTGTTGGGGAGAATGTAAGACCCATGAAAAATGTCTATTTTAATAAAGAGTAGTAAATTTTAGCATTATTATTAGTAATAATAATTTTAATGGATAGAAAATATATGATAGAGAATTATAGTAATTTCAGAAGGAGGGGTTCAAAAGTTTAAGAACCTATGTTAAAAGTTTCTCTTTAAAAAAAATTGAATAGTAAAAAAAATGAATAGTGCCCAAGGATAAGCATTCCACATTGGTGCCAAGAGTGATCAGATATGTTTAGGTGCAAGTGGGATTAAAATATTAATTTTTTTAATAAAATAATATTTTTTTTAAAAAAAATTGAATAGTAAAAATTTGGTTTACACCTCTTTTTGGTCCCTAAGTTATAAGCGGATGTTCAGTTTAGTCCCCGTTTTTAAAAATGTAAATCTTTAGTCCCTAAGTTATAAAAAATGTATCAAATGAGTCATTTTTTGACTTGAAATACTGTTTTTGGTTGTTTCTTAACAACTGCTACATCTTTAGATTGTTCTGATTTGTTTCTTAATAATAACAACACTTTAAATTGCTCTTTGTACTTTGACCATGAACATCAAAAAAGGACTCATTTGATACATTTTTTATAACTTAGGAACCAAAGGTTTACATTTTTGAAAGCGGGAACTAAACTGAACATCCGCTCATAACTTAGGGACCAAAAAGAGGTTTAAACCTAAAAATTTTTGGCTATAAATAACCAAGAGGGGGAATGACGATTCTGCACAAGAAGAAGAGGAAATAAGAGAGAAAGAGAGAAAGACAAAGAAGAAAATAATTAGGAAGAAATTTTGGTTGCAAAGAGAGTAGAGATTCTGGAGGATTTTTGGGGGAACAACTTCTGAGTAGGAAACTAAGTTTGGAAAAGAGGTAAGGGGATATTTTTTATATTATGATAAAATATTTTTTTATATTATGATAAAATATTTTTTTAAGCTTTTATATTATGATAAAATATTTTTTTTTAACTATTCATGTCTTGAAATTATGTACAATTACTGTTAATGAAAAACCTATGTGCTTGTTGTATAACTATTTGAATTTCTGCGTTAATATTATATGATGTTGTTCTGAATTTGTGAATAAGAAGTTTGTTAATAACAAGTTGAGAAACACTTTGGCTAGGAAATACCTGGTACTTAAGCTGTCCATTGTGACACACCTCTCTTTCTTAGAAGTCTACTCGATGTGTTTTTAACTAAATTCTTATTAAACAAAATATATTCTGCAAATTTTATTTTAAAATACTCAATTGATATGAAATCTGTGTTGAATGTTGTTAAGTCCCTGACAAGTGTACCAGATCGTTATCAAGTAATATAAAATGGGTAGTCCAAGTATCGTTTCCCAAAGGACTCTTAGGCCTTAACTTTCGTATAAACCAATCGCTTAAGACTTGAGAAAATAATTAAATTTAGGTTTTGTATGGAAGATAAAAGTAAACATGCAAATGCAGTGAATCAATTGGCTAGAAAAGACTATGGATGAATGAAGTTGTTGGGGTTTACAATTTCATCTTATCTACCCTCTTATATCTACTTTTCTTATCTAATTCGCTTATTTATCATATTGTCATGCAAACTTTCTTAGTATACCCTTAACCCAATCTCTTGGCGAAAAGAGCCTATTACTAATTACCGGCTTGCTATCTCTAGCCTCCCCTAGTAACTAATAATGCATGATAAACAAAAGCAAAATACAATTGATCGTCCTACCCCTATCACAAGGCGGTATTACTTAATCAAGGAATTCCCCCTAGTTCATGACATTACTGTACGTCTTCGTATCAATAAAGACAAACAACATTTACCGAATGAGTTCAACGATAAAAGGATTAAGCAAAGGTAAGGAACCCAACAATTGATAAATCAAGCATATGCAAGCATATAAAGAAGATGAGAATTTTGATATAAGAGAGTTTCAAAAGATTACATTGTTCCCTAACAAACTAGGGTTTAGTTCACCATGAATATGGTGATCTAGATGAAAAATAATGAAAGAATGGAGGAAATAACCCTAAACTTGGTAGATTGGAGCCTAAGCATCCAAGGAACCTCCTCCAAGGTGTGTGGAACAGCTCTGGACGTCTCTGCTGGCCAAAAGATTACAGCTCTGGACGTCTCTGCTGGCCAAAAGATTACAATTTGAATTGCACTGGATTTATGTATAGACTAGAAAGATAACATAATCTATCAGAATCTAAGCCAAATAAAAACAGACAACCGCTCAACGCTTAATTAAACCGCTCAGCGGTTTCCCCCTTAGCCGCGCCACCACTCAGTGGTCAGTTTTACTAGTAAGTGGTTTGCCTCAAATCGCATTGGCCGCTCAGCGGTCCATTCTGACGCTCAACGGTCCCTTTGACTCTTCTTTTCATCCTTTTTCTTCATCTTTCACGAGTCTAAGTCCTCCTTGATTTACTTCCATCTTCAATTCTCATCTAAACCCTGCAAAACAATGCAAAAACAAGCATAATATCTCTAAAACCAACTTTTGACTCTTGCATGACATAACTAGGTGTTTTACTTGATTTTAAGCGCATTCTAAGCCATAAAGGGTGTGTTTTGATATCATATTTAAGCATGAAAATAACGGTTTTTAGACCGTTATCACAACCCCAAACTTAGAACTTTGCTTGTCCTCAAGCAAACAAGACAAAACTTGGCTTTCAACTTCTTCATCAAATAGTTCAACATTTTCAAAACTCATTTGCTCATAACAAGTTATTATTCAATTCAGAATTTCAGTGGAATCCTATCAAGATGCATGCATGCTTTCAATTCAATCAGTTCACATAATCAAATATTTCTCAAAAGATGTTTTATTCATGATTGATCAATCCACTAAGCATAGATGTAAACATGGATTTCAACAATTCTCACCAAGCAAGTGTTTCACTCAATCACTCAACTGTTTAAGAGGTCACTCCACTCTCTACTGTTCACATGTCACATAAAACAACATTGCCATTCATCTAAAACAACTAAAATCCTCACATGCAAATGCCATCACAAGGACTTTTCCAAGGCTTGTAATGAGGCTGGGCTAACAAGAAAATTGGTTTTTCTAGAATTTAAAATCCTTGAGTTAAGAGAATTATATTATCATTCAAAGTGCAAGCACCACTCTCTTTTAAACCAATCTCACTCATTCCCAACTTCTTCCCTTTTCCTTAATTTTTACATTGAGCTCATTTTACATGTTTTCTCTTTTCTTCTCTTTTCTTTTCTCATGCATTTTTGTTTTTCAGTACTTAAGCTCAATGTCTTTCCTTTGCTTTTCAATTTTCCCCAAACAACCCCTAACTTGAGCCTTTTCAACACATACAATTATTCTCAACCCAACTCAAGGTATATAATTTTAAATTAAGGGTTTTCATCCTATTTAAGGCCAAGGTTCAAAAAGGGTATAATATTTTAAGCACTTTGGGCGAAAATTTGGCTAAGTAAAGGATTGGAAACATGGCCTTCATCATATGACATCAATTAGCAATTCAATCAATTATTAATTAAGACTCAGGCAATATCATTCATGCTTCCCTGTGAATAGTATATATATATATCAATGAATACTCTGTAGCTCAATACCTCACACATCATGCTATCTCACTCCTCATTCATGTATCCTGCTTAGAATCACAATCATAATGATAAACCACTACACATCTGTTCACATAGTTAGTGAACCATTCACCTGGATATCACATACACACAGTCTCAATCATCAACCACATTCAATCATCATCATTGAATAAGTCATCATGCAATATAATCATCAAACCATCATCAGAATCAGTGTACAAGCCAAGCATAGACACAAAAATAAAATTCACCTAAACTACAAATCCAAAGTACAAAAGAAAAAGAAAAATCCCTGTCTAAGTGCTGGCATCATTTAGCGAATGCCCTCAGTGTAAGTCATCATCAGAGTCATACCCATCACCAGCCTCAGCATCCTCAAAATCATCATCATCATCACCATCTCTGCCTGGTGCTCCAGCTACTCTAGACCCACTGCCCTGTGCCTGCTCCTGAGGCCAAGCCATCGCACTATGGAACTCGTCCATAGTCCACCTGTGCACTGGTGGCGTGTCATACAGTCTACGATCATCTCAACAGTGGCCACTTGCCCTCTGGGGAAAGACTCCATCCTCGCCTCCATCATGGACATGTACATATCACTCATTTGGAAAGGCTCAACATGCTGCATAGGTGCATCTGCAGGTACATCTTCCTGTTGTGCTGCTGCCCTCCTAGGACGTCTCCTAGGAACTGCTCAGGCTGGCTCATCATCTCTATAGAACTGACGATAATAGGAGGCATCAATAGCCCTCCTCGGCCTCTCATAGGGTGGAACTGCAGTGTCCACTCCGGCCTGTTGCCACAGGTATGTAATCAGGAACGGATGTCCCAGTGGTGTCCTGCTACTCGCAGTAGTAGCGCAGCTCTGGATCTCGTCAGTGATCACCTTACCAACGTTAACATCCATCTATCTCAACATGCAATAGATGAAAAGACTCCGATGCATCGTGATGTCGGAGACATGGGAGCATGACTATATATTGGCATGAGTGAATGCCATCCAGTACTTTGCTAGGGGAGTCAAGTCACCCTAATTAAGTTGATTGGCGCTCCATTAGGGTCTGAAAGTGTCTCCTAGCGATACACATCACCTTCTCGATGTCCTCATAATCCCTGGCCACTCAGTCCCCGTTATTTTCATATGTTATTTTAGACTAAATTACTCCCTTTTACTACTTAGAATGAGCTTAGAATCAAGTAAAACTCAATAAATGAGTCAGTTGAGAGTCAAAAGATGTTTTTAGCGATATTATGCTTGTTTTACATTGTTTTGCAGCAAATCTGATGAAAATGAAGATTGGAGATGAAAATGAAGGTCTTAGACTCAAGGAAAAGGAAGAAAAATGAAGAAAAGAAGAGTCTAGGAACCGCCTGGCGGTAAGGATTCACCGTCGGGCGGTCAGATGCGAGGAGGAGACACCCAGTAGTGGACACCGGGCGGTAGACCCCTACCGCCGGGCGGCATAAGTGCGACGCCGGGCGGTTGTCAGATGGGCCTGGGCCTATTTTCTGTGGCACTCCTCAGCTATAAATAGCCCTGCTACGAATTCATTCTCATTCTTTTGACAGAAGAGGGCGGCCAGACCTAATTTTCACTCTCTGAAGAGGATCTCTTGGATGTTTAGGGTCCTTTTCATCTTTTCTAGGGTTTGTTTTCCATATCTTCCATTATTTTCATCTTGGTTCACCATGACAATGGTGAACTAAACCCTTTTGTTGTTTGGGGAAACAATGTAATCTTTTGAAACTCTCTTTTATTCAAACTCTTGTTTAATTATATGATTGTCATATGCGTTTATTATCAATTGTTGGGTTCTCATCTGTGCTTAAAGCTTTTATCGTTTAACTCATTCGATAACTGGTTTTTGCCTTTATTGATACGGGGACGTACAGTAATGTCATGAACTGGTGAGTAATTCCTTAGTTAAGCAATACCACCTGGGGATAAGGGGGGTAGGACGATCAATTGTTTTTGCTTCTGTTCGGTAATGCGTTACTGGTTGCTAGGGGAGGCTAGGGATAGCAAGCTGGTAATTAGTAATAGGCTCTTTCCGCCGAGGGATCGGGTTAAGGGTAGGCCAAGAAGGTTTGCATAACAATTAGATAATAAATCAATTTAAACAAAAGGAGTAAATAAGAGCAAGTGGATTAGATGAAATTGTAAACCCCCAACAACTCCATTCATCCATCGTCTTAATCTTGTCAACTAAGTCACACATTGCATGTTTATTTTGTGTCTTTGCATCCACAACAATTACTTTTTATTCGCAAGTCTTACGATTTTAATTCACACGAACGATAAGGCCTTTCGAGTCTCATGGGAAGAACGATAATGGGTTATACCATTTATATTACTTGAAACGATATGGTACACTTGCCATTCCGTTAACTCATACCTGCACTGCTCTCCTGGCCAATCAGTCCCCAGGAAGTTGTTGATGGTGTCGGGGTCGAATATGATAATCTGCCCCCTCACATAGCTCATATACCTCCCAGCTGATACTCCTCCTCTGGCCAAGGCATTGGCATAAAATTCCTTCACCAGCTCAATGCTAGCTGGTGCAGGATATGTGGTCAATCTCTCCCAACCTCGCCTCTCTATCTCTAGTCCAAACTCTGAAGCTAAGTTAGGGATGTACATAGCCTTCCTCTCCATCAGTAACCGCCTCTCTTGTACAGTTGCATAATGCTCCTCATGCTTCTTATAAAGGAACCTAGAAGAATACAATCTTCTTGGTCTCTCTGGCTCCTTTCTCTTGTTGCCCATGGTTCTCACTCTTTTGGAGGATGACATTCCTGTATCAAATAAATCCAATAACATCACAGAAACATCATTAGAGGTTAGTACATCATCAATTAAATTTCCATAACACACACAGTCCAGTACTGAAGGAAAAAAGGACCCCTCAGCGTCCAAGCATCCAAAAATCAAAAACCCCAAAACTGTTGAATTCCGCTCAGCGGTCAGGGAGACCGCTCAGCGGTCAGGGAGACCGCTCAGCGGTTTTCAATTGTGTTTTTCAAAAACCCTCTTTCAACAGCCCTAATCTCCACTCTAACACCTATTTTACCATTCCAGATCAATTTCATGCAATTCAATTGGTTCAAACAGTTTCTATTTCATCAAATCATGCATAAAAATCAAAAGTCCTAATTTATCATGTTCCTAAGCATGTTCTTCACAAATTCCAATTAGAAACCCTAAGAATGAATTTGCACAACTTACTTGAGTGGAGATTTAAGATGCTTGGTAGATTTGCTCCTAATTGATGATGAATTCCTCTCCAATGCACAACCCTCAACCAAAAACCCCAAAATTTTGATAAGATAATGGTAGAAAAGTGAGATTTTGGTCAGTGGGTGATGAGAAAAGTGGGAAATCTCTCTAGAAAGCCTTTGAAAGTGAAAGAAAAGTGCCAGGGCTTAGGGAGACCGCTTGAGCGACTTGCAAAGAAGAGGTTTCAAAGTGAAAAGCCTCAAAACCGCTCAGCTTTTATCAAAGCCGAGACAAAAATACGCCCCAACCGCTCAGCGGTTTGCGGTAATTTCCTCTTCCTCTTCTTTGCTTGCTTTTGAGCAATCTAACCCTGTAGCACTCAATTTCAACCTTTAATTTTTCAATCACATGCCTTTCCCCTCTCAGATGCAACATTCAAACATGCAATGCACTTAACACAGAGTTAAAAACAAATATAATCAACTAGGTTGCCTCCCAGGTAGCGCCTGTTTAACGTCATGAGCCTGACCCAAACCTGCCTAGCACTCATCAGTAAGTGCATATCCTTCCAACACCCTTCAGTAGGTGTGCTTACCTGTATCCTTCAGTAGATACATAAAATTTTAGCATCCCTAAGTAGATGCTACCCAAAAGTGTATAAAAATCCAAAAACTTACACGTCCAAAATCAAATAAACCTAAAACTAAAAATGTTCTTTTTAAAGATAGAAAAATAAAAACAAAAATATAAAAACAGAAAAATAAAAACAGAAAAATAGAAACAGAAAAATAAAAACAGAAAAATAAAAACACCCTTTAGTAGGTGTTGATTATATTTGCTTGATATTCTTTTCTTTTTCTTCTTTCTGCTAAATTTCTTCAGAAAATTTAGAACACCAAGCACTTATTTCCATGTTTCAATCATAGGAACTTTGATCTCCAATTTCTTGAAGATCTCCATGGAACACATAAATTTCCTTTCTTTCCTATGATATTTTTTTGATGAGGAAGGGGTTTTGCATATGATCTTTTCTTCTTTCCTCTCTTCCTCTTTTTCTCACTCCTTTTATTTCTCAACCTTCTCTTTTTATTTTTTCTTGTTTTCTTCTTTATTTTCACAATTTTTCTCTTTTTTTCTTTTCTCTCAACCACTGCCTTTTCCTTACCGTCATCTTTATCCCCCTCAATCAACTTTTCTGTTTCTTCTTCCTCTCCATCTCTCTCTATCTTTTCCTTCTCTATCTCTATTTTTTTCTCATCAACAACCTTATCACCTTCAGAGATAGTGGCTTGGCATTCCTCCCAAGGGTTAACTTCAGTACTAACCCTAGAATCATTGAGAGATGCAGTCACACAATCCAATTCTATCTCCTTCCTTTTACATCTTGCGTCATCACATTCTAAAAAGGAAATAATATTTTGCATCACTTGTTGGAATGTCTCTTCACGGCTTTCTGATGGAGATAATTGCTGCCAATGTTGTTTACTTTCCTCCAGCCAACGTTGTTCAGTTTCCCCCAATGTTTCTCTTGGCATAGATGATTGTTTCTACCACAGACGTTGTTCAACTTCCTTCTCTCTTTCTTCAAGTGTAGGAGAATATTACTGCCTTTGACGTTCTACTTCTGCAAGTAAAGGACAATATTGTTGTCTTTGACGTTCTCGTAACTCCTCACGTTATCGCATCTCCTCCAAACTTCTAATAAATGACATATTCATACCCGTCATCTGTTGACAAAATTCGTCATCTGTGGTCTCCCTAAGAGGAGTAATTTTTTGCTCGGCAGCTTGCCCAAATAGGCTTTGATCCATGTATGAGTGAGGTTCCCAGCAGTGGTTGAAATCATTTTGGTAGAATTGAGTGCCCATATAGTCAAATTATTGTCCAAACTGCATCCTGCAAACATTAGGCACAAAACCCTAGAAAACATTTATTAAAACAACAATAAAAATAAACATAAAATCAAGTCAAATTTAATCAATTTACACTACTAGAAAAGTTAAACCACGAGTCCCCGGCAACGGCGCCAAAAACTTGTTAAGTCCCTGGCAAGTGTACCAGATCGTTATCAAGTAATATAAAATGGGTAAGTCCAAGTATCGTTTCCCAAAGGACTCTTAGGCCTTAACTTTCGTATAAATCAATCGCTTAAGACTTGAGAAAAGAATTAAATTTAGATTTTGTATGCAAGATAAAAGTAAACATGCAAATGTAGTGAATCAATTGGCTAGAAAAGACTATGGATGAATGGAGTTGTTGGGGTTTACAATTTCATCTTATCCACCCTCATATATATACTTTTCTTATCTAATTCGCTTATTTATCATATTGTCATGCAAACTTTCTTAGTCTATCCTTAACCCAATCTCTTGGCGAAAAGAGCCTATTACTAATTACTGCCTTGCTATCTCTAGCCTCCCCTAGTGATGGGTGTCGCGGCCCATACAAATTTGATTACATATGAGAAATGCAGTATAGCTAGGAAATTACTCCTAGGTCGTCTCTCAAGGACCAATTTTGCGGTTCGAGAATTAAGTCAAACACGAAGGGGGAGGTTGTTGAAAAGTCTGTGAATGCAGATGAACGAAATCACAGATGCAAACAGATATGCAAACACAGATCTAAAAACGGTTTCTAAGACAGAATAAAAACAGTTGGTCATTAACTTAATTACAATGTTTCCAATCACAAATCAACAAAATAAAGTTGTGACTCAAACCTCTAATCCAACAAAGTTAACCAACTAAGCGAAGGTTAACCCTGTTTTCATAAAAGCGAACTAAGCGGACGCAGTGTTAATGTCAAATCTAATTTACACCATGCAGTTACATCAACTAAGCGAAGACTAAACACCAACTGGGAAACTAAGCATATACCCAATTGCAAGTGTAAAAATAGATTTCAAATTAACCAAGTCAGAGTGACAAACATCAATCACAGTTCAATTATCTCAAGGAAACAATGCAATATCGTTAATGACCAACCAACTAACCTAGGCTAACATCACAATTAAATTATCACCACCAAACATACTAGACAACATTAAAGTAAAAGAAGACATTAAATCAACAATGCAATACGTAAAATATCCAAATATAATTATAATAATTAAAATGCAACGCTTAAGTAAAAATGAAATGCATATTTGGAAATTAAGTTGCTAAATCAAATAAAAAAAAGAAAACATCCTTGGACTTCTTCTCTCGGGGACGTGGCAGCCATGTGGTTTCTCAACATGAAATGAAATTCAATTTTTTTCTCTAAATGAAATGACCACGACTTCACCTACTAAGAAACGTTCTAAAGCAAAACTCTAAAAAGAAAACAAGGTGACAGTTGGATCTAGCTACCAAGCACCGTCTCCATTTTCTTAAATAGAAATTGAATCAGCACTTTTTTTGGAATAAAAATAAGCAAAGAAATGGAATATGTCTCCATGAGAAAAAGAGCAAATTAACAATTAATGCGGCTGGAATTAAAATAATAAAAAAAAATGCAAAGGTGCTGGAATATATTGAATTGCAACAAGCTTTTGGACTATATATAAATCTAAAAGTGTTGGCCGTAACATCACTTCCATCAATCACCGAAAAGCTTGCTTCTCAGAAAATTGGTGTAATGCTTGTAAACTAAAGACGTAACACACATTTCTCTTTTTAATTGAAACCAAAATTAAATTCCTTCCAACCCAAGGACGTGACCCATGTGGTCTTTTCCAATTGAAAGAAATTAACTCATATATCTCTGGATGAAATCCCGTGTTCTTCACTCAAAAATAATAAATGCACCGTGCTCTCCAAATGTAATACATCAACGTGCTGCTGGAATAAGCTTTCCCATTGAATAAACTTTTATCTCAAATCAGAGAAAAATGTGTGCTTCTTCCATGGTCATCAAATTATAAGCATAAAAAAAGAAACATTCCCAAAACCGAGGGTGGCAGCTGGAATAAAAGAGATACGTAAAGAAAGCAAAGAAAGAAAGAAAAAAAAACATCACCATACATCATGTGCCATTTCTCTAGAATTCTGCCGAGAATAAAAAATCCCCCAAAAAGTGTGTGACAGTTCTTTTTCCAAAATATACCGAGAGGGAGAGCTCTCTTCCAAAGTGACGGCTGGTCTCCTCCAAAGAGGCCAAGTGTTCCAAAAATTAGGGTGGGGTCCATCCAACCCTAGGTGCCATGTGCCACACAAAATTTTGGGCCCCATATATTTTTAATGACCCAATGTACAAAGGTTGTCTAAAAAAAACTAGACTTTTAAATTACACAATGATTAATTCTAAACTACTAAATTAAAATATAACTAATTAAGATTGTCCATGTGGAGAGTCTTGAATTTATTTGTCTCCATCCCAATGCTCAAAAATGTATCTCCAAAATTTTCTCTGCAATTAAAAATGCAAATAACTAGCCCAAAATATTCAAATTAATTAAAATTAGAATTTCCAGTCAAATTAAGCACAATTAGCAAATACGGGAAAATACCGGACAATTAAGCACAATTCCTTGATTAAATTCGGTACAATAAGCTAAGTGAAATCGATAAAATATTAACTCATCACCTAGTAACTAATAATGCATGATAAACGGAAGCAAAATACAATTGATCGTCCTACCCCTATCTCTATGCGGTATTGCTTAATCAAGGAATTCCCCCCAGTTCATGACATTACTGTACATCTCTGTCTCAATAAAGACAAACAACATTTAACGAATGAGTTAAACGATAAAAGCATTAAGCAAAGGTAAGGAACCCAACAATTGATAAATCAAGCATATGCAAGCATATAAAGAAGATAAGAATTTTGATATAAGAGAGTTTCAAAAGATTAAATTGTTCCCCAACAACCTAGGGTTTAGTTCATCATGAACATGGTGAATCTAGATGAAAAATAATGAAAGAATGGAAGAAATAACCCTAAACTTGGTAGATTGGAGCCTAAGCGTCCAAGGAACCTCCTCCAAGGTGTGCGGAACAGCTCTGGACGTCTCTGCTGGCCAAAAGATTACAATTTGAATCGCACTGGATCTATTCATAGACTAGAAAGATAATAGAATCTATCAGAATCTAAGCCAAATAAAAAACATACAATCGCTCAGCACTTAATTAAACCGCTCAGTGGTTTCCCCCTTAGCCGCGCCTCCGCTCAGCGGTCAGTTTTACCACTCAACGGTTTGCCTCAAATCGCACTGGCTGCTCAGCGGTCCATTCTAACGCTTAGCAGTCCCTTTGAATCTTCTTTTCATCCTTTTTCTTCATCTTTCACGAGTCTAAGTCCTCCTTGATTTACTTCCATCTTCAATTCTCATCAAAACCCTGCAAAACAATGCAAAAACAAGCATAATATCTCTAAAACCAACTTTTGACTCTTTCTTGACTCAACTAAGTGTTTTACTGGATTTTAAGCTCATTCTAAGCCATAAAAGGGTGTGTTTTGATATCATATTTAAGCATGAAAATAACGGTTTTTAGACCGTTATCAAATGTATTATATTATGTTGGATGTGAAATTATGTATATTGAATATAGTAAGAGTTTGGTGGAGAGTGGGAAATCCTTACCGAAGATCCATCTTGGGAAGTTGGACAAATTAGGAAGGATGTAGCTTGAATGGTTGTATTTATATTCGAAGATCCAGTTTGGGGGACAGAGTAGGATAAGATAATTGAGCTAACAAGTAGATGCATCCATATCCGAAGATCCACTTTTTGGGACAGAGTAGGATATGATGTATCAGAGTAAAGTACCACGGCAAGTGTAGAACCTGCTAAGAGTTTGATATTCATACGATTATTTGCATGGGTTGAGTTTATGATGATTATGATATGTTTATTTTATTATTAAGTGATTTGACTATAAGTTAGAAATTATGTTATTAATTAAAATTATGGGTTGATGAATCTGAATATGATGTGAGTCTCGTGGAGAGATTCTATAGTGACATGGTATTAATGTACACATTGATGTTGAGGGTCCTGATGTGAAGGTCATCCTGATACTCTAATAACTTTCCCGTCTCAAGTAGAGAAGGATGAATTTTTATTGCAAATGAAGTTTATGTAATAAAAATATTATATTTTATTCTCTTTCATGGTAGCTCACCCTTGCTTTTTGTGTTCATGCCGGAAAAATTATATTTTTGCGATGATCGTATAACGTATAGGTTATATGGGAGCAAATGAGGGAATGTCGTGTAATCCAGTTCAAGTGAAGATAGAGGCAGAAGAATAATAGAGAAAAGTTCAAGTTATCTTTATGGATGGGAAGTTTAAATCTGAGTTTGAAAGGTGTAATTAGTGTGAAATTCTTTATACTTTCTTATGGAAGATTGTGTAAATGTTACAGTTCTCATATTAATTATATAAATAAAAAAAAATTAGTGTGAAATTATGGGATGTTACAAGTGGCACTCAACATGATTTAAATGGCACTCAACCATTCATCATTGTAAAATGGAGCCCAACCCTGCGTTAAGGGCTCCCAACCCTAATGATGAATTTCATCTCAACCTTATGGTGCACAATGTATGTGACCTTTTGAGTTTTTAATTTTGACCTTTTATCTACACTTGTTTGGAGTACAATCTTTGTCATTTGACCTAAGTACTTCTCCTTCAATAACTAGACAAAAAAAAAATGGAGATTAGTTGTATAATTAGATGAATGTAATAAATAATTTCAATTTACACATGTACAATGACGTGATCAAACAACATCGTCCATGGTGGAACACTCTTACACAACTCAGTAAAATTTTAATGTCGTTTAGTTTCAAGAACTAAATCCAACCATTTTTGAAGTTGGAGATTAAATTGGCTCAAAGTTTTGAAAAATAACTAATTTCAATTTTATTTGAAAGTTAAGGGACCAAAAATATATTCAACATTTTCAAAATGTCTACTTTCAAGCAAAACAGTAAGTAATTTCAAGAATTCGAATTAATACTAAGCTCCAATCATTTCAATATTTTTTTTTTATTTTTAAAGCTTAAATACTAATTTGCTTCCTATTTTCGTTGAATTTACTCATTTTAGTTATAATTTTTTTATTCAATTTGATCCTTATTTTAGTCAATGTTTTTCAATTTGGTCCGTTTTGCTAATGTTGTTTAAATAATTAATGGGCAGTGAACAATATTTTGCAAGTGTTAGTTCGTGGTTTTTTTTGTTTAGTTTTTAATTTGATATTTTAAAAATGTTTTTAATTTTTTAAAAACGTCCGCATGTCAAGCCAACATTGTGCCACATGTTAGGGTCACAATCAATGTTTTATATGCAATTTGATTCCTATAGTTATTATTTTTGTTCAATTTTGTTCCAATTTTTTTTTAAATGGAGTAATTTTGTTTCTCTCGAAATTGAAATCAAATTTAATTTTTATATAATTGTTATATTGATATTTTTTTATTAAAATTCATATTTTTATTAAATATTTTCAATTTATGGTTATAGTTGGTTTAAAATTAGAATAAAAATTTAAAAAATGGGGAGTACCACCATTTGTTCAAAATTTTAGGAGGTTAAAATACAGGAAGTAACATCATTACTTTATATGATTTTTAACCTCTTAAAATTTTAAAGCGATAGTATTAGTCCCTATTTTAGAAATTTTCATTCTAATTTTAAACTAAACCTAACCCTAAACACAAACTATTTAATAAAAATAGGAATTTTAATAAAAATATCAATATAACATTTATATAAAAATTAAATTTGGTCTCAATTTGAAGAGAGACAAGATTACATTTTTTAAAAAAGAAAGCATTGAATTGACGAAAAATAATGAATATAGGAACTAAATTGAATATAAAATATTGACCTTAATATGTGGTACTGTTAAGGGTCCGACAAGTGTACCGAATCATATCAAGTAATAATAAACGGTAAGTCCGAGTATCGTTCCCTAGAGACTCTTAGGCCTAAACGTTCATGTGATATCTTGATCTTTTAAGACTTGAGAAAACGAAAATTAGGGTTTTATATGCAAGACAGAAAATAAACATGCAAGGTTGATCTATTGACCAAAAAGATAACGCAGGTGGTTGATATGGATGAATGATGTTGTTTGGGTTTTCGACTTATCCTAATCCACTCTCATATATTTAAAAATTCTACTTTATTCTACTTTCTTCATTATTGTTAATGTCACTTTCTAATTTACCCAAATCCCAATGTCTTGGTGAAGAGAGCCTACTCCTAATCACTAGTTTACAATGTCTTGTCTCCCTAGCAATTATTCATGCATTACATAATTCGTACAAAAGCTTAAAGGCAATCGGTCCTCCTATCCTTGTGTCTAGGTAATATTGCTCCCAAGAGAATTCCCTCATGTCTAGACCTACCCATATGTGTCCATAAAGATAGAATCAAAGATCACACTATTGAATAATGTCTTAAATAAAGAATGCAAATATAAGGGAGGAAAAACTCTAACAATTAAGAGAAGAAAACATATGAATAAAGCAATAATTCAATATATAAGAGGATCAAAGGATTACATCGTTTTCCCCAACAAGAATGGAGTTTAGTTCACAATAAACATGGTGAATCTAGATGAAAAGAATGAAAAGTATGAAAAGATAAACCCTAGATTTGATAAGTTGAAGCTCCCGCATCCAAAATCCGCCTCCAAGGGGTGAAGAAGGTGTTTTTGCGTTCTTTCTGTCAAAAGATACCTTTTTTGGTTCATGCAAAACTATTTATAACTCAGGAAAAGTCACAAAATTTTTCCCAGGCCCAATAGTACACCGCTCAATGGTGGCTTACCGCCCAGCGGTGGGTACGTTACTTAGAATCAACCCTCAGCGTTGATGCTTGAGCGTTGGGCAGAGATTTCTCTGAAGAGTCCACTACTCAATGGTGGCTTCACCGCCCAGCGGTGAGGTCGACACTCAATTTCACCCCTTAGCACTGGCGCTTGAGCGTCTGGCAAAGAATCCCTCTATGTGGCTGGTGCTCAGAGCTGGGATAGCGTTGAGTGGTGGCTGCGACTCTTTAGTTGCTCACTTTTCCACCTTTCTCTTCTGTCCAACTCCTTTCTACTTCAACATCCTTCATTCAATTCCCTCAAGTTATTTTTTTCTTTTCTCTCTTCCTCCTCTTCTTTTTTTCTCAATTCATTTTTCTCTCTCTCTTCTTCTTTTTCTTTTTCCCTCTCTTCATTCATACTCACAACGACTTTGCATTCTTTTTTGGGGTTAACTTCAGTATTAGCCCCAAAGTCTTTAAAAGGCGTCTCCTTCAACTGTTGGGCTATTTGACCAACCTGTATCTCCAATAGGGATGGCAACGGGTTGGGTCGGGCACGGATAGTATTTACCACCAACCTGACCCGACAAAAAAAAATCCACCCGCTACCCGCACAGATACCCGCTTAAAAAATATTCTCGGATATTATAAAACTCGCGGATATCCGCAGATACCCGCAAATATTTAAAAAAAGATATATGTTTATATATTATTAAAATAAAATTTAAATAGAATTACAAAAAAATATATAAAATATAATATAAATTAAATTAAATATAAATTAAAATTTAATTTTTGTTTCGGTTGAATTGGTCCGATGGTCAGTCGTCCTTCTTTGCTTTGTTCTCTTTTGATCTTCAATCCTTCCTGAGAATGCCATTGATGGGATGTCGCAACCCACACAAATTAGATGTGCAAAATTAATGCAATATAGTACTAGGAAGTGACTCCTAGGTCGTCTCTGAAGGACCAATTTTGCGGTTCGGAATCGAGTCTAAACACGAAGTGGGGGGGTTTTGAAATTGTTTTGTGGTTGATGCGGTAAAATTAAAATTAAATCGCGGATGGAATTTAAATTAAAACGCAATTAAATGAAAATGAAATTTCATACAACAAAAAATTTTAACATGCATAAAAATTAAATTAAAACAGTAAAAACGAAAATTACTACAGTAAATACGGACTGCTACAGTAAAATACAAAAATACAGAAAACAGTAAATACGAAAATACAGAAAACAGTAAATACAGAAAACAGTAAACAGTAAAAATTAAAAACAGTAAAATAGAAAATAAAATTATGGCAGTAAATAATAACAGCAGTACAGAAATTAAAGAAATTCAAAAACAGAATTTAAATTAATGCTGAAAAAGTAAAAACAGAAAAACAGAAAAATAGTAAATACAGAAAACAGTAAAAACAGAAACAGTAATTTAAAAGTACAGAAACATAATTGGAATTTTTGCAGCAGAATACAAAAGTGAATAATTGAAAATAAATAACAGTAGAATAAAAACATAAAAGTTAAAATTGCAGGAAAAATAAATGGTAAGAAAAATTAACGGTGGCTGGAAATAAGGTGATTGTGAAAATAAAACAGTGCATGGATTAATAATTTAACATGACAGTAGTTCAACCAAAGATTAATAAAACAGTGCCTTTTATAGAAGAAAATTGTGGTTGTGCTTTGTCCTTTTTTTCATTTAAAAATTTGATATTTGTTCACTAAAATCCAAAGGCGGCTGGTTTGTGAGATGCTCTAAGTCATTTTGCAAGACGTCATTTTGGACTTTGTGGTGAGCCGTGTTTGCTGGACTTTGGTGGAGCTTCCTTCAAGCAAATGGACGTGAGTTGGAAGTTTGAAACTCTTTAAACTGCTGCAGCGTGAAGCTTGGGCCGTGGATTGCAGTTGGACAATTGAAACACGTCCTCCTTTTTTTTTTCTTTACGTGTTGAGCTGCTTTGCTTGCCAAGTTGCATGCTGGACCGTGGAGCTCCTCTCCAAGAACAAATCAGCCAGGGCCGTGAACTGCAGCAGCTGCTGGACCGTGAAGAGCTTCATCAATACTGTGGCAGCTGCATGGAGTTTGGAAAATGGGCTGCTTGGTGTGGCAGTGATGCTCCAAGTCAGGTCCAGCGTGGAGGTTTGGTCTGTTAAAGTTTGGAATGCAGCCCATAACTTGCTGTGATGGATTGTCGATCTCCAAACCTAAGCTGTTGCGCATGGATGTGAAGGTTGCATGGGATGCATGGTGATGTTGTTGGTGCTTCAGCTGCACCACCTTCTCTTTCAACGTGGGCTGCATGCTACTGGATGAAGATGGCAGTGTCACTCTCGTGCTTGAGCCGTGGAAGTGTGGTTGTTGATGGTGAATGGGCTGCAACATATTTTCTTGTCAGTTTAGAAATGAAGGAGTCCGTGTGCTCTTCAAAACCATTTGAAGTCATCCCGTTGCTGAACCCGTGAAGGTGTGTGGCAGCTGCAGTGTGAAGCTTGGACGTGATGCCCTCCCCAAGCTGTTGTGTAAACCGCTGCATCTCCACCATTGCTGGACCGTGATGAAGCTTATGGGCTGCATCTGCTTGCTTGGATGGAGTTGAACGTGAAGTATGCTGCACCGAGAAGTAAGGAAGTTGCTGCACCGAGAAGACTCATGGGCTGCTGTATGCTTTTTTTTATTCAGCAGCTGGACCGTGGAGCTCCTCTCCAATCTGCTGCAGCGTGGATGAAAATGATGGGCTGCTTGCTGCTGGTTGGAGACCGTGGCTGTTTGGTGCTGCATGGAGGTGCATGGGAACTCCAAAGCTGGACGTTGTGTTGCTCTTGAATAAAGGATGCAACTGGACCATTGCCGAAACTGCTGCTGCAGCGTAGAGATTTTTTGTATGCTGCACTACATGAAGTCTTTCTTCTGCTGCCAGGTTACACCTCCTAAAAAGTTAGATGAACAAAAAATTCAAGATGTAAGGGCTGCTGCCATGGGTGAAGAAGCTTGCTGATCAGCGTGCATGGGGTGCTGCAGCAGCGTGAATGATGGAATGTGTTTGTGACGCTGTTGCTGGATGAAAACGTTGCTGCCCAAGCTGCAGTGCTGGATCCCTTCTCCCAAGCTGAACCGTATACATACTTGGACGTTGCAGCTCCTTAATTATCTATGGGCTGTTTGCTCTTGGCAGCTGGATGCGTTAAGATGTGGAGTGAAACCCAGCTGCTGCCCGTGAATAAACTTAAAGCTTTGAAGAATGAAGGAGCTGTTGCGTTGTGTGGCTGGACGAAGATGGGATGCATCTTGTTGTGTGGGTGAATAAAAACGTTGCTGCATGGCCAACATGTTGCTTTAAATAAGGGCTGCACCATTTTTTTCTATGTGTGAATGAGTGTTTGCTGGGAACGTGATTTTGCTCTTTCATTTGCTGCACTTAAAAACCAAGTAGGACATGATGCATGGCCCAATGAAAGCTTGACATCTTTTTTTTTTTATATTTAATCACCGATGTGCTATGACCATCCCTCCATTTATCATCAAGCCGTGACATATGCTGCTGCTTTGCCTTGCTTTGCCTCCACTTTAACTATAAAAGAAAAGAGAATTCATGTGCAAGTGGGGCCATGTGTTTTCCATTGCTTTTGGTGGGAGCTCTTTCTTCAAATGAGCACCAATAATTTTAGAATTCACGTGCAACCCATTCATTTTGTTGGACTCCTCATTCCATTTTTATGGGTCATGCATGTGTCTTCTTTAAAATCAATTTAAAATGACACGTGAAACACCGTCCAAAGTCATCCTTTTATTTATTTATTTTTTCAAGCCAAACAAAAATTTATGTAAGGACATGTGGGACTCTAGGAAAAATCAAATGCATTCTCCAAAAAATAAAATTATATGTTGCACACCAAAATAAATCTACGAATGTCTCAATATTATTTCCAAAATTTTCCCCTGAAATTAAAAATGCAAATAATTAGCTCAGAATATTCAAATTAACTAAAATAAGAATTTCCGATCAAATTAAGTACAATTAGGAAAAACGGGAAAATACCGGACAATTAAGCATAATTTCCTGATTAATTATAGCGCAATGAACTAAGTGAAATGAGTAAAATATTGACTCATCAAAATAGACCACACTTAGTCTTTTGCACTCCTGGGCAAAATCAAGACGCAAATCAGGGAATAGATCAAGAGACATCTGGGAATTTTACACAGACTCAACACACAGAAAACAAAAACTCACAATAAAATAAATAAATAGAATTACAGTTCTTCTAAAAATCTGGACAAAGAAAAGGAAATAGATAGTATCTAACAAAATCAGAAAATAGATACTCAGAGAAATTATTCAAGCAATTCCAAGCAAGGCAAAATAATTAATCAGTTAAAGAGGTGAATTAATAATAACAGATCCTCACAGATGCACAGTGTTTCTCTCAAGTGTTTAAGGTAAATAATTTCAACTCAATGCACTCAAGAAAACAAACACCAATAGACTTGGCAAACCTCTAATATCAATTCTCAAAACATATGCATGTTCAAATCAAAAGGTCTTTTCATGGTTGTAATGGGGCCAAGGACGAGGGAGGATAAAATATGGATGAGAAGTTATAAACCCAAAGAAATAGATGAGCAAGGGAAACAAGTGTAAATAAAAACACCCAAACCCTCTAATTCAATCCTCTTCTTGACTCCATTATTCACACAACAATTTTTTTTTAATATTAATTTTTTTTTTTCATTTTTTTATAGTCTCTTTTCTTCTTTTTTTTTTAGAACATGATTGTAAGAGACAAGATTCACAACATATTTATAGAAACTAACACAAGATCAGGAGCCAACTAACCAAATTATCCGAGTCTCCCAAGAGACCACACTTATTCCCAAAAATAATTTCAAAGCTCTGAAATTCCCTTATGTTAAGGTAATCATGGTTTTTCACTTACGGGTAATTAATGAGTTTGAAAATAAAGAACAGGGGAAAGTATAGGCTCAAAGGGGCTATCAAAGAGATCATAACAGGGTAGGCTATCTGGTTAAAGAGGCTCAATCAACAAAATGCCTTTATCATTTTCAAACATGCATATTAATCAAGAATTATTAACAGAGTTAAGCCAAGGCACATGTGCAAGCAATCAAGAGACATATCACACAAGGAAGAACAAGTGGCTCAAATCTCACACAGGGTATTTCTGTCACAATTAATCACCCTCTCAAACATCATAATCATATTTCCAAGCAAAGAATTTTTTTTTTCAGATCAATCAGAGTAATAATAAATTGAAAGATACGTCTATAAATTAATTAAGTCCAGAAATCAAGAAAAACATGCAAAACTATACACAAAATACAACAAAAACTACCTAGAAAAAGAAAAAATTTAAAGCAGAAAACAAAAAATTTAACACAGTAAAAACAAAAACTGACAGAAAATAGAAATTAGAAAACACAAAACACACAATTTAGCAAAGAAAATAGAAATCTCCCCCAATAGACCACACATAAACTACACAGTGTCCTCAATGTGTCTCAAGCATCAAATCAGCAATTAGAACAGTTAACAGATTAAGGACAAGGCAATAAAAGTGCGGAAAATGAAGGAGAAGGGAAAAGGAAACTCCCCTGATCATGGTGGCAGTTGCCAGTTTTGGACTTTCAGGGAGATCTCTTCCACCACCGGATCCAGTAAAGAAATGTTGAGGAAGAATTGCTTCATCCTCCAGATTTGATCAAGTAGGGAGATGTCCTCCACAGCTGGATCTAATAAGTTAATTGTGATGGATTGTTGATCTTCAAACCTAAGCTGTTGCGCATGGATGTGAAGGTTGCATGGGATGCATGGTGATGTTGTTGGTGCTTCAGCTGCACCACCTTCTCTTTCAACGTGGGCTGCATGCTACTGGATGAAGATGGCAGTGTCACTCTCGTGCGTGAGCCGTGGAAGTGTGGCTGTTGATGGTGAATGGGTTGCAACATATTTTCTTTTTGGTTTATAAATGAAGGAGTCTGTGTGCTCTTCAAAACCATTTGAACTCATCCCGTTGCTGAATCCGTGAAGGTGTGTGGTAGCTGCAGTGTGAAGCTTGGACGTGATGCCCTCCCCAAGCTGTTGTGTAAATTGCTGCATCACTACCATTGCTGGACCGTGATGAAGCTTATGGGCTGCAGCTGCTTGCTTCGATGGAGTTGAACGTGAAGTATGCTGCACCGAGAAGCAAGGATGTTGCTGCACCGAGAAGACTCATGGGCACTGTATGCTTTTTTTTATTCAGCAGCTGGACCGTGGAGCTCCTCTCCAATCTACTGCAGTGTGGATGAAAATTATGGGCTGCTTGCTGTTGGTTGGAGACCGTGGCTGTTTGGTGCTGCATGGAGGTGCATGGGAACTCCAAAGCTGGACGTTGTGTTGCTCTTGAATAAAGGATGCAGCTGGACCATTGCCGAAACTACTGCTGCAGCGTAGAGATTTTTGGAAGCTGCACTGCATGATGGAACGTGTTTGTGACGCTGCACTGCAGCAGCGTGAATGATGGAACGTGTTTGTGACGCTGCTGCTGGATGAAAACGTTGCTACCCAAGCTGCAGTGCTGGATCCCTTCTCCCAAGCTGGACCGTATACATACTTGGACGCTGCAGCTCCTTAATTATCTATGGGCTGTTTGCTCTTGGCAGCTGGATGCGTTAAGATGTGGAGTGAAACCCAGCTGCTGCACGTGAAGAAACTTAATGCTTTGAAGAATGAAGGAGCTGTTGCGTTGTGTGGCTGGATGAAGATGGGCTGCATCTTGTTGTGTGGGTGAATAAAAACGTTGCTGCATGGCCAACATGTTGCTTTAAATAAGGGCTGCACCATTTTTTTTCTATGTGTGCATGAGTGTTTTGCACACCAAAATAAATCTACGAATGTCTTAATATTATTTCCAAAATTTTCCCCTGAAATTAAAAATGCAAATAATTAGCTCAGAATATTCAAATTAACTGAAATAAGAATTTCCGATCAAATTAAGTACAATTAGGAAAAACGGGAAAATACCGGACAATTAAGCATAATTTCCTGATTAATTATAGCGCAATGAACTAAGTGAAATGAGTATAATATTGACTCATCAGCCATCCACTCCGATGGGTTGTTGATGCACAGAAGACACTCCAACGCTCAAGATATAAAAAGGTCTAAATTTTATTAAGGTAGAAGAGGAAGATTGTACCTAGACATTAATTGTATATTTATAGATCCTGAGGCAGGCAAGCCCATTGATTAACCATTAATGCAGTATATTTTAGGGAAGGCAATAAAATCCAATAATCAATAATTAATACCATATATTTTGTAAAGAGTAAGGCAATCTGACCTATTAATACCTGTTAATTGTTCATAAATGACAATTAATTCCGATCGGTATATTTCATATAGTACAATTTTAATTAAATTTAACCTTGTAAAATATAAATTAATGTTAATTTTAATTAAATTTAACTTAATAAAATAAAAATTATATTTTTATTTTTATTTTTTGCGGGTAGCGGATATCCGCGGGTACAGATAGTATAATACCCGCACCCGACCCGTTTATAAGCGGGTATTAAAATACCCGCTATCCGCGGGTTTTGGATAGTAAATATCCGCGGACGCGGATTTTTTTGCCATCCCTAATCTCCAAGTTCCTGATAGCAGCGTCTCTGCTTTTCTAGGTAGACAAAGTTGCCTGCATGAACTGTTGGAGAGTCTCTTCGAGCCTTGTGGTTCTGTCACTCAAACAGGGTTGTTGCTGCCACTATTGTTGTTGCTGTTATGGTGGCTATTGAATTGTCCACCGGTTTTCCCAAATTGACCTTGTTCATTGCTAGGGTGAGATCTCCACCCTTGATTGTAATTATTGGGACGGAATTGGTTTTGATTGCCCATGTAGTTGACTTCTTCATTAAGATTCTCGGGCACTGCACATTGACCATTAATATGGTCACCACCACATAGCTTACAGAGTTGCTGTTGAACCTGAGCCACATTCTAAAGTTCTTTTTGTGGCTGCAACATTCTTTTTGTCAAGACCTCCAATTGTTGAGTGATGATGATCTTGTTCTGAGCAAGCAAGGCATCATAAGACTGTAATTGTAGAACTCCCTTGGGTTGGGATGGAGTTCCTCTTTCATTTTGCATCTCATTATCATTTGTAGCCGTATTTTCAATAAACTCATAGGCCTCATCAGGGGTCTTACATTTGATATTGCCTCCATCTGAGGCACACAAGACCTCCAAGGAAATGAATGATTATCGTTCCTTCATCAAAACCATGGGTAGGCGTCTTTCTCAGCAGACTTTTGTATCTATCTGATAACGGATTAAAATACCGTTATTTGCTATATGATTTTGATACTAAAAGCACCCTTTTTCACTTAGAAACTTGCTTGAACTCATGAATTTTCAGTAAATTGTGTGAATAAGAGAGTTGAGGTTGATTTTAACTATTTTTTAACAAATTCCCCTTGTTTTGACAGAGATTGAAGCAATATTGGAAGAAGAAGTGAAAAGCCATGAAGATGGAGCTCAAAAGGGGTAAAAAAGGCACCAAGAAGGGAGAAAACCTGAAGCCCAGGCGAAGACCAGGCGAAGACCAGGCGACAGGAATGCGAAATAGCGAAGCTGAAAATGACGTTGGTCGCCCGATCGAGCGTGATTTCACGTGGATCGGGCCCTGATTCTGCTCTGATTTGATTCTTTTGGAGCGGGGCGCACTTTGGGACGTGACTGGCACTATTTAAAGGACCCTGGGGCTCAAGGTTTTGCATCTCTGGCAGAAGAGAGCATACAATACACTCCTAGCCAATTCTTAGTCTTCCATTCTCTCTTTCTTTCTTCCATTGTTCATAGGTTCCCCCATGTCTATGGGGAACTAATTTCTATTTGTTGTTGGGGAATTATGTAACCTTGTGAACTCTCATGTATTTGAATTAATTCTTAATTCTATATGCTTTACTTCATTATTTGTTAGAGTAATTCATCTGCTTTATTCTTGCTTATACAATAGCATTATCTGTGAGTTGCATGAGTGCTGGGAGGTTCCTTTCAATTCAAGTCCTTGTTGAATTACTCCTAAGGGTTATATTGCTCAGGGTTGAGGGTATGAGTCTTAGTCGTTTTAACCTCTTGATCTTCACATCTTTTTACCAAGAATGTTAGGGATTGTATGAACTGGTAATTAGGAAAAGACTTATTGACCGAGGGATCGGGTTTAAGTGTTTTCGTGAGGGACGTTAGCATTAATGAATAAAGAAGAATTCTTATATACATGAGAGGGAACTTGGTGAAGTCTAACCCCAACAACATACCCATCTCATATAAATCAACCTCCGTTCATCTATGTGCTCTTTTGCCATTGATCATTTGGAATTTATTTTCTTTATTATTTTTGCACCACAAATCCATGATCTCTATTATTTTTAAGTCCTAATTAATCTTGTTTTCACACAACTGTTCAGCGCTGAGAGTCCTCTGGCATACGATACTTGGTCTTACCATTTTATATCACTTGTGCAACTCGGTACAATTGTCGATTTACCCCAACACTATCCCATGCTTGTCCCAAGGTTTCTTCCATGCCTTGCGTAAAAGAAGAGATATTTTGCTTCCCTTTGTTGATCTTTCATTTTGGGAAGTATTTGTTGAGGAACTTTGTAACCACATCTTCCCACTGAGTGAAACTGTTTTTAGGAAAAGAGTTCAACCACAATTTAGCATTACCTCCAAGAGAAAAGGGGAATAAGCTCAGTTTTATAACTACTACAAAATTGACCATAGATAGCACTTAATAGATAGCGCTTTTTTAAATATGCGCTATATATATATATATATATATATATATATATATATATATATATATATGACAATAGATAATGCTTTTTTAGAAAAGCGATATCTATAAGTAATTAATATTATTTTTTTAATTTATAATTTAAAATAAACCAATAGATAACGTCTTTTTGAACAAGCGCTATCTATTCCAACAATAGACAACGTTGTTAAGAAAAGGTTTTCAATTTTCTCTTGAGGTGAGTGGAGTGAGAACGTGGCTTCGAGACAGACTGGGAACAATATTGTTTATATTTTTTATCGTTATTTCTTTTGTCTATTTATTTTAATTCTTTCTTAGAGTTCTGTCGAGGCCATGCTTTTCGAAGATTCATTCTTCCCTATTTTCCCTTCACGACCTCTGTCACCGTTCTCCTTCTACGCCCCTCCCAATCTCCCCTTCCCCCACAACCTCATCTCCGTCGACACTGTTGGCTCCCTCGCCATTTTTGACGCGGATGACTTTGTCCATCTTACCACGCTCTCCGTCCACCGCAATGCCGCTATCAACAACCTCGCCCTGCACCCGTGCGGTGAGCGCACCCTCACCGTTGTTCGTGTCAACTGCCTCGCTGGCGTCAACCTAGTTCGCGACCGCCGTAATTGCTGCTTGTGCCTCGACAAGGAAGTTACTCTGGTCAACTTCAATTCATCCGGCGACCACTTTTTTATGGCTACAAAGGGAGAAGTTTTCTGTCGATTAGACTGAGGATGCACGCATATTGTTTGAAATGGAATGCTCTAAGCTCGTTCTCTGCGCTACTCCTGCTAGGGTATGTGATTCTTCAAATTCTTTCTTTGTTTTCTCGAATTGTCCTCGAATATCAAGTTGGGTATTTATATTTTCTTAGTTTCTTCTTTTGGTACTACTGATTTGTCTTGTATGTTAAAAAATCCTAGGGTTTAGGTAGCATTTGATAAAGATAGTTTGGTATATTGTCACTAGATAAGTTTTTCGGGCATCTGATACTTGTGATGTTCTGCAGTGGGAAGATTTTACACATAGATTTTTGAGACTGTTTTGAAGCATCAATGAACCGTGAGAAGTTCCCAGAGAAGGTGCACTCATAAACTAACTACTTTTAACTTTGGATGATGGAGATTATAGATATTTTACTGTGTCTTACAGAATAACTTAATACCTCATTGTACCTATGTCAATTCTAATTCTTCTTAAACAAATATTTGCGTATAAAATTTAGATCTGATGGCTTAATTATTGATTTGTTGCTTGCTTACTACAGGTATCCTCCACATGGAAGAAGAGCAAATGTTATAGTGCAAGACCATGTCTAAATTAACAGAGTCAACAAAAGAGTGCCTACTTTGAGTCTATCATATATAAAAATGATGTACATTTTTCTCAATTATTCATTCTAATTTGTACCCTTAATCTTTTATTCCTTGATTGATAGGTTTGAAGAAGAATAGTGCATGATTTATATTTGAAGTATATACTAGATTATGTATGGAAACCATTTTAAATTTATACTTAACTATATTTGTTTTGATATCTACATTGGGGAAGTGACTTTTCTCTGTTGTTTTCATGTTGATTGTAGGAAGATGAAATAAAGCCTCTACTTGGGAAAGTGCATTCTAAAGCTATCATTTTTTTTCTTTACTCTTAAGAGTCTGACTGTGCCGCTATTATCTACTACACTTTTGTGTCATAAATGACTACTTCCCTATAGTATATATAGGGGGATGAAACCACTTTTTTTTCTTCTTTTTTATGTTATTAACAACTTATAATGTTTTGCTGTAACACCCATTTTTAATATATATATATATATATATATATATATATATATATATATATATATATATATATATATATATATATATATATATATATATATATATAAAATAACATAAATGCTTATAATCAACCTGGTAAAATATAATTTATTTGACCTGTCCTAGAAGTTTTTGTATTTCTAGTAATTATTATTTTGACAATGTCTGATATAGAATTTCTTACTTTGTCCTGTATTAGGGGATTGAATGATTAATGATTTGAAATTTAGGAAAATACTGAATTTATATATGGAAGTGTATTATGTCGTTTGTTTTAGCATTCAACCACATCTAATTTTGAAATATGACAATGTTTAGGTGTGGAGGCTATAGTAAAAAGGCACCTAGTGAAGTACTGACACTTTAGAAGTGCTAAATGAGGCAAGGTATAATGTTTCGATCTTAACTTGTAAAATATAAGAGTTGTTTTCAGTGGATTTGATTTTCCATTCAGTAAGATGAGTTGGCTAGGCCCACTGAATATGTTTGCAATTTTTTTTTTCTTTTTTATCTCTAACGGTAATAGATGCAAGACAAAAATATGTGAAAATTCCATAATGTCAGCATGTACCTTAAACCTTTGTTGATGTCATTATTTTTTGGTGATTCTGTATCCTACAGATGGATATTGTGTGATGAGTGTTCAAATATTGGTTCCCCTGTGTGAACTGGCTTTTTTTTTTTTTAATTTGGCTCACATAATGAAAATTTTCATTTGTGATTTTTCAACCCTGTGTTGCCCGTTGATATTGTGAATCTGGGGAAGGACAAAAGCAAATGATTTATTTTTTTTTGTCGTGTTCTATTTGGTTGCAAACAAGTTTAGTAAAATTTTGCTGGAAAATACTACTTGTAAATATTCAATTGTCTCTATTATAATTGAAATGATTTAGACATGTTGTTCGTTATTCTCTTCAATGATTGCCTTGGTGGCAACCAACCTTATCTATCCTCGCCAATGATACTAGTTGTTTACTGCAGGACAGTGTTTGCTTCTTTTACTTTAACCAGTATTTCTACTTTTTAACTTTATTTTTGCGTTATCCTTGTCTGGTACGCTAAAAGTTATCCTTGAAGTGATTCACTCGTGTGAAGAAAAGAATAATTTTTCTTTTGATCTCCTTCTTCCTACCAAACTGATTAATATTTCATTTCTTGGAGTTTTGTACTCTAATGTATTTTATTAAGAGTCTCTGTCATATTGGATTGACTATTTCATATTTCTATCTTGTGATTCCATGATCCTGCTCTTGTGCTTGTCTTTATCTTAAAAACAAGTAATTCATGTTTAACTTTTTTTTCAGGGGCCAAATTGAGAAAGAATTTATAGAAGTAGAAGTTATTGGTCGAGTGCGACACAAAAATCTTGTACAATGAGTCACTCAAACCTTGATAATTAAAATTCTTTTTCTTGACCTACAAATGTAATGTTATTCTCAATATTTGTGAAGGATGTATGACATTGTGGAGTGAGACGCAATATTCCCACTTGTTCATGCAGCATGCCCAAGAAAACAGACAACTTTATATATTGTAATATATTACTGTTCCTTTTTCTAAATGCACAATTATCTTTTTGAAGCCTTATCCATAGGCAATTCTTAAGTTTGCTTCTTCTTGATTAGTGTTGTTGTTATCATTGAATTTTCACTTCCTGCATGGGTTCAAACTGATAGAAAGTCCGTTGGTATTAGTGACTTGAAGTATCCTTTGATTTCAAATATCACCAAATCCATCTCGAAATCTTTTCGTGTTCTCATTCCCGATCAGGTACTTTTAATTAAGGTTATCCATCTTACCCGAATGTATTATGTGCTCTAGTTTCAAATTCCCTAGAAAGAACTGAAGGGTGTTGTCTAGGTAAATACCTTTAGCTTTATGTGTCAAGTGTTGAAATGTTGGTTGTGAAAGTATTTCTTTTTCCATTAAACCTTTGTAGCTCTTTGACTAGATTGCAGTTAACCAGCGCCCAGCGGTGAAAATGAGCGCCGGGCGGTGGCCAGAAATCGCCGAGCGGTGAAATTTGACGCCGGGCGATGGTGCGATTAAGGGGAAACCGCCGGGCGGTCAAATTAGGCGTCGGGCGGTTGTCAAATGGGCTTGGGCCTAAATTTTGTTACTTTTCTTGGTTATAAATAGCCCTAGTGCGAGTTTAGATGTATTCTTTTGACAGAAGAGGGCGGGCACACAAATTTTTCACTCCTTGGAGAAGATCTCTTGGATGCTTAGGCTCATTTTTATGCTATCTAGGGTTTGTTTTTCCATTCTTCCACTATTTTTCGTCTAGTTTCACCATGACAATGGTGAACTAAACCCTTTTGTTGTTGGGGAACAATGTAATCTTTTGAAACTCTCTTTTATTGAAACTCTTATTTATTTATATTCTTGTCATATGCTTTGATTATCAATTGTTCGGCTTCTCTTCTGCGCTTAAAGCTTTTATCTTTTAACTCATTCGATAATCGTTGTTTGTCTTTATTGATACGGGAACGTACGATATTGTCATGAACTGAGGGAAATTCCTTGATTAAGAATACCACCTAGGGATAGGGGGTAGGACGATCAATTGTTTTTGCTTCTGTTTATAATGCATTATTAATTACTAGGGGAGGCTAGGTATATCAAGCCAGTAATTAGTAATAGGCTCTTTTCGCCGAGGGATCGGGTTAAGGGTAGATTAAGAAAGTTTGCATGACAATTAGATAACAAAGCAAATTAAATAAGAGGAGTAGATAAGAGAGAGTGGATAAGATGAAATTGTAAACCCCAACAACTCCATTCATCCATAGTCTTTTTCTCGTCAATTAAATAAACCACATTTGCATGTTTACTTTTTGTCTTTGCATACAAACAAATTAATTTTTCTTTTACAAGTCTTATGATTTCAATTTACGCGAAAGATAAGGCCGTGAGTCCTTTGGAAGAGAACGATATTGGGTCAACCAATTATATTACTTGATACGATATGGTACACTTGCCAGTTTGTTAACGAAGCTTGGTGAGAAGTCCATGAAACCATACTCTAAACTTAGCAAATAGTACTTCTCTGCTATTTAGGGAGGATGATAGTTAAAGACTATAAATTGCATGATATAAACAGTTTTATTCACAAAGTCCTATCGAGTTGTGTTGTCTGCCTCTGGGTTGTGCCTTCTATGCATTATAAAATGTGATTGCAGTGTGTTTGAGCCTATTTTAAGTATGCAATGTTGCCTGTGGCACGGAGTGAACCATTCTGTATCACTTTAACTGATCATAAACTATTGCCTTAAGTGTTTTGTGTTTGTTTGAGCCCTATGTGTACTTGCACCAAGTCTAATTTTGACTCCCCTTGAATGGTACATTTTTTAATGTTTTGTAGCTGGTTCATAATCCTTTCTGCATAGATTTCTTCCTTGGCCTTTCGTTACTGCTACGACATATTTCTTTGCATAAAAACCAACTCTTCCAACCATGTTTTATGGTATCCCATTAACTTCTTATAGCCCATACCTCATACTGTTTTGGTGCAACCCTTTTAATTCCTTTCAACCTTTACTGCCATATTCTTTGTACATGCATTTTTTTTTCTTCATGTATATATGTTTAGGCCATTAGATGATTAGATGTTTATGAAATTGTGTAGATGAGTAAATTGTCATAATGTTCTTGGAAGAGTAAACAAATAACTTCATTCTTTGCACTTTTAATGTTAAACGTATGAATCTATACCGCATGGCATATTAGCTTACTAAATATTCTTTGGCATGTCCTACATCATGTCTTTGGTTCAGATAAAACAAAATTACTGTAGCAACTTGTGTAGCTTAATTAACTAATTTTATATTACTTTTCTTTCTTGTAGTATTTTGCTAGTTGCAGATGTCAATAATATTATGACAATCAAATCATTGAAGTTACTGAAGATTGATGCTTACATGTAATTAATACATGCTTATAGGTTATGTTATGGTGATGTACATTCTTATAGGTACTAATAGGATATATATGTTATGGTTGTATATATCTTATAAAACAATGTCATGTTATGACACATACTGGACGACTTAATAATTATATTTTTAAATATTATTGTATCAATAATTTTTATCCATATTAATGAATATTCTTTTTTAGATCTTTGTCTTTGTCATAGTTTTCTTAATATTTTATATTTTCTTTTTGTAAATAAGAAAACCAATAGATAGCACAAGTTTATACATAATAAAATCAATATTTTATATTTTCTTTTAATTTTTTTGAAATATTTTATTGAAAAATTATTATTTTTTTTTTTAATTTTGACCAATAAATAGTGCTTATTTAAATAAACAATATCTATTGTTGTCTGACAATAGATAGCGCTTATTTAAACAAGCGCTATTTATTGTCAAACAACAATAGATAGCGCTTTTATTAGAAGCGCTATCTATTTCTATCTATTAATAGATAACGCAATCATAGATAGCGCTTAAAAAGCGCTATCTATGACAAAAAAAACCGTTATCTATATACTTTTTTGTAGTAGTCTTATCAGGTACCCCATTGATTTTCACTGTGTTGCATATCTCATTGAAGGTGGTTAGGTGCTCATATGGACGTTCATGTGACAGTCCATTGAATAGGTTGCTCTTCACAAGGTGGATCAAAGCAGGCTTCATCTCCATATTTGCAGCGTTGACCTTTGGCTTTGCAATGCTGTTAAAATGATGAGGGCCAACAACTGTTGTATAATCTGCCAAGGTGCGCCTGCTAGCATTGTTTTCCACACCTCCTTCACCAGTTTGCGAAGCCATTGAAATTTTCTCTAGAGAAGGTTCTCTAGATAATCTATTCCCTCTTGGCCTCCTACTGGTCTCAAGTCCTTCAAGAAGAGGTTCAGAATTTTTGCTGCTTTTAGTCCTCACACTATCCTGCATAAAAAAACACAAAACCCTAGAGAATATTGTTAGTACAAAAATAAAAAAAAAATAAGAAAAATAAAAACTAGGGATTGAAAAATAAAAATTAAAAATAGGAAAAGTAAAAATAAAAATAAAAATAAAATATAGTCAAAATTAATCAAGGATTACACAAATAGAATAGCTTAAACTGTAAGTCCCCGACAATGGCACCAAAAACTTGTTGGGACAAATCGGCAAGTGTATCGAGTCGCACAAGTAATATAAAATGGTAAGACCAAGTACCGTATCCCAGAGGACTCTCGACGTTGAATAGTTGTGTGAAAACAAGATTAATTAAGACATAAAAATAAAAAGAGATCATTGGGTTTGGCAAAAAATAATAAGATAAAATAAAATTAAATTAATCACTGGCAAAGGAGTACATAAATGAATGGAGGTTGATTTATGTGAGATGGGTATGTTGTTGGGATTAGATTTCACCAAGTTTCCTCTCATGTATATAAGAATTCTTCTTTATGCATTAATGCCAACGTCTCTCACTAAATTAACTAAACCCGATCCCTCGGTGAATAATTCTGTCCCTAATTACCAGTTCATACAATTCCTAGCATTCCTGGTAAAAAGATGTGAAGAACAAGGGATTAGGACGACCAAGACTCATACCCTCATCCCTGAGAAATATAACCCTTAGGAGTAATTCAACAAAAACCTGAATTGTAAGGAACCTCCCGACACTCATGCAATTTATAAATCATGCTATTGTATAAGCAAGAATAAAAACAGATTAATTACTTTAACAATTAATGAAAAAGCATATGGAATTAAGAATCAATTCAAATACATGAGAGTTTACAAGGTTACATCATTCCCCAACAACAAATAGAATTTAGTTCCACATAGACATGGTGAAAAACAGTTATTTTCATGCTTCATTTGAGACCAAAATACACCCAATAAAGCTTAGAATGAGCTTAGAATCAAGCAAAACACGTTACTTGAGTCAGTTGAGAGTCAAAAGTTGTTTTTAGAAATATTATGCTTGTTTTGCATTGTTTTGCAGGGTTTTGATGAGAATTGGAGATGAATGGAAAGAGAGGTTGAAGATCAAACGGTTGTAGTGCAGAAAAGTCCACTAGAATGCAAAAAAGTCAACCAGAAAAGTCAACCAGTTGACCAGATTGCAGTTGACCAGCGCCCAGCGGTGAAAATGAGCGCCGGGCGGTGGCCAGAAATCGCCGAGCGGTGAAATTTGACGCCGGGCGGTGGCGCGATTAAGGGGAAACCGCCGGGCGGTCAAATTAGGTGTCGGGTGGTTGTCAGATGGGCTTGGGCCTAAATTTTGTTACTTTTCTTGGTTATAAATAGCCCTAGTGCGAGTTTAGATGTATTCTTTTGACAGAACAGGGCAGGCACACCTATTTTTCACTCTTTGGAGAAGATCTCTTGGATGCTTAGGCTCCTTTTTTTATCCAATCTAGGGTTTGTTTTTCCATTCTTCCATCATTTGTCATCTAGTTTCACCATGACAATGGTGAACAAAACCCTTTTGTTGTTGGGGAACAATGTAATCTTTTGAAACTCTCTTTTATTGAAACTCTTATTTATTTATATGTTTATCATATGCTTTCATTATCAATTGTTGGGTTTCTCTTCTGCGCTTAAAGCTTTTATCGATTAAACTCATTCGATAATCGTTGTTTGTCTTTATTGATACGGGAACGTACGATACTGTCATGAAGTGGGGGAACTTCCTTGATTAAGCAATACCACCTAGGGATAAGGGGTTGGACGATCAATTGTTTTTGCTTCTGTTTATAATGCATTATTAATTACTAGGGGAGGCTAGGGATAGCAAGCCAGTAATTAGTAATAGGCTCTTTTCGCCGAGGGATCAGGTTAAAGGTAGACTAAGAAAGTTTGCATGACAATTAGATAACAAAGGAATTAAATAAGAGGAGTAGATAAGAGAGAGTGGATGAGATGAAATTGTAAACCCCAACAACTTCATTCATCCATAGTCTTTTTCTCGTCAATTGAATCAATTGAATTTGTGCATTTTTACTTTTTGTCTTTGCATACAAACAAATTAATTTTTCTTTTACAAGTCTTACGATTTCAATTTACACGAAAGATAAGGCCATGAGTCCTTTGGGAGGGAACGATATTCGGTCAACCAATTATATTACTTGATACGATCTGGTACACTTGCCAGTTTGTTAACAAGTTTTTGGCGCCGTTGTCGGGGACTCGAGGTTTAACTTTTTCAAGTAGTGTGAATTGATTGAATTTGACTTGATTTTATGTTTGTTTTTATTTTTGTTCTAACAAATGCTTTCTAGGGTTTTGTGCCTAATTTTTGCAGAATGCAGTTTGAACAAGAATTTGATTATATGGGCACTCAATTCTATCAAAATAATTTCAACTACTGGTGGGAACCTTACTCAATCACGGATCAAGGTTGGAATGAACAAGCAGGAGAACCACATCCGCAATTACTATTACGGAAACGGGTATCTGCTTTGAATGAGCAAATCAACAGAATTGACGAGGCATTGGAACGAATTATCCAAAATTCTCTATCCTCTAAAGAAGAGAGTGCAGCAAGAAATTAAAGGTCGAAGATACAGATTCATCACTCCAATGAGATATTGAATTCTAGGGTTAATACTGAGGTTAACCCTAGGGAGGAATGTCAAGCCCCTAGTTTTAAAGTTGATAATGTTGTTGATGAGGAAAAGATAGAAAGAGATGATGAGAAGATAAAGATAAAGATAGAGATAAAAGAGGAAAAGATAGAAAGAGATGATGAGAAGATAAAGATAAAGATAGAGATAAAAGAGGAAAAGATAGAGGAGAAAAGGTTGAGTGAGGAAGGGAATGAAGTAGTTGAGAAAAAAGAAAAAAAGAAAAAAAGATGCAAAAATAAAAAAGAAAAGAAGAAAAGAGAAAAAGAGAAAGTTGAGAGGGGAGAGTGAGAAAAAGAGGAAGAGAGGAAAGAAGAAAAGATCACATGCAAAACCCCTTCCTCTTCAAAAGAAATATCGTAGGAAAGAAAAGAAATTTATGTGCTCCCTGGAGATCTTCAAGAAATTGGAGATTAAAGTTGCTATGATTGATACATGGAAACATGTGCTTGGTTCAATCAACTTTTTGAAGAGATTTAGCAAAAAGAAGAAGAAGAAAAGAATATCAAGCGAGAAAAATATCAACACCTACTGATGGGTGTTTGTTGGGGTTATCCCAATTGTTGTAAAACATTTTTTACTTTTAGTTTAGGTTCATTTGATTTTGGATATGTAACTTTTTGGATTTTAAACATTTTTTGGGTAGCATCTACTGAGGGATGCTAAAATATTTTTTTATGTATCTACTGAAGGATACAGGTAGGCACACCTACTGAACGGTGTTGGAAATATATGCACTTACTGATGAGTGCTAGACAGGTTTGCGTCAGGCTCGTGACATTAAACAAGTGCTACCTGGGAGGTAACCCAGTTGATTGATTTATTATTGTTGCACGTTTTAATTCTGTTCTAGTTGCATTTAAGGCTTAATTGTTGCATGAGTGAGTAAAGTGAGTGGGAATTGAATTTAGGGTTTAATTGTTCATTTTAGAAAATCCATTCTCTAGCACTTTTGCATCATTCCATAATCCAAGTTTGGGGTTTTTGAGAAAGAACTGAATTTTCGTTTCATCCATCATCAATTATAAGAATTTTGCATACATTCAAGGTCTCTCCACCCCAAGGACAGGTTGTTAATGTCATGAACTAGTGAGTAATTCCTTGGTTAAGAAATACCACCTAGGGATAGGGGGGTAGGACGACCAATTGTTTTTGCTTCTTTTCGGTAATGCATTGCTAGTTGCTAGGGGAGGCTAGGGATAGCAAACCGGTAATTAGTAATAGGCCCTTTTCGCCGAGGGATCGGGTTAAGGGGAGGCCAAGAAAGTTTGCATAAAAATTAGATAATAAAGCAATTTAAACAAGAGGAGTAAATAAGAGAGAGCGGATTAGATGAAATTATAAACCCCCAACAACCCCATTCGTTCATACTCTTTTCTCGTCAACTGAATCACGCGTTGCATGTTTATTTTTTGTCTTTGCATCCACGACTATTAATTTTTCTTCGCAAGTCTTACAATCTTGATTCACATGAACGATAAGGCCTTTCGAGTCTCATGGGAAGAACGATAATGGTTTATACCATTTATATTACTTGAAACGATATGGTACTCTTGCCATTCCGTTAACATATATTCGGCCAACCAATTACATTACTTGATACGATCTGGTACACTTGCCAGTTTGTTAACAAAATGAAAGCCTAAGAATTAGGAAAAGAATGTATTGCTATGCTCTTCTCTGCCAGGGATGCAAAACCTAGAGCCCCAAGGTCCTTTAAATAGTGTTAGAGGCGTGCCAAAACAGGGCCCGGTCCGAAAGAATTGAAACAGAGCAGAAGCAGGGCCCGATCCACGAGAGTTCTCGTCCAAGCGTCCAAGGAGCTCGCTCAGGCGAGAAGAGAACCTCCTATATAGCCCAGGCTACAAATTTGGTTGCCCAAGCTACGAGGCCTCATCGCCCAAGCGCGAAGGATTCTTCGCCAGGTGAGTGACGTCGATACAACTCTCTTGAGCATCGCTTCTGGTCGCCCAAGGTTCGTGTTTTCCCTCCTTCTGGTGCCTTTTTGAGACCTTCTGAGCTCCATCTTCTTGGCTTTTGATCTCTTCTTCCAGTATTACTTCAATATGTGTCAAAACAAGGGGAATTAGTCATAAAACCATTGTAATCGACCTCAACTCTCTTATTCACACAATTTATTGAAAAGGTATGAGTCCAAGCAAGTTTGTAAGTGAAAAAGGATGTTTTTAGTATCAAAATTACATCACAAATAACGGTGTTTTAAACTATTATCACAACCCCAAACTTAGAACTTTGCTTGTCCTCAAGCAAACAAAATGTAACTCAGCTCTTCAGAACAGTCACTACAATGACTCAACATTTTTACTAAAACTTTTTCTTTTCCAGGACAATAAATCACTTTTATCAATCCATCTTAAAGATCTCAGTCAAGATGTGCAGATGCCTTAATTCAATCAATGTGATGCTCCTACATTTTCAACAGGTGCTATTCTTAAGAATGATCAATCAACCAAGCAGAGATGCAATCAAAGATTCAAAGAACCAGTCCTCACCAAGGTAAGTGTTTCACTCAAGCACTCAAAAGTGTTTCACTCAACTCAAAGGTGTCTAGTGAGGTGTTTCACTCTGCTATCACAATGTCACACAAATTAATTTTACCTTTCATTTAATCACAATCAAACATACTCACAAGTAGGTTATCATCACAAGGGCTTTTCATGGCTTGTAACTTGGCTGGGCTAAGAAAGAAATTGGTTTTTCTGGTCAACAAAGTTCCTTGAGTTAAGAGAGACATTATGAATTTATCCTTTAAGAACAACTCTCTTTCTTTTTCCCAGCCTTCCCTTGTAGTGAGCTCTTTCTTTTCTCCTGATTTTTCTTTTCTTTTCTTTTGCTTTTGCCTTTCACTTGCTTTTTCTTTTGATTGCTCACTGCCTAGAGAAGTGGCTTGTTACCTAGCAACCCCAAACTTGAACCTTCATCAGTACCTTATCAAATGTTCTCAACTTAACTCAAGGTAAAGATTTTTCAAAAAGGTTTTTAAAAACATGCATATGGTTCAAGGTTCAAAGGTTAGAACAAATTGTTCCCTTTTTAGTGGGAAAAAATTATGTGAAGGCTAAAAGAATAAGGGGCAACAAAAGATGGCCTTGATCATATGGAACTTGCAAATATGCTTTTTGGAAAATAGAAATGAAAATCTTTCTTGAATTAGTGGATAGAGGTGTTTAGGATGCAATTGTGAGTGGTCCTTTTGAGCCAACTCATGTTGTCAATGCAAAAACTATTTTGAAAATTTTTTCTGAGTGGTCTTAAGAAGAAAACCATAGGGCACAATATGATGTTAAAACACGAAATATAATTGCCTCTACACTAACAATTGATGAATTTTTCAGGATCTCACAATGCAAGATTGCAAAAGAAATGTGAGACGTGATGGAGGTCACCCATGAAGGCACAGAAGAGGTTAAGAGAGCCAAAAAGAACTCACTAATACAGGAGTATGAACTTTTCAGAATAAAGACTGGTGAAACCATATATGAAGTTCAGACGTTTCACTCACATTGTCAACCATCTAATGGCTCTTGGAAAAGTGTTCAATAAAGAGGAGATCAATATAAAGATACTGAAAAGTCTGAATAGAAGCTGTCAACCAAAAGTCACTGGAATCTCTGAATCAAAGGATCTAACAAGCATGAACATGGATACCTTGTTCGACAAGTTAAGAGAACACGAGCTTGAACTTCGAAGATTGAAAGAAGAGGAAGAGATTGGAGAAAAGAAGTCTATAACATTGAAAGTTACTAACAAGAAAGCCGTAAATATATACTGTATCATCTAAGGATGAATCTGAACCAGAATTGGACAACAATGAACTGATGTCCATGGTGGTAAGAAAGTTTAATCGATTTATGAAAAATACAAGTCAACTTACTAACCAAGCATGAAATGGCAAAGGAAAGAGAGCTACCAGATCAAATGCAGTTCAGTGTTATGAATGCGGCAAAGAAGGACATATCAAGCTTAGCTGTCCTGATCTAAAGTTGAAGCAAAAATCAAACAAGAGGTTCCCTAAGGACAAAAACAGAAAGCAGAAAAGTACTTATAATGCCTAGAAAAATAGTGATTTAGAATCCTCAAGTGATGAAGAATGTGATCCCGAAGGAGGAATCAAATATATGCTTCATGGCTGGAACATCGCTGATAGATTATGATAGTGATGCAAAGTTTGAAAAAGAACCAATTGAAGTGAAGTATGAACTGTTGCTGGATGCGTTTCAAGAAATACATGCAGAAGTCATGGGATTGCAATACAAGGTCAATCGATTAAACTTTGAAAGAAATGACATGAATATAGGATAAATAATCTGGTCAATGATAATGAAAAACTACAAAAATAATTAGATGCTGCTCTATTATCTGCTAAACCCGTTATTATTGAGACTATAACAGTTGAAAGAAATGTGAAGATTGTCCTACTCAAATTGAACAAATAGATTACTTGACTAGCACGTTAGCAAAGTTCACACAGGGTAGAGATAACTTAGATGTTGTTTTAAAGTCTTCAGGTAGAGCTATATATAGGCAAGGTATTGGATATAAAGCGCAATCAAATAAGACCAATTCAAAGAAGTTTGTTGATTTGAGTAAACCTGTCAAACATGCATGTTTTTACTGCAATATCAATGGTCACACAGTTAGAAATTGTTTTTATAGAAAGGTTGATGTTCTAAAAGGATTGTATAAGTGGATTCCTAAGGAACATTTATCTGCTAACAAACAAGGACCCAAATTCAAATGGGTACCTGCATCAAAAATCTCAAATGTTTTACAGGTTAACAAGTGATGTAGTAGCAGTGAAGATCTTAGGGATGAACTAACATGGTTATATCAAATTTCTTGAGTATCTACAAGCGGTAAATATCATTTTCTGTTTGCATCATGTATGATATGTACGTTTGATGATTGTTTGATGATTGTATGATTGAATGATTGATTGATTGTGATAGTTTTCTGTTAAAATCATTTAACTTGCATTTTAATCCATTGAATTATGTGCACAGTCGATTGCATGTTACTGTATGTGTGTTTTTGTTTGTGAAAACCTTGTATCATACAAAAGTTTACTTTGCTTTTATTGAAATCGATTTAGTGATTACTGTGCTATTGAAATTTGAAATATTCTCAAAATTATTAGGATATATTTTTGGTGTGAAAATGAATTATAAATGTTCCCTCCAAAAATCGAGTTATGATTTGATTAAAAAACCCAATACACATAATTCATTACACTAAGCTCTCTTAGCATAATCTGAACCATCACTCACTCTCTCTCACTCCGTGTTAAACACTCATCGTCCTCTAGGAATGGCCTCAAGCTCCACGCAACGAAAAAGGGTAAAATGTTTGTTAGATGATGTATTCTTTTTGTTTTTAGTTTATCTGGTTTAATTTTCTTTTGTAATGGCTTAGTATGCCATTCCTTTCTTTTTAGTATATTTAATTGTAACATCTTTTGGAATTTTAGTGAAATTAGATTTTAGTTTAAATCTATTAGTATTGACTTTATAATTGAATCTGTTCTATCTCATTGAAGTCGATTCTGTGTTGGATGAAATTGATTATGTAATTGTTTACTGTTACATTGATACTTCTGCATATTCATTTTATACCTGTACAAATTCTTGCATTACTATGATTCTAAAATGCTTGATCTACAAAAGATCTTGAAAGGTTTTTGATAACTTCGGTCTAGGTGCTTGATACAGAACAGTGCAGAGAAATGGAATCAGTAGAAGAGAATGGAGTTCTGGCAGCCGAAGTAGTGATTATTTGGTGACTGTGTGAGATGGAGGAAGGCTTCTATGGTGCGGTTCTAGCTCAGGCAGCCTACCATCTAAGGAAGGAAGCTAGAAGGGTGTGGGAGGAAGCAAGGTGAATGACTTTCGGTGCAGAGAATAGGCTGGAAATTCTTCAGCAAAGCAATTCTCATAACATTCCAAAAGTATCTTACAATGAGTGCAACCATGGATTTATAGACTCATCCATGAGGCTACAGCGTGGCAGTGATGACCGTGAGATGTGGATCTAAAGCCACGTGTGACAAGCAAGAAAAATGTTGTGTATTCTAGAAAAGGCACGGTATACATGTGCTGAAAATTAAGTCTTCATATGCTTCCATGATGCACCCCTTTCATTACTAATCTCACCCCCTCCCTTTATGGAAATGACTCTTTTACCCTTCTCCTTGGGTTGGGTTGTTGGTCTTTATTTATTGGGCTTGGGCCCCGCGTATCATCCCTTCCCTTTTGGAAAGGATTTGTCCTCAAATCTGGTGGGTCGTCTTTATATGAGGACTTATTTTTGTTGGCTCCATACTTGTTCCTCCAGGGTCAAATGTGAATCTGCAATAAGCATCAAACATATCACTGATTAGTTTCAATTGAGGACAAGTGTTTGAGATGATAATTAAACTTAATTAAAATGCATGGAAATTAAATACAATTGAACAGAACAGACAACATTAAAGTAAAATAAAATGCTAAACCTAACACTGCAATAAACAAATATCTAAACATAATTAAAACTATTAGAATGCAACAAGTGAGCTAAGAATTAAAAGCAAGTCATCATGGTAATAATGCAAATCTAAGATACTTAAAAATAAAGGAACTAAAGTCGTAGGTGTTGGAAGAAATAAAAGTACTTCTAATTAATTAAAATAAAGAAAGAAAAGTGCTTCAACAATTAATTAAAACTTTCCCTGCATAAGGCCGTGAATGATAAACATTGAAAATGCCAAACGATGAACCATTGAAATTAATTAAAAGGAAAAGAAAACCGTGAATGCACATCTTCCTCTGTTGAAATCAATGCACCATCTTTGGCTTTAAAAGCAATTGCAACAGCGCCTCTTATGCTCACGTGAATCAGCCCCTAATATCCTTGCCGTGACATGATTACTCATCAACAATGATTCAGCGCTTTTTCCTAATAATCAATTGAAAATCATTCCATGTGGACCCGTGTGAACCTTTCCAAAATGCAATCAACCAATTTCTTCTTCGAATAGTAAAATGAAGGCATAAAGCATTTAATCACAGGACCCACAGTTTCATTCAATTAAGCTTGGAGAAAGAAAAATGCAATTCCCAACGCGTCAGCTACTTCTTGCACCGTTTGATTCAATCTCGTTGCTTTGATTTTCTAAAGGAAAGAAATAGCAAGTGTGCCTTTGTGCAGTCACTTCTTCCAATCAGCTCACCACCATTCCTTTGTGCACACCATTCAACAATGGAAACCGTGCCTCATCTAATCACTTTTCTTCAATTTCAAAGAGGTACAAGAGATAAATCTCTGCACCTATTACTACCAAGTGTCCCATCATGTGCCTCTAAATGAATCTTCCCTTGACCGAGAGATGAGTGAGTGTGCTGAAAGAAATAGCCACTGGATGTGACCCGAGCTACCAATCATAGGATGGATCCCATCATTCTTAAAAGCAAATAAAATAAATTATGTACTTCTCTTCTTCATCACATTAAAGAAACGTTGCATCACATTCTTTAATAACAAACCAAGCACAAACGGGCTGCATCTGGACGAGAAAGCTGCCACCAATCTTTCAAAGAGAAAAATGCAAATAGTTGAAGATAGATGCTATCACCGTCCAGCTCATCACCGTACAAATTATTTCAAGACATAAACCCCATGTGAGCCACTAGAAAAATCAATCACGTTTTCCAAAAGCAAAAATGAAATCAGCGTGAAAATAATGTCACCACAAGCATAACACCATCAACATAAGTATCATGAACCAAGGCTTCATCCTGCCAATAAAGTAATCGGCATTTTCTTTTATATGAAAATACACCCAGCAACAAAGTAAATCAGCTTCAACATTCAATATTAAAATCCAAATGTTTGTCAGTGATAGCTTCAAAAGCTCTCTCCGTTCCAGCAAAAAGAGGAATGAAAATGCACCCAGCGACAGCTAACGTTTTCTCCAATCAAAACATATATGAAAAACAAAGTCTTTCCAAGCAAAGTGTCGGCCCCCCATTTGTTCTTCCAGCAACCCAAAATTATGAAAGTGTGCATAGTGAAATGACCACCCCTCTACTCTAGCACTGTTTTCATTCAATGAAAAACTCCAAGAAAAGAAGAGAAATGTTGTAGCATTGCACACAATGGAAAGGAAAAAGAAAAACTTGATTCATTCATTCACAAACATGAAACCGTGAGATCTCCCTTCTCTGGAACAAAACGTTCACAAAGCCAAAATAAATTTGATTCCCCCCGAGTCAATGACGGCTTCTTGGGATTCCTAGTCCGAGAATTATCTAAGGGTGGGGTCTACCTCTTTTCAAAACCCTAAGTGCCAAGTCATCATCTTTACAATTGGGCTTTTTTTTTTATTCTACCAAAATTTGCCCAAAACGTAAACGTTTATCTAAAAATCCTAAATTACTAATTTAAAGTTTGACTAATTCTAAAATGAATTTGTAGAAATTCTTCAATTGTAAGGTGCCCATCCAAATGTCTCTCAGTGTAATTCCAAAATTTTCCCTGAAAATAAAAATAGGAATAATTAAGCTCAAATAATTCCAATTAATTAAAATAAGAATTATTGGTCTAATTAAGCCCAAATGGTGAAAATGACACAATAACTAAGAATTAAGCACAATTCATCAACACAATTAGGCGCGAAAAACCAAGTGAATGGTATAAAATATTGATTCATCAGTCTTGAAGCAATAACTTTTACCAGTAGTTAATCGAGCCATATTACTTGCCTCTGTTAGAGGTATTCTCACACGTTTGAGTTTGTGTTTCAATGCCATTAGCAAAAAAGTTGTTGATCCTCGACAGTTAGATGATTTGGAAAATGAGGCCATAAGACTATTATGCCAATTGGAAATGTATTTCCCACCCTAATTTTTTGATCTCATGGTCATTTGGTTGTCCATCTAGTGAGAGAAATTTGAATATGTGGGCCGGTTTTCTTTAGGTGGATGTACCCAGTTGAAAGATACATGAATATCTTAAAGGGATATGTTAAGAATCAATTGAAACCGAAAGCTTCGATTATAGAGCGCTACATTGCAGAGGAAGCCATTGAATTCTGCTCAAGTTATATGCCAAGTTGTGAACCAATAGGACTTCCAAAGAATTGACATGAAGACAAACGTGAAGGGAAGGGAGTTCGAGGACTAAAGATTGAAAGTGTTAGTGCAAAAGCAGTTAATCAAGCTCATTTGTACATTTTAAACAACACAGAGGATGTTATTCCTTACATTTCACAACATATTGATGAAATTAAGTCTACACATCCACGTTTGAGTCAAAAGTGGACCCTTCATGAACATAACTAATCTTTTTTAGCTTGGTTTAAGAAAAAGATTTACGCGACTCCAAATGTTTCTGAAAATCTATTGAGACTAGTGTTAGGACCTTAGCAAGTGTACCAGATCGTTATCAAGTAATATAATTGGTAAACCCAATATCGTTCTCCCAAAGGACTCTTTGGCCTTAACTTTTGTGTAAACTAATCGCATAAGACTTGAAAAAAGAATTAAATTTTAGGTTTTGTATGCAAGACAAAAGTAAACATGCAAATGCAGTGAATCAATTGGCTAAAAGAAACTATGAATGAATGGAGTTGTTGGGGTTTACAATTTCATCTTATCCACCCTCTTACATCTACTTTTCTTATCTAAGTCGCTTCTTTATCATATTGTCATGCAAACTTTCTTGGTCTACCCTTAACCCAATCCCTTGGTGAAAAGAGCCTATTACTAACTACCGGCTTGCTATCCCTAGCCTCTCCTAGTAATTAATAAAGCAAGATAAACGGAAGCAAAATACAATTGATCTTCCTACCCCTATCCCTAAGCAGTATTAGCATAATCAAGGAATTCCCCCCAGTTCATGACATTACCGTATGTCCCCGTATCAATAAGACAAACAACATTTACCGAATGAGTTAAACGATAAAAGCATTAAGCAAAGGTAAGGAACCCAACAATTGATAAAGATAAGCATATGCAAGCATATAAAGAAGATAAGAATTTCAATATAAGAGACTTTCAAAAGATTACATTGTTCCCCAACAACCTAGGGTTTAGTTCACCATAATCATGGTGAATCTAGATGAAAAGTAATGAAAGAATGGAAGAAATAACCCTAAACTTGGTAGATTAGAGCCTAAGCATCTAAGGAACCTCCTCCAAGGTGTGTGGAACAGCTCTAGACGCTTCGCTCTGCCAAAAGATTAAGTTTTGATTTGCACTTGAACTATTTATAGATCCAAAAGATAACAGAAAGATCTCAGAATCCGCAATATAAAAACAGACAACCGCCTAGGCCCCTAAGTTAATCGCTCAACTGTTTGCCTTCAAGCCGCGCCACCGCTCAGCGGTCCATCTCACCGCTGAGCGCTTTGCCTCTAGTCGTCCTGGACGCTCAACGTCACCGCCTGAGCGCCAGACAGTGGCTCTCCCTCGAATAGGACGCTCAGTGTTGGAATTTGACGCTGAACGGTCCATAGACTCTTCTTTTCTTCCTTTTTCTTCTTCTTTCTTGAGTCTATGACCTTCCTACTTCACTTCCATCTTCAATTCTCATCAAAACCCTGCAAAACAAGCATAATATCTCTAAAAACAACTTTTGACTCTCATGTGACACAACTTAAGTGTTTTACTTGATTCTAAGCTCATTCTAAGTCACAAAGGGTGTGTTTTGATATCAAATTTATGCATGAAAATAATGGTTTTTAGACCGTTTTCACAACCCCAAACTTAGAACTTTGCTTGTCCTCAAGCAAAAAAGACAAAACAATACAAAAAAAACTTGGCTTTCCACTTCTTCATCAAATAGTTCAACACTTTTCAAAATTGCTTTTTCTCACAAGTTATTATTCAATTCAGATTTTCAATGGAATCCTATCAAGATGCATGCATACTTTCAATTCAATTTAGTTCACATAATCAACTCTTCCCCAACAGATGTTTTATTTATGAATGATCAATCCACTAAGCATAGATGTAAACATGGATTTCAACAATTCTCACCAAGCAAGTGTTTCACTCAATCACTCAAGTGTTTAAAGGATCACTCCACTCTTTACTGTTCACATGTCTCATAAAACAATATTGCCATTCATCTAAAACAATCAAAATCCTGTCATGCAAATGTCATCACAAGGACTTTTCCAAGGCTTGTAATGTGGCTCAGCTATCAAGATAAATTGGTTTTTCTAGAATACAAAATCCTTCAGTTAAGAGAGTTTAACTTATCATTCAAAGTTCAAGCACCACTCTCTTTTGAACCAATCTCACTCATTCCCAACTTCTTCCCTTTTCTTTTTATTTTTACATTGAGCTCACTTTTTATGATTTTTCTTTTCTTCTTTTCCTTTCTTTTTCTCATGCATTTTTCTTTTAAAACCTTTGAGCTCAATGCTTTTCTTTTGCCTTTCAACTTTCTCCATAAAACCCCAAACTTGAACCTTTTCAACACATGCAATTATTCTCAACCCAACTCAAGGTAAATTAATTCAAATCAAGGGTTTTCATCCTGTTTAAGGCCAAGGTTCAAAAAGGGTATATCATTTAAAACATTTTGGGTGAAAATTTGGCTAAGTAAGGGCTTCCAAACATGGCCTTGATCATACAACATAAGTATGAAATTGAATCAATTATCAAGATTAAGGAAATATGATTCATGATTCCCTGTGAGCAATACATACATCAATAAAAACTCTGGAACTCAATACCTCACACAACATGCTTTCTCACACATCATTCATGAATCCTTCTTAGCATCACAATCACAATCATAAACCACTACACATTTGTTCACACAGTTAGTGAACCATTCACCTGGGTATCAACATACACACATTCTAAATCATCAACCACACTCAATCATCATCAAAAACTCGTCATGCATTATAAAATCAAACCACTATCAGAACCAGTGTACAAGCCAAGCATAGACACGAAAATAAAATGATCCTATAGTACAAATCCAAAGTACAAAAGAAAAAGAAAAATTCGTGTCCAAGTGCTGACATTCATCAGTAGATGCCCTCAACGCAAGTCCTTATCTGATTCATACTCATCCTCATCCTATGCGTCCTCAAAGTCATCATCATCATCTCTGCCTGGTGCTCCAGCTACTCCAGACCCACTGCTCTGTGCCTGTTCCTGAGGCCAAGCCATCGCACTATGGAACTTGTCCATAGTCCACCTGTGCACTGGTGGCGTATCGTATAGTCCTATAATCATCTCGGCAGTGGCCACCTGCCCTCTACGGAGAGACTCCATCCTCACCTCCATCAGAGACATATACATATCTCTCATATGGAAAGGCTCAACATGTTGTGCCGGTACATCTGTAGGTGTGTCCTCCTGCTGTGCTGCTACTCTCTTAGGATGTCTCCCAGGATCTGCTCCGGCAGACTCCTCCTCTCTACAGTACTGATGAAAATAGGAGGCATCAATAGCCCTCCTTGGCCTCTCATAAGGTGGAACTGCAGTGTCCACTCCAGCCTGCTGACACAGGTGTGTAATCAGGGATGGATGTCCCATGGTGTCCTGCTACTCATAGTAGTAGCGCAGCTCTAAATCTCGTCGGCGATAACCTTGCCGACATTAACATTCATCTGCTTCAACATGGAGTAGATGACAAGAATTCGATGCATCGTGATGTCGGAGACATAAGAGCATGGCTAGGGGAGCCAAATATGCCCTAAGGATGTTGACTGACGCTCCATTAGGGTTCCTCTGAAAGTGTCTCCTAGGGATACACATTACTCTCTCAATTTCCTTGTAATCCCTGTGCTCCCCTAAAATAGCAGCATACCTACACTGTTCTCCTGGCCACTCAGTCCCTAGGAAGGTTTTGATGGTGTCGTATCTGGTCAACTACCCCCTCACGTAACTCATGTACCTCCCAACTGATACTCCTCCTCTGGGCAAGGCGTTGGCATAAAATTCCTTCACCAACTCAATGGTAGCTGATGCAGGATAGGTGGTTGATGAATCAATATTTTATTGATTTCACCTAGTTGATTGCACTAGAATTAATCAGGGAATTGTGTTTAAATGTCCGGTATTTTCCCGTTTTCGCTAATAGTGCTTAATTTGACCAGAAATTCTAATTTTAATTAATTCGAATTTTTTGAGCTAATTATTTGCATTATTATTTTCAGGAAAAATTTTGGAAACATATTTTGGAGCATTGGGAAGGAGACAAAATAAATTCAAGATTCAACAATTAGACATTTTAATTTTAGTTGTATTGTAATTTTAATAGTTTAAAATTTTTTAGACAACTTTTACACATTGGGCCATTAAAAATATGTAGGGCCCAAATTTTGTGTGACACATGTCCAACCCTAGGGATTTAGGGTGGACCCCACCCTTACAATTCATGACACTTGGCCCTAGGGATTCCACCAGCCGTCACTCACTTGGAGCTCTCACTCTCTCAGTATTTTTTGAGAGGCAGCTGCTTTTTTTCTGAGCTTGAATGTTTTTCATGGAATATTCTGGGAGCTTGGCCACGGGTTGAAAGTGCTGCTGCATGGTTATTTATTAGGCAATTGATTTGGAGAATAGAAACCAAGGAGCTCTCGGCAATTTCATTTGGAGGCAGCGGACACCCACATTCTTGGATGGAATTTTATTTGCATGGAATTTTTCCTTGAAAAATGCTTAAGGTGATGAGCATTGGATAATGAAGGAGAACTTTTCCTTTCTTTTAATGTGGTGCAGCGCTGCAGTAACATGATTCATGATCCATTCTTTTCTTTGATTGATTTCATTTATATGGAACGTTGCTTTTAGCTTGGCATTAAAAAAAAAGATTTAGCTTTTTGCATTGAAAATGTTGCAGCTTGATGATGGACATTGGTAGCTAGCTTTTCTTTTCTTTTATTTTGAGAAATGAGTACGTGGTGCAATGGGTTCATTCATTTAGTGCTTCTTTTAATTAGTTGATGATAGTAGAAGTAGATTAGGTAGACTAGGAGGATGGGACGTGACTAGGTAGAAAATTTCTTTTGTTTTTCTTTTTATTAGCTTTATTTCTTTGTTAAAGAAGAGTAGATTAGATATGAGTTGATGTATGGAGTACGGTGGTTTAATTTTAAGCATTGGAAGCAAGCATAAATTAAATTAGCACAGAATGAGGGCTCCTGGACGTCTGTAGCAGAGGGGTCTCGGCTGGGCACCCATTCTTTTGGAATTTTAATTGGAATGTTTAGGACTTGCTGCAGGGACGCCTTGGAAGAAGTGGCAGCTGTCACATGTTGCATCCACTTTTTTTTTTCTTTTAGCAAAGAGGAGAGTGCGGTGATTTAAGGGAACCAACTTCCTCAATTTTTCTTTTATTGTACTTTTCTCTTACTACCATCTCTGAAATGCAATTGATTCACTAGCTTAATGCATTTTCAGATTTCTTTTGATTAATTGTTGTATCTAATTTTATTCCAGCATTGATGCTTTTTGTTATTTATTTCTTGTATTTTAATTTGTCAAAAAAAATTGTGCATCTCATGTTTAAGCTTTAGTGTTGCATTTTAATTGCTTTAATTATGTTTAGATATTTTTGTTACAGTGTTGGGCGTTTAATATTTTTCCTTTAATTTAATGTTTTAAATTATGTTTGTCCGGTTGTGTTTAATGTCATTTTAATTTATTCATCTGCATTCACAATCCTTTCACAAACCCCCCCACTTCGTGCTTGATCTGATTTCTGAACCACTGATTGGTCCTTGAGAGACGACCTAGGAGTCACATTCCTAGCTATACTGCATTTCTTAATATGCAATCAAATTTGTATGGGTTGCGACATCCATCAGTGGTCAATCTCTCCCAGCCTTGCCTCTCAATCTCCAGTCCAAACTCTGGATCCAAGTCTGGGATGTACATGGCCTTCCTCTCCATCAGCAAACGTCTCTCCTGGACAGTGGCATAATGCTCCTCATGCTTTCTAGAAAGGAACCTAGAAGAATATAATCTCCTTGGCCTCTCTGGCTCCTTCCTCTTGTTGCCCATGGTTCTCATTCTTTTTGAGGTAGACATTCCTGCATCAAATAAATCCAATAACATTCACAGAAATATCCTTAGAGGTTAGTACATCATCAATTTATTTCCAAACCAAGCACAGGCTAACACTGAGGCAAAACAAGGCCCCTCAACATCCAAGCATCTCAAAAAACAAAAATCCCAAACTATTGAATTCCGCTCAGCGGCCAGGGAGACCGCTCAGCGGTCTTCAACTGAGTTTTCTAAAAACTCTATTTTGAAACCCTAATCTCCACTCTAAACACCTATTCTATCATTCCAGATCAATTTCATGCAATTCAATCAGTCCAAACAGTTCTTATTTCAACAAATCATGCAAAGAAATCAAAAGCCCTAATTTATCATGTTCCTAAGCATGTTCATCATCAATTTCTAAATAGAAACCCTAAAAATTTTGAAATTGCACAACTTACTTGAGTGGAGACTTTGAATGCTTGCGAAAATTGTCTAATTGAGGATGTATGTCCTCTCCAATGCATAAACCTCAACCAAAACCCCCAAACTTTGACAAAACAATGGTAGAAAATTGAATTTTTGGTGAGTGGGTGATGAGAAAGTGGGAAATCTCTCTAAAAGGCTCTTGAAAGTGAAATAGGAGTGTTAGGGCTTAGGGAGACCGCTCAGGCGAAATGCAAAGAAGAGGTTTTAGAATGAAAATCCTAGAAACCACTCAACTTTTAACAAAGCTGAGAGAGGTTTCCGCCGCAACCGCTCAGCGGCAAAATGGATCGCTCAGTGGTTTGCGGTTGCGCTTGTTTAACGTCACGAGCCTGACCCAAACCTGCCTAACACTCATCAATAAGTGATTGTCCTTCCAACACCCTTCAGTAGGTGTGCCTACTTGTATCCTTCAGTAGATACATAAAATTTTAGCATCTCTCAGTAGATGCTACCCAAAAGTGTTTAAAAATCCATTAAGTTACATAACCAAAATCAAGTAAACCTATACTACGAATGTTTTACAATAAGTGGGATAAAATCAAATGTTTTCAAATCTTTCCATCCCGGTTGGGGTCTTCATCTACCCAACTCATCAGTTGCCTTCTATCCACTCTTCTGATGGCTTTAGTATATTGTCTTCTGATCTCCACCTTGCCATCTTCTTTGATCTTGTTGACAATCCACTTCCTATTCTTGAATCTTACCTGTGGACCTCGTGGAAGTGGTGTATCTTTTGAGTGGCTTGTTCCTCCTTTACCAACCTCCTCATCTTTAGGTACCTACAAAACATTACAACTATTAGAATCAGTACTTGTTGATGCAGCTTCTCTTCTTGACTTTTTATGTGTGGATCTTTTCTTTATTCTAACATTGTTTTCTTTAGAGCCAGTGTGCAAGAGCACATTCTCTTTATCTCTCATCATAATTCTTCAATCATGGACACTGATGAACGTCTTCGAAGTAGCCACAAAAGGTCTTCCAAGAATCCATGAAAGGTCTTCCAAGAATCATTGGAATCCTCTCCTCGTCTTCCATGCCCATGACTATATAGTCAGCCAAAAACTCCAGCTGCTCCACACGCACAACCACATCTTCCACCATACCAAGTGGCTTTTTAGTGGAACCATCCATCACCATCATAGTAAGATTAGACGGTTTTAATGTTAGCCCTCCAATCTCTTTCAAGAAACGTCTGGGCATCATATTAATGCTAGATCCAGAGTTTATCATGGCTCCTCCTACATCAAAATCATTCACGACACATGAAAGAGTCAAACAACCTGGATCTTTTACCTTAGGCGGATAATTCCTCTTTGGAGGGTGAATTTCAAATTCCTGCTCATCTTCATCTTCATCTAGATTTATTATATCTCCAAGATAATATTTTATCCTTTTAGAATATGCAGGAATTTGTTGAATTACAGAAGGCACTACAGTCACTTAGTTAAACAATTTTTTGTTCTGCCCATTGTGACTAAATCTTGCTTCCTCTTCTTCTTCTTCACCTTCATTGTTGCTTATCTCAATGACTTCTCTTTCATCCTCTTCCTCATCACTGCTCCCAATCTCCACAACTTCCCTTTCAGCTTTTCTTTTACTCCTTGTAACAACAGCTTTGCATTCCTCTTTAGGGTTAACATCAGTATTAACCCTAAATTAGTGCTTCTCAGTGGTTTCTACCCTTTTTGACAACTACCCAATTTGCATCTCTAGGGATCTGAAACTAGCTTGGTCACTTGCATGATTGGACTCATAAACTTTCAGGAATTTATCAAATCTCTCATTTAGATCTCTGACAACCTCTGTGAAATGAGTAACCTGCTGCCACAAAGGTGAAGGTTGTTGCGGCTTGAAGCCTCCTGTTTGCCTTGATGGGTTATTTTGTGCCTGACCAATACTAGGATGTTTCTTCCAACCTTGGCTAGAGTTGCCTTGGTTGAACTTCCCTTGCCTATACTAGTACTGATTTCCCATGTAATTAGCTTCCTGCTGCATCCCCTCAGGCAAAGCACATTGATCATTGTTAAATTGCTTTTTAGCCGCCTAAAGCAAAACAAAATTGGTCCCCACTAATGTAGTAAAGGGATGACCAAGATATCAATCCATAGACTCAGACAAAGTTAAGTTTTAAAATGTAGAGTTAAAATCTTGTTTTACTTACTAACTATTACTATGAAACAAGGTGGGGACACTAAAAGAATGAAATTAAAAAGAAAAGAATTAAAACAAAAATCTGCAAACTATTTAAAAGAGAGAAAGAAAATGAAATGGAAAGAAAATAAGAGTCTAATTACCTAAAACAGAAAATAGAACCTAACTTCTATGCCTAAATGATCTACTGATTTACAAAGACACTAGACATGCAAATTGTAATTAAAATCCTAAATGCTAACCAGCTTGAACAAATGGTAAAGAATCCGTGAAATTGAAATGTACAAAGAAGCAGAACTTGAGTAAAATAGAGAAATTAAAATTCAAATCAAGAAACAAATCAAAAACCTAAACAAAAATCATAGAATCTAACAATGAAAGTTACAGTGCAATATCAGAGTACCAAAACCAAAATTCAATAACTGGAATCACAGTGCAAAATCTTAAATTGCAAAGAAAGTAAATCAATAACAGAAACTAATTCTAGAATCAACTAAGCATCATAAAAGAATCAAATGGAAGCAGAAAATGTAATCGTGAAAGGAAAATCAACAGAACTTGAAATTGGATTACAGGTAAAATGAAAAGTACAAGAGATTTCTACAGTAAAAGCAAAGTCGAGATGCTCATGGGCTGTCACCACCGTGAGTCTTGATCACCAATCCAAGAGCGTAAAAAATCTACACTATGAAAAGCAAGTAAACCTAGAACTAAGAACATGAAATCAGAACAAAGCAAGAACCCTAAGCGCGCAACGTCTGTCACCCACTGCTCTCGAACTCTCGCAATCTCAGTCTCGTTCGCGGAGTCTGTCACCCTCTCGCCATTTCCCCAAAAGTCTATTTACATGCCCTTTTATAGGGTTAGAGACAAAAGGAAATGGGAAAGGGAGAAACTTGACCTTGACGCTTCGCTCTTGTCCAATCAGATGGTCTCCGTTTGTGTTGATCACAAGCCCTCTGATCATCTTCTCTTCGGTCAACTTTGATCACCTTCTCCGGGCAGCTCCTTCTTCTTGCCTCACTCTCTCTTTTCTCTCAGCCCTAGCTCATGGGTTCTTTGCATAAGCAATTCAAGAAAATGATCCTGGAGCTCGAGCAATTCCTAGGACAGTAGCAGTGCAAGCCAAAACGGTGTCGTTCAACTAAATGAAAGCCAAAATCCAGCAGCGTTGCAGTGGCCCTATTGTTTCTTTAATATCCCAATTAAATTGCATCAGACCAGCTATGACAGCAGTGGCCAGCACGTAGCAGCACAATTCTTCTTCCATTAACACAAGAAGCCCAAAACAGTGGCCCAATCTGATTTAATTAAATCAACCCATTTTATTTTTCAAGTGCAGCATCGGTGCAGACCAAGTGTAACATCATCGGTGCAATGACTGCAAGCTTTGCTTCAATTAGCCGAATATAGTGACTTAAGATGTGGACATGCAGCGGCCCATTTTAGAAATCAGCCCAGAGCCTCATTAATCACCTGGCAGCAAGACCTATTCTTCTCCAAGATCGGCCCAATAAGAATCTCCTCAATGAAATGGCATCAGCACCAACTCCAAGTCTAAATGCAACATTAATCCAGGTGTAGCCCAAAATTTAGTGGCTTAATTGTTAAGGGTCTGCAGCAAAGAGAGAAAAAGAAATCAATCTAAAATTAAAGAAAAGAAAATTTTACAATTAAAAGAAAGATTTATTTTCAGTAAAAGATTTTCTTTTAAAAAAAATTTACTAAAATCCTAATTATTTACAAACACTAAAAATTAGTCCTAAAAATCAAATTTTAACTACAATTTTAGAATTCTAAGAATTTAAAAGAAAAATCTAAAATCAACCTAATTCTAAACTATAAGAAACTAAAATGAACTAAGAACGATTTATAAACACCGAAAAAGATGAAAATATTGAGAGTTATCACACCCCCACACTTACACAACTGTCCTCCTAGACAGGGACAAACTAAAGAGAAAAAGAAAACAAAAGACTCAATTTACAAAAGAAGGATTCAACACATAACAAATAAAAGACTAGAGACAAACTAAGGAACGTCTAAATTCTATTCCAGCTAACTCAAACCTACCAAAACACACCAATTCTAGCTATTTCATTAAATCAAAACTGCACAAAAGAATTCCTAACTTCAAACTCAAGCTTCAGCAATTCTAGCAAGTAATAACAGCTCAATCCAATCAAAATCAGCAAAGCAAACATATGGAAAAGTAGCAATCAGCCTCAACCTCACATGATGCAGTGTGTGCACTCAATCACTCAACTGTTTAGGCTATCCTGTTTCACTCATTCATTTCATGTCAACTACCATTCACAACTTTGAAGACATTCTAAATGACAGTGCTTGACTCAAGGCTTTCTCTAAATCACTAAGTCTTAATTTGGCTTGTAATGTTAATGGAATGGAATGGAAAAACAGAGAAGAATGGGAACTAAAATGAAACAGAGAAGTGTGAAGAAATGGGAGAAAACAAGAACTCAGTGCAATCAAACTTTGGCCAGCCTACAAATTTTTTTCTTTATTTTTTTTTCTAGTTCTTTTCTCTTTTATTTCAGGTCTTTCTTTTACTTTCTTTTTCTGATTTTTCTCATTTCCAGACCTGTTTCTTTCTTTTTCAACCAAACCAGATTTTTCAGCACAATTTTCTTTTCTTTTTCACCTCTGACCTCGCTCTTTTTCATGTACTCACCAAGTTCTAGACTCTCCCTACTTCTCACAATTTTCTAAGGTTATGTAATGGTTAGGGGTAAAAGGCTTGAAATGGATGGAAACAAGAAAAAAAGCTAAAGCTCAAAATAAGGAGAAATGGTAAGAAAATGGAATGGGTAAGCTAAATTGGAAAAAAAATGAAGGATGCCTAGATCATATTTAAATCTACCAAGAGCAAGCACATCAACAAAGAATCAATGCAAAGTGAATGAAAGCTAAACATGCATGTTATCACACAAGAAAGACAAAAACTGGCCCAAAATCTCTCAAGGGTTAAAAATTGTTAAAACTGACTTGCTACTCATCCTATGCAAAAATTACTGAATTGAAATGAATTAGAGACTGCAAAAAGTCAATGCTAGAACTACCTCTGCCCAAATCTAAAGCTAAGTCGACTCTTGAAAATTCTAATCTAAAGAAATAAAGCTAAAAATTGATTGAAATCAGCAAGGAATGAAGAAAATCTTGAAACAGAACTTAAAAGCACCTAAAAATGCCTAACAGATTTACCTAAGCTCTACATACAACCTAAACAATTAAGACAAAACAGAATGTAACTAAAAAGAACCTAAACTAAAGCTATACAGAGTAAAACATCAAAAGGAAAAGAAAAGAATCTAAACAAAGGAGCAATAACAAGAAATCTAATACAATGAAGCTAATTGGGAAATGATATAAAGCTAACAAATCCTAATTACAAGTCTATAAAGAAAACAATAAAGGAGGAAAGAAAGGAACCTAAACAACATCTAAACTATCAAAACAGAGACGTAAGAAAGGAAAAGAAATTTAAAACAGTATCTAAGATGAAAAGAACCTAAGAAGGAATGCTAATTAAAGACTAAAACAGAACCTAATATATGAAAACTAAAGCAAGGCAGCAAAGGTAAGAATAGAAACTGACGATTGAATAAGAAAAATAGAACTGAAAGGGATCAAAGAAGCCTATAAAGAGTTCTAAATAAAAAGAAAATATTCACAAAGAACCTAAACTATTCCTATAAACTACCTAAGAATCCTAAAAATAGAAAAACAACTAGGTATTTACAAGCTAGAACGAAGTATTTACAAACTAAAACTAGAATGGCTATTTACACCTATGAGCTAGGTATTTACAAACACAATCAGACCTTAGAGAAAAAAATTTACCCCTTATTCTACTCAGAAACAAAATCAACAAAGCTTATTTACATCAGAACAAGTATTTTAAATTTATACCTTCCCACCCCCACACTTAAGAGGCACATTGCCCTCAATGTGTGAGTGGGTAAGGCTTCCTAACAACAACACAGACAAATCACAGCTATGTACAGATCAAACATGCAGAATTATACAAAAAAAAAATTGAATTTAGAAAATACAAGTTTGAATAGGAAATGTACAGAACAAAATTGAAAATATTAAAGCTAAAACTATAAGGCTAAAAGAAAATTAAAACATGTCCAAATGGGCCACAAATCAAAATTAATTTTTTTTATTTTTATATAAAAGAGCATATTTTCTATCCTACTATTTACTATGCTAGTTATTATCATACAAGCTACTAATAAAGACCTATAACTACAAAAGAAAAGAAAGGACAAGAAAGAGCTTATTGTTATTTGTGTTTCTCCATTGTGCTCCACTCCTCTGTGCAGAGTTTCCATCAAAGCATTGATTTCCTCCTGCTTAACCACTTGTTCTAGCATTGTTTCCATGGCTTCACTTGAAGTTGAGAGAAAATGAAAAATTCAACTGATACAACTTACTACTGTTTATATAGAACATAGTAGTTCTAAGAAATAAAAGGGCGGGAAGCCCTTAACAAAACCCCTAACATAAATATTAATAATAAAATAAACATTATACTTCAACACTCCCCCTCAAGCTGGAGCATATAGATCATATGCACCAAGCTTGGAACATATAAATTGAATTCTAGGCCCCCTTAGAGATTTGGTCAGAATGTCTGCGAGTTGTTCATTAGAGTTGACAAACTCAGTAATGAGATCCTTTGACAATAACTTCTCTCTGATAAAATGACAATCAATTTCTATGTGTTTTGTTCTTTCATGAAACACTGGATTGGAGGCAATGTGAAGAGCGGCTTGATTGTCACAGTACAACTTCATCTGCTCATTTTCACAAAATTTCAACTCTTGAAGGAGTTGTCTAATCCACACAAGTTCACATGTAGTTAGAGCCATAGATCGATACTCAGCTTCAGCACTAGATCGAGCAACAACACTTTGTTTCTTACTTTTCCAAGATATAAGGTTTCCTCCAAGTAAAACACAATATCCTATGGTAGATCTTCTGTCAATTGGACAACCAGCCCAATCTGCATCACAATATCCCTCAACTCGAGTGCTTCCCTTGTCCTCATACAACAATCTCTGTCATGGGTTCCCTTTTACATATCTAAGAATGCGAATCACTGCATTCCAATGATCAACATGTGGATTTTGCATAAATTGACTCACAACTCCCACTGGATAAGAAAGATCAGGTCTTGTTATGGTAAGATAGATGAGTTTTCCAACAAGCCTTCTATATCTCTCTGGGTCTGAGAAAAGTTCACCTTTGTCTTTCATTAACTTTTGATTTGAGTCCATAGGACTATCAATGGGCTTGCAATTTGTCATGCATGTTTCCTCCAAAATATCAAGAGCATATTTTCTTTGTGAAATGATGACACCTTCCTTTGATTGTGCCACTTCAATACCAAGGAAATATTTTAGCCGACCCAAATCTTTGGTTTGAAAGTGGTTGAACAAATGATTCTTTAATTGAGCAATTCTAGTGACATCATTTCCTGTAATGACAATATCATCAACATAGACCATAAGATAAACACATTTATCAGGAGAAGAGTGACTATAAAATACTGAATGATCCGCCTCACATCGTTTCAATCCAAAATTCTGCACAACCCGACTAAATTTACCAAACCAAGCTCGAGGTGATTGCTTCAAGCCATAGAGGGAACAATGTAATTTGCAGACTAACCCAGACTCCCCCTGAGCAACAAACCCAGGAGGTTGCTCCATGTATATCTCTTCTTCTAGATCACCATGAAGAAAAGCATTTTTAATGTCCAACTGGTAAAGGGGCCAATGACGAATCGCAGCCATAGCAAGCAAAATACGAACAGTACTGGTTTTAGCCACAGGAGAAAAGGTATCACAGTAGTCGAGGCCATAGACTTGAGTATATCCCTTAGCTACCAAACGAGCTTTGAGACAATCGATTGCACCATTAGGACCCACCTTAATAGCATAGACCCATCTACAACCAACAGGCTTCTTACCAGGAGGAAGAGGAACAAGGTCCCAAGTGCCATTGTGTTCAAGTGCCTGCATTTCATCAATCATGGCTTGTCACCATCCAGGATGACCAAGTGCCTCATGAACATTATTAGGAACCTGAATGGAAGATAAGGAAGAAACAAAGGAGAAATATGGAGGAGACAAACGGTGATAACTCAAAAAATTATAAACAGGATAAGGATTACGAGTAGAGCGAATACCTTTTCGGAGGGCAATAGGCCAATTATTATCCGAGTCAAGAGAGGGTGAAGAGGATGAAGGATCCATGGTTTGGGAATCTAATGGAGGAGGATCTGAGTCTTGAGGATCTTCAATGTTTGGAGTTTGAGATTGTGTTCGACGCTGATATGTGAGAAGAGGAGGAGGAACAATATCATTTGTAGTTTGAGTTTGAGGTAAAGAAGCAGGAGTAACCAAGGGATCACATGATGGTAGAGGAAGCATTTGTTGAACAAATGAACGGTCCTCCATGGAGGACAAGAAAAGAGGTGTATCTTCAAAGAATGTGACATCAGCGGACATATAATACCTCTTGGTTGAAGGAGAATAACATTTATATCCTTTCTGAAGGCGAGAGTATCCCAGAAAGACACACTTAATAGCTTTTGCAGAGAGTTTATCAAGACCTGGAGACACATTATGAACAAAACAAGTACACCCAAATATACGAGGAGAGACATGGAAAAGAGGGTCATTTGGAAAAATGACAGAGTGAGGGACTTTATTCTCAAGAGAGGAAGAAGGCATTCTATTGATCAAAAAACAGGCAGTAAGGACTGCATCACCCCAATGATGAACAGGAACATTAGTATTCAACATCAAGGAGCGTGCAGTTTCAATGAGATGTCTATTCTTTCTCTCTGCAATGCCATTTTGTTGTGGAGTGTGGGGACATGTTGACTGATGTAGAATTCCTTGGGAAGATAAGAATGAAGAAAATGCTGTAGAAAAGTATTCCTTAGCATTATCACTTTTGAAGATTTTAATTGTCTTCCCAAATTGGTTCTTAATTTCATTAAAAAAGGACACAAATATTGCAAAAAGTTCAGATCTCTCTTTCATTAAATAAACCCAAGTACATCGAGAAAATTCATCAATGAAAGTTACAAAATAATTAAAACCAAAAGAAGTAAGACGACTTGGTCCCCAAATATCAGAGTGAATAGTTGAAAATGCAAAATTACAACGCGACTCAGACTTCTTAGGATAGGAAGATCTAACATGTTTTCCTAACTGACAAGACTCACAATCTAAGACTTGAATGTGTTTGAGACTTGGAACCATCATCTTCAACTTGGATAAGCTTGGGTGGCCTAATCGATCATGCAAAAGTTTTGGGGATGAAGTTGCAAAACAGGAAACTGAGGAGTTAGGTTTCAAGTAATAAAGTCCTCGTGACTCATGTCCTTCTCCAATCAGACGACCCGTACCATGTTCCTGTATAACAAAGGAATTAGCAAAAAAGGTTACAAAAGAATTTAAGGAACGAGTCAATCGACTCAAAGAGATTAAATTGTAAGGACAATGAGGAATATACAAAACAAAATTCAATTTTAGTGAAGGAGATAGGGAAATTGTGCCAATTCCCTGAGATGCAACTTTGGATCCATTGGCAACAGTAACAAAATGAGGAGTTTTCGGAGAGGACATGGAAGAAAATGAAGGGATGTTACCAGAGATATGATCTGAGGCACCTGAGTCAAGAATCCATGGACTATGACCTTCCACAGATTGAGAGATGCAGGCAGTTGACACATTTGGCATTGAGGAGGATTGGCCAAGATTAGAAGATTTTTCAGACTTGTACCTCAAAAACTCTTAGTACTCTTCATTAGAAATTTTAGATTCTGAATTATCAGATTTAGACACATGAGCAGCTTTGTCTGGAAAGCCATGCAAGGAATAACATTTATTTTGGGTAATGACCCATTCTCTTACAATATGAGCATTGAGGACGTCCACTTCGTCCACCACGTCCTCCTCGATTGCTCCTACCTCCTCCTCTTCCTCGCGGTGTCACCATGGCTGATGTTTCAATAACATCACTTAAATTCTCTTCCTTTACCAATGTAGGTACCCGAAGGAGTCGAGTAACTAAGCCATCCATCGACGGGATTTGATCACCAGCTAAAACTTGATCACGTACATGATCAAAATCAGAGTGCAAACTTTTCAAAATTAGGACCATGTAGAACTTGTCAAGCTTTTTGTTGAGATTTTCTAATGAGTCAGCTACAAAGAAGTTCTTTAACTCTTCTACCGCAACCCGAGCTTTGCAACATGAGAAACCATATCATGGTTAACTTGTTTGAGAGAAGTTGCTCTTTGGGTTGCATCAAAAAAACGTTGTACATCATTAGAAAAAATATCTTGGGCCATTTTCCAAAAAGAGGAGCATATCTTATAGGGTCTCAAGATGTCTAAAACCTCTTGCTCAACTGATTGCCACAAAACAGCACATAATTGAAAGTCTAATTTCTGCCACTGAGATTTTTCTTCTTCTGGGACCATAGAAATATCTTGTTCAAGGTGATCATGGTGTCCTTGACCAAGAAACCACAACTCCACAGCAGAGGACCATGATAAATAATTTTTCCAATTCAGTTTTGCAGATGCAATGATAGGGGTAGCAGATAAGGAGGAATTACTTCCAGTAGAAGAAGCCATTTTTAAAACTGAGAGAAGAAATAGGACCTAGGGTTTCAAAATACGTAAGGAGAAAACCCTAAGTATGAGCCCAAGCCAACGAAACAGAGAAACAGGAATCAAAACACACTCCAGAAGCTCCGGCGAGACGTTCTGCGGCGACGCGGTGAAGCTCCGACCACGGGAAGGCGGCGCGTGCAGAACACGCGCCCGAGGCTGGCCGGAAAGAAGCGGCGCGTGACGGCTGGTGCGGAGGTTCCAGAGGACGGGACCACCAAGGTTGGGTTGCGCTTCTCAAGGCGCACCTAACCCTTGACTTTGCCGGAGAAAGCGACGGCGGCGGCGACGGCGGCAGACGGCGGACGAACGGCGGAAATGACAGGGAGATGATGTCGCCGACGATAGAGGAAGAAGACAAAGAGTCTGGCTCTAGATACCAACTTGAAGTTGAGAGAAAATGAAAAGACTTTATTTTATGATTATTCAACTGATACAACTTACTACTGTTTATATAGAACACAGTAGTTCTAAGAAATAAAAGGGCGGGAAGCCCTTAACAAAACCCCTAACATAAATATTAATAATAAAATAAACATTATACTTCAACAGCTTCCTTGCCTTCCTCCTTTCCAGCTCTTTGCTGCAGCAACATCTCTCCTTCCACTAGCAGTTGTTGCGTGTGTGGCACTAGGCTATAGATCTTTCCAAGCCTTCCAACATTCATTGCTTTCTTTAATTCAATCTCCAAGTCATCAGCTGCATCATCAAGGCTATCATAGACAACACTGTCAAGATCAATACACAATTTGTGAACAGTAGCAGGAGTATCAAAGTGCTCTATAAAATATGCTGAATCAAGACAATGAAAATGCACAGGTATGTTGACAGCAGAATTCAAATCAGGCTTTACAAGTTCTACTTTTAACATATCAAAAGCATCAAAACCAGTTTGAATTTTAGGTAAATTAATAGGAATGTTAAGTTCAGAGAAAACCTCTACTTGCTGTAACTTACAACCTGTGTTCTCAACATATTCAGTAGCTTCATCATGAAACCCACTCAACTTGGCTATCAAAGTCTTGGCTTTAGAAACTGTCTTATCCATCATGGATCCTCCAGCTGCAGCATCCACATAGAATCTGTCTTGCATGCTCAATCCATCCAGAAAGTGCAAGATAAGCAGGTGCTCACTGATTTGATGATCTGGACAAGAGGCACACAGCTGGTTGAATCTGTCCCAGTACTCCCTCAATGTCTCTCCTTGCAGCTGCATAATGGAGCTAATTTCTCTTTGCTTGGAGACTGTTGTTGAGGCTGGGAAGAACTTTTCCAGAAAGCTTCTCTACATCTCAGTTCAAGCAGTGAATGGCTCTGAATCAGTTTTGTCGTAGAACCAGTCCTTGGCTACATCTTGAAGGGAGAAGGGGAATGCCTTCAACTTGACCCAATCTTCAGGGACTTCTGCTGGTTTGAACATGAGGCAGACCACTTGAAACTCCTTCAGGTGCATGTGATAATCTTCTCCAGCCACTCCATGGTACTTAGGCAACCTTTTGATAAGCTTGTACAGCCAGTCCTGTGAATTTTCCATCTTTGGTCTGGTACAGAACCTATCTAAACCTGGAATTCACTTCGAGCCAAGGTTATACCAAGAAACAATAATAGCAGGGAGAACTACCACTATTTACAGATTCTAATGTTTCCAAAAACTGAAGCTTGAGACACAGAAACTGAACACACAGAATATCAAAAACAAAAAAAGATAAAGCTAACAAGATCCTAATATACAAAAATGAAAAAGGAAGAAAGATATCCTAAACTAAAAGGAAGCAAATATGCACATGAAATAAAAATATAATCAAGAAAACAAACATAAACAAGACTAACCTAACACTCTAAAACTCAATTTGCCGAGTCCCCGGCAACGGCGCCATTTGTTAAACTGCTTTTTAGCCGCCTAAAGCAGAACAAAATTGGTCCCCACTAATGTAATAAAGGGATGACCTAGATATCAATCCCTAGACTCGACAAAATTAAGTTTTAAGATGTAAAGTTAAAATCTTTTTTTACTAACTATTACTATGAAACAAGGTGGGGACACTAAAAGAATGAAATTAAAAAGAAAAGAATTAAAACAAAAATCTGCAAAATATTTAAAAGAGACAAAGAAAATGAAATGCAAAGAAAATAAAAGAAAATAAGAGTCAAAATACCTAAAACAGAAAATAGAACCTAACTTTTATGCCTAACATGATCTACTGATTTACAAAGACACAAGACATGCAAATTGTAATTAAAATCCTAAATGCTAACCAGCTTGAACAAATGGTAAAGAATCCATGAAATTGAAATGTACAAAGAAGCAGAACTTAAGTAAAATAGAGAAATTAAAAATCACATCAAGAAACAAATCAAAAACCTAAAAACTAAAATCATAGAATCTAACAATGAAAGTTATAGTGCAATATCAAAGTACCAAAACCAAAATTCAATAATTGGAATCATAGTGCAAAATCTTAAATTGCAAAGAAAGTAAATCAATAACAGTAACTAATTCTAGAATCAACTAAGCATCATAAAAGAATCAAATGGAAGCAGAAAATGTAATCGTGAAAATCAACAGAACTTGAAATTGCATTACAGGTAAAATGAAAAGTACAAAGAGATTTCTACAGTAAAAGCAAAGTCGAGATGCTCACGGGCTGTCACCACCGTGAGTCTCGATCACCAATCCAAGAGCGTAAAAAATCTACACTATGAAAAGCGAGTAAACCTAGAACTAAGAACATGAAATCAGAAGAAAGCAAGAACCCTAAGCGCGCAATGTCTGTCACCCACTTCTCTCGAACTCTCGCAATCTCAGTCTCGTTTGCGGAGTCTGTCACCCTCTCGCCATTTCCCCAAAAGTCTATTTACATGCCCTTTTATAGGGTCAGAGACAGAAGGAAATGGGAAAGGGAGAAACTTGACCTTGACGCTTCGCTCTTGTCCAATCAGATGGTCTCTGTTTGTGTTGATCACAAGCCCTCTGATCATCTTCTCTTCGGTCAGCTTTGATCACCTTCTCCGGGCAGCTCCTTCTTCTTGCCTCACTCTCCCTTTTCTCCCAACCCTAGCTCGTGGGTTCTTTGCATAAGCAATTCAAGAAAATGATCCTGGAGCTCGAGCAATTCCTAAGATAGTAGCAGTGCAAGCCAAAACGGTGTCGTTCAACTAAATGAAAGCCAAAATCCAGCAGCGTTGCAGTGGCCCTATTGTTTCTTTAATATCCCAATTAAATTGCATCAGACGAGCTATGGCAGTAGTGGCCAGCACGTAGCAGCACAATTCTTCTTCCATTAACACAAGAAGCCCAAAACAGCGGCCCAATCTGATTTAATTAAATCAACCCATTTTATTTTTCAAGTGCAGCATCGGTGCAGACCAAGTGTAACATCATCGGTGCAATGAGTGCAGGCTTTGCTTCAATTAGCCGAATACAGTGACTTAAGATGTGGACATGCAGCGGCCCATTTTAGAAATCAGCCCAGAGCCTCATTAATCACCTGGCAGCAAGACCTATTCTTCTCCAAGATCGGCCCAATAAGAATCTCCTCAATGAAATGGCATCAGCACCAACTCCAAGTCTAAATTCAACATTAGTCCAGGTGCAACCCAAAATTTAGTGGCTCAATTGTTAAGGTTCTGCAGCAAAGAGAGAAAAAGAAATCAATCTAAAATTAAAGAAAAGAAAATTTTACAATTAAAAGAAAGATTTATTTTCAGTAAAAGATTTTCTTCTAAAAAAAAATTACTAAAATCCTAATTATTTACAAACACTAAAATTACTCCTAAAAATCAAATTTTAACTACAATTTTAGAATTCTAAGAATTTAAAAGAAAAATCTAAAATCAACCTAATTCTAATCTATAAGAAACTAAAATGAACTAAGATTCATTTATAAACACCGAAAAAGATGAAAATATTGAGAGTTATCAATCATTGATATGGTCACCACCACAGAAATCACACAGCTGCTGTTTTTGGGAGACATTACTGTTACGAAACAGGTTGGCTTCAATTTACACCAAGAGGGCGGTGAATTGGTGTTATTTCAAAAGCAAAATATTTTCGCAATCTTGGTATGAAAATTCAAAGCTTTTGATCGTTCCTTGAAATGCAAGTAATGAAAATTTCAATGTAGCGGAAAAACGTAGTTGACTGCTCAAAATATAAAGTCGACTGAAATAAAGAGTGCAGGGATAGAGAAAATCAAACACTAGTTTTTATACTGGTTCGGCCAACAATGCCTACATCCAAGTGTTCTTCCAACCTTGGAAGCAAATGCACTATAATGGTTGCGGTTTTTACAACAAGTAATTGTTAGAATGGCTGCATCGGAATGGTTAGCGTGGAATAACAAACTGATGGGTTGTCGCTGCCCATACAAATTTGATTGCATATAAAGAAATGCAGTATAGCTAGGGAATGACCCCTAGGTCGTCTCTCAAGGACCAAACTGTGGTTCGAGAATTAGGTCGAACACGAAGTGGGGGGTTGTTGAAAAGGTTTGTGAATGCGGACAAACAAAAACAAAATCATGACAATTAAATTATCACTACTGAACAAACTACACATCATTGAAGTAAAAGGAAATGTTGAACCTAACACTGTAATAGACAAATATCCAAACATAATCAAGGCAATTAAAATGCAACTAATAAACAAGATATTAAAAGCAATTTGGAAACCGTACTAAAAGAAAAGAAAGATACTAGACGAATGACAAATGATTTAAACAATTTTAAATGCAACAGTTAATCTTAAAAGAACAAGACACATGGCAGGTGGAAAATAAGATGCATTTAAAGCTAGTCAATAAAATGCTATTATTAAAAAAAACGTGTAAAAGCTAATTGAAGGGGGCATTGCCGTGACCCTCACAAAAGGTAAACCAACACATATTCAAATTAAATGAAAGCATAACCGTGCAGCCCCTTCCTAATTAAATCATGTGTGTCCGTGCTTCTTTAACCTGCGACACCACTTTGTGCTTGAATCAAAACTTTTGCCAGCAAAGAAAAAAAAAAAAGAAATGTGCTTTTCAATTCAAGATTAAACCACCACATGAGCTGTATGCTAATCAATTCAGCCTGTGTGCTAAAAATTAAATCACTGCTCCAACTTTAAATGCATCCAAGCTCTTTTTCCAAGTAGCCAAATGATAAAAAAAAAAAAAAAAAAAAAAAATCCCTTCCAACAATTAACGCAACCCGTGAGCACCACAAACTAAGTCAGTGTTTTTCTCATACTCAAAAGCCAATTTTAATTTCAACTTGCAAGAATTCATTATTCTAGAAGCTATTAGGATGTAAGATATAAGTGAGAACACGATTCTGCAGAGCTATTCCAATGCAAGGTTTCAGCTAAAGAAAGCAAATGCTGGTTGAAGACATCCACCGATGCAAATCATTCACTGGACAACAATTAAAAATAAATGTGACAGACATAAATAAAACAAGACAGCTGCTTGAACCTGAATTCATATTAATATATAGACTATGAAAGTAAAATTTGGTTCATGCGTAAAGAAGTAAAAAAAAAAAAGAAAAAAACCGAAGACCTTGATGGAGCTCTACATTGCATCCGTCACCATGTACACACTCCAAATTCCATCAGCGTTGCTTTATTTTTCTTGCTGGATGTGTATCGCCACCCCCTCCAAAGGCCAAAAGACAAACTAAAATTGATAAAAATTCAGTGTGACGACTCCTAGGGAATCTCCCTCTCCTAGGGTTGCGTGACCCATTCTTTTACTGTTGGACCATGAAAGCCCCCACGTGGCAGCTGTTGGATGCACTACTTAATTTGCTACAGTCGAAGCTGCTGCTCCAAGTTTGCTGGATGTCACCCCATCTCCACGCTGCACCTCCTCTTTTTAAATGTTGTTGTGTCCTAAGCTGGACATGCATGGAGTGTGAAATCCTTTCAATTGAGTTCATGCTGCCCATTTGTTGTGGGCCGTAGCAGCTTCGTTGCTAGCTTTTGGATGCACCTCTTGAAGACCGTGACACCCTTCTATTCTTAACGTCTTGCTGCCCAAAGGTCCAATTGAATTAAAATTGAAAGCGCAATGCACGTGACCGTCCATCTATATTTTCAATTCAGCGCTGCTCCATTTTACTCTAAACTAAGATTCACATTGTTCACTTCTTTCCCGTTGGCTCACACTTCCTAAATTGAATCCCAATCAGCGTGTGCACCCAAATGTTGGACCTGTGCTGCAGCGTACTATTTTATTTTGCTGCACGTGAATTTGCTTCATCATGGGCTGCAGCTGCCATCATTATTTCCAAGCACACACTTCAATTTTAATATTTTTGCTTTCTAAAAGAAAATTGTAACCGTATGCTGTCACGTGTTGGACAAAATGTTCTCCTCTTCAAGGCTTTCTTTGCAATTTAATGGTGAATTAATCTTCAACTCTTTCCAACAATATTTCTAAAATTTTCCCTGCAGATAATAATACAAATAATTAGTTCAGAAAATTCAAATTAATTAAAATTAGAATTTTTGGTCAAATTAAGCATAATTAGGAAAAACGGAAAAATACCGGACAATTAAGCACAATTCTCTGATTAATTCTAGCACAATAAACTAAGTGAAATCAATAAAATATCGACTCATCACAAACCAAGAAGGTTTTTAATTCAAATGTGTGCCTTTTAATTTCTACTCAATTTTTCTTACTACACAAATAATAAATATAAATAAAAGAGTAAGGTTGAGAGAAATTTGCACAGATGATTTTTATACTGGTTCGGATCTTACCAATCCTACGTCCAGTCGCTTATCTCAAACCGAGATAAACAGTTCACTAAGCACAAAAAAATTACAAATTACAATCACAAAGAAACAATTTGTAAGAGTTTAGAAACCACCTCTCTTGATACCACAAGAGATGAACTTGCACCTCCTTTGAATCTTCACAAAGGATGAGACACGTCCTCCGAATACTTCACGAAGGATGAAACACCTCCTCCGAATACTTCACGAAGGATGATCCTCTTCCACACACCTCCTTTGACGCACCAAGGATGAAACGACTATTTCCTCTGTCACCATAGCAGCACTTCACCAACTCCACAGACAAGATTTTCACAGGTCGAACAAGAACACACAATTCTCAGGAGTTTCTGAGTTCTTAAGCACAAGGGAAGAGTTGTTGAAGGATAAAGGGAGCCTATATATAGACTAAAGAAAATACTCTTCCATTCTTTGAAACTGGCCATTTAACACTTTTAATCGATTAATACAAGTGTTAATCGATTAAAATGAGTACAACGGCTAGTTTTCAAAAGTTGAAAACTCCAACGGTCAGTTTTAATGGATTAAAATGAATTTTAATGGATTAAAATGAATTTTAATCTATTAAAATAGAAAAAGTTGAGTTTTCAGCTTTTACTTGTTTTAATCGATTAATACTAGTTTTAATCGATTAAACCCTAAACCCTAAGATATTTTATCCCCCTTTTTTATCATAATTAAAAAGTTGTGTTTCATGTTCTCCCCCTAAGATAATACTCCCCTTAATAAAAGCATGTATGCATATGAGCTAAAATATATTTCAAATTTAAAGATTCATTTAAACATACACAATAGGAGATTTAAAGCATATAATTTTGGGATAAAGAACTTTTAAAAAATCATACTTTAAACCATACAAGATAGAAATTTTAAAGCATAAAAAAATATGGCTAATTTTTTTTAAAAAAAAATGCATAAAATGGATCAAATGAATAAAAATGCAATCCTAAGAGATTTCTAAAAATCCTAGATCTCTTCTAATGTTACCCCTTTATAAATGTCTCCATAATGATAATTTGTTGAGATCTTCGTCTTGAGGATTGTCATCATTTTTCTCTTCATTTGTTGTCTTTAGTCAAATCTTCAAAATTACCTGCATCTAATTCAATTGACTCAAGAGGTTTTGCCTCAAGGTCCACAATTTTATCAAAGACAACATACTTGAAAAAAAAAAGTTCTAAAATTTCTAAAATTTTGTTTTTTTTTTGTTTTGTTTTTTTAAAAAAAATTAAAATATTAAAAAAAAATCTTAAAAGTTGAACAATGTCCTTTGGGTTATATAAAAAAACTTAAATCATTTTACAACCCAAACATATCTACCACTTGAAACACCATAATGCTTAATTTTACATTTATTTGAAGTATGACCCTTTTTCATACAATAAAAGCATGATATAAAGTTTGTGTTCCTATGAGTTGTTCCTTTTTCTACCCATGTTCTACGGGTTCTATTATTATGTTTATTTTTAATTTTAGGAACATGCTTATTTTTAACAACCTTATTTTCATTACTTTTACTACATTCTCCTAAGGCTGTGTTGTTTAGTAGTTTCTTAAAATTTTCACAATAAGCACATTCATCACTACTAATATATTTACCTTTTTCAAAAGATAAAATTTTATTTTCTTCAAGAAAATTTTCAAAATTTAATTTTAAATTTTTATTTTCTTGAGAAATATTTTCAAAATCCGATTTTAAATCTTTATTTTCTTCTGAAATATTTTCAAAATTTAATTTTAAATTTTTGAAATCGTTTTTCAATTTCTTATGAGCTTTATCTAATTTTTCAGATTCTACAAGTAAAGCAGCATAAGTTTCATGCAATTCACTTTCACTATATTGACTATAATTATCAAAATTGCTAGATGTACTTACTTGGCTTACAGCGTTGTCGTCTGCCACTAAAAAGATGTTTGTCTCTTCATCACATTCGCTCAAGTCAGAAATTGTTTCATTATCATCGTCCCATGCAATGTAGGCTTTCTTTTTCTTGAAGAACTTCTTTTCCTTTATTTCTTCATTCTTCTTTTGATTTGGGCAGTCAGCTTTTAAGTGTCCTCTTTCTCCGCAACCATAACATTTATAGTGTGAGGAAGATCCTTGATTTTCTTTCTTTTCAAGTTTTAATCTTCCTTTGTCTTTTGATTTCATGAACCTGTTTAGCTTTTTTATCATGAGTCTTAGATTTTCTTCATCTTTTGAGTCTTCATTGTCTATTCTGTTCTTGCTCCTTTCTACCTCAGATTTTAAGGCTAGACTCTTTTTCTTAGTTTTTGCCATTGCTTCTTCTTCATCTAGTCTTCCAAGGTCAAGTTCATGCTTTCTCAACTTTCCAAATAATGCCGCCATAGTCATTGTGTTGAGATTTTGTGACTCGGAAATCGCAGTCACTTTCGGTTGCCACGACCTGTCTAAAGATTTCAAAATTTTTATATTAAGTTCATCATTTTCGAAAGACTTACCTAGTCCAATGAGATGATTAACGATGTTTGTGAAGCGTTTCTGAACGTCTAATATTGTTTCTCCTTGCTTCATCCTGAACATTTCATATTCTTGGATCAATGTATTTTTTCTCGCTCTCTTTACGTCATCTGTTCCTTCGTGAGTCACTCTCAGTATTTCCCACATTTCTTGAGCGGTTTTACAAACAGAGACCCTGTAAAACTCATCAACAGTTAGAGCAGATGCAATTATGTTTCGGGCTTTCACATCATTTTGAATTCTTTTCTTCTCTTCAGTGGTCCACTTATCACGGGGCTTTGGTTCCTGCGAATCGTTAGTAGGAATAGGCAAACCAGATGCAATAACATCCCAAATCTCACAATCAATAGACTCAATAAAAATTTGCATTCTAACCTTCCAGAATGCATAGTTTTCACCTGTGAATAAAGGTGGTCTATTGATAGAGGCACCCTCTGCAAAGGTTTGATATGATCCTGCCATTTGAATGACTATCAAAGCGAGCTCTGATACCAATTGTTAGAATGGCTGCAGCGGAATGGTTGGCATGGAATAACAAACCAAGAGGGTTTTTAATTCAAACGTGTGCCTTTTAATTTCTATTCAATTTATCTTACTACACAAATAATAAATATAAATAAAAAAGTAAGGTTGAGAGAAATTTGCACAGATGATTTTTGTATTGGTTCGGATCTTACCAATCCTACGTCCAGTCGCTTATCTCAAACCGAGATAAACAATTCACTAAGCACAAAACAATTACAAATTACAATCACAAATAAACAATTTGTAAGAGTTTAGAAACCACCTCTCTTGATACCACAAGAGATGAACCTGCACCTCCTTTGAATCTTCACAAAGGATGAGACACGTCCTCCGAATACTTCACGAAGGATGAAACACCTCCTCTGAATACTTCACGAAGGATGATCCTCTTCCACACACCTCCTTAGACGCACCAAGGATGAACCGGCTATTTCCTCTGTCACCGTAGCAGCACTTCACCAACTCAACAGACAAGAATTTCACAAGTCGAACAAGAACACACACTTCTCAAGAGTTTCTGAGTTCTTAAGCGCAAGGGAATAGTTGTTGTTGAAGGTTAAAGGGAGCCTATATATAGACTCAAGCAAATACTCTTCCATTCTTCGAAACGTGCCATTTAACGCTTTTAATCGATTAATACAAGTGTTAATCGATTAAAATGAGTACAACTGCTAGTTTTCAAAAGTTAAAACAGTGGGATTTTGACTCTTAACATCAATTACAAAGTATGAAAGTACATGGAATCAAAACCTTCTACAAATCTAAGATCTAAACAATTAAACTACAATTATTACAAAAGCTTTTCATAACAAAAATAAGTCTTCAAAGGATCTTCAGGAATCTTGATATATCTTGACTTGATTTGGACATAATCAAAACTTCATCTTCATCATTTTGCTAACAGTAATTTATAGAAGCACCACGCAAAAATATAAATCTCCTTTCTAACCCAAAACCAAATATAGTTGCACACAAAACCAGAATTGTAGCAAGATTCTTCTCTCTTGCAATCTACACCCACGTCGAACAATCCTCAACGTGTCACCAGCACTCTTCACAGGATGCCAAGCTTCTAACAGCACGCTTCACAGGTTGCCAAGCCTATCACAGCACACTTCCCAGGTTGCCAAGCCTTCAATCAAATGCAGCAGTCTTTACAGGATGTTATGCCTTCAAGATCAAATCAGAAGCACCTTCTTTGTGCAGATGTTGATCAAACAGTATGCGCAATTGACTCCTCAATCTGAGTCTCTCTCAAAAAAGATCACCACCGTCTTCTTGGAGAATTCTTGGAGCTTCCAAAACTGAGAAATAACTCTAAAACAGGACAATGAAAATGTTAGATTACAAAGTCTTCTGAAACAGATCGTGTTGTGTTCTATTTATAGTTTTCCTGTCATTCTCAGTCGAATACCCTAATAATCCAGTCGACTGTATTAAAACAGTTATCACTGACAGTCAACAAGGACGCTCCTCAGTCAACCAATTCAATGCACATTCAAGATAGTTGACTTAGTCAGTCAATCTTAACTAACTTTTGAAAAACTAGCCGTTGAAGCAAGTAGGTATAACAGAATTCCAAAAATAACAACAACACAGTCGAATAGGTGTTCCACCAGGTCGACTAACACTTGAAAAACACTTTGAAATTCTTTTCAACTTAAAATCTCATCAAGCACATGTTCACAAAATCTGTACTAAGATTTTGGCTTTGTCAGTGTAGTCGACTGAACCAGATCTTTGTCACAGCAAATATAAGTTCATAAAAGTGCTTGTGAGCTTTTCTTTAAAAATGTGCAGAAGATAATCAAAATCATTTTATCACACATTTCAATACAAGCATGTTCCAAACATATAACACATAATCAATCAAGGGAACATACATGCAAAACAACAAAACATGTTCAACACAAACATTCTTCAAAACAGTATAGCATATCAGCTGAACATGTAATATTGGAACTTATGTACTGTTATTAAGCAATGTGTTGTCATCATTAAAAACTAGTTTGATGTAGAGTTTTGTTTTGTCAACAATATCAACAATTACGAATCTCCTTAGGAAGTTATGTGAGGATCTTTGTCAAATTGTCTAGCTTTTGAGTGAGAAGATGGTTGATAACAATCTAAAAACCGTTATTTTCATGCTTGAATTTGATATCAAAACACACCCATTGTAGCTTAAAATGAGCTTAGAATCAAGTAAAACTCATAAGTTGTATCACATGAGAGTCAAAAACTGTTTTTAGAGATATTATGCTTGTGTTGCATTGTTTTGCAGTGTTTTTGATGAAAATTGAAGATGAAGTGAAGTAGGAAGGTCATAGACTCAAGAATGAAGGAGAAAAATGAAGAAAAGAAGAGTCTATGGATCGCTCAGCGTCAAATTCCAACGTTGAGCGTCCTATTCAAGGGGGAGCTATTGTCTGGCGCCCAGGCGGTGACGCTAAGCGTCCAGAACGATTGAAAGAGAACCGCTCAACGGTCCATTTTGGCGCCTGGGCGGTGGCACGGCTTGAAGGCAAATCGCTGAGCGGCCAACTTAGGCACCTGGGCGGTTATCTGTTTTTATACTTTGGATTCTAAGATCTTTCTGTTATCTTTTTGGCTTATATATAGCCCTAGTGCGAATCAAAACATATTCTTTTGGTAGAGAGAAACGTCCAGAGTTATTCCACACACCTTGGAGGAGATTTCTTGGATGCTTAGGCTCCACTTTATCAAATATAGGGTTTGTTTTTCCATTCTTCCATTATATTTCATCTAGTTTCACCATGATTATGGTGAACTAAACCCTTTGTTGTTGGGGAACAATGTAATCTTTTGAAACTCTCATATATCCAAATTCTTATTTAGTTTATATGCTTGCATATGCTTGATTTATCAATTGTTGGGTTCCTTACCTGTATTTAATGCTTTTATCGTTTAACTCATTCGGTAAATGTTGTTTGTCTTTATTGATACAGGGTCATACAGTAATGTCATGAATTGGGGGGAATTCCTTGATTATGCTAATACCGCCTAGGGATATGTTAAGACCTTGGGGTGTACTAGATCGAATCAAGTAATATAATTGGTGAACCCAATATCGTTCTTCCCAAAGGACTCTAAGGCCTAATCTTTCGTGTAAACTAATCGCTTAGGACTTGAGAAAAGAAATTAAAGTTGAGTTTTTGTATGCAAAACAAAAGTAAACATGCAAATGCAATGATTCAATTGGCCAAAAGTAAACATTCACCACAATTATTGAATTTTTCTCCGCAAGTCTTACGATTTTGGTTCACATGAACGATAAGGCCTTTCGAGTCTCATGGGAAGAACGATAATGGGTTATACCATTTTTTATTACTTGATACGATATGGTACACTTGCCATTCCGTTAATAGTCTTCAAAATTGCAAACTAAGCGAATGCAATGCTCAAATCCAATCAGTCATCCACCATACAGTCTAATCAACTAAGCGAAGATTAAACACTGATTAGGCAACTAAGTGTATACCTAACCACAGGCACACAACAGATTAAATATTGAGCTAATAAGAGCAGCAGTATGACAATTAAAGTGCAAGAGTCTCATGAATAAACTACTCTAGCCTTTAATCCAACATAGCTAACTGACTAAGCGAAGGTTAATCATGCTATCATAATCACGACCTAAGCAAACACAATACACCTATTCCATCCTATGTATTCTATACAGATCGATCAACTAAGCGAAAATGCAATCACCAATTGGGCAACTAAGCGTATACCCATTGCAAGAATGTTAACAGAATGGCAAGTGTACCATATCGTATCAAGTAATATAAATGGTATAACCCATTATCATTCTTCCCATGAGACTCGAAAGGCCTTATCGTTTGTGTGAACCAAAATCGTAAGACTTGTGGAGAAAAATTCAATAATTGTGGTGAATGCAAAGACAGAAAATAAACATGCAATGTGTTGATTCAATTGACGAAAAGAGTATGAATGAATGGAGTTGTTGGGGGTTTACAATTTCATCTAATCCTCTCTCTCTTATTTACTCCTCTTGTTTAAATCGCTTTATTATCTAATTGTTATGCAAACTTTCTTGGGCTCCCCTTAACCCGATCCCTCGATGAAAAGGGCCTATTACTAATTACCGGCTTGTTATCCCTAGCCTGCCCTAGTAACTAGCAACACATTACAAACAAAAGCAAAAACAATTGGTCGTCCTACCCCCTATCCCTAGGTGGTATTGCTTAACCAAGGAATTACTCACCAGTTCATGACATTACTGTACGTCCCCATATCAATAAAGGCAAATAACAGTTACTGAATGAGTTAAACGATAAAAGCTTTAAGCACGGATGAGAACCCAACAATTGATAATAAACGCATATGAAAATCATATAATTCAAACAAGAGTTTCAATAAAAGAGAGTATCAAAAGATTACATTGTTCCCCCAACAACAATAGGGTTTAGTTCACCATTGTCATGGTGAACCAAGATGAATATAATGGAAGATATGGATAACAAACCCTAGAAAAGATGAAAAGGAGCCTAAGCATCCAAGAGATCCTCTCCAGAGAGTGAAAATTAGGTCTGGTCGCCCTCTTCTGTCAAAAGAATGAATTAGAAATCATAACAGGGCTATTTATAACTGAGGAGCACAACAGAAAACAGGCCCAAGCCCATCTGACCACCGCCCGGCGTCATACTTTGCCGTCTGGCGGTGTACCCTAAATCGCGCCACCGCCCGGCGGTAGGGGTCTACCGCTCGGCGGTTTCCCTTGTGCCGCAAAACCGTCCGGCATCAGGGGTCTGCCGCCCGGCGTCCTCTGCTGGTGTCTTCTGCTCCCGTCGGACCGCCCGACGCCAGGGGTCTACCGTCGGGCGGTCCCTAGACTCTTCTTTTCTTCAATTTTCTTCCTTTTCCTTGAGTCTAGGACCTTCATTTTCATCCCCAATCTTCACTTCTATCAAATTTGCTGCAAAACAATGCAAAACAAGCATAATATCGTTAAAAACAGCTTTTGACTCTCAACTGACTCATTTATTGAGTTTTACTTGATTCTAAGCTCATTCTAAGCAGTAAAGGGTGTAATTTAGTCCAAAATAACATATGAAAATACCGGTTTTTCAACCGTTATCAAAGACCGAATTAACCTTCGCTTAGTTGGGTGATTTATGTTGGATTTGGATTAGAGTAGTGTGTACTTGTCGTTAATATGTGATTGTAAGCATAGTCATTGAGTTAATGACCAACTGTTTTCACATTCCATTTTTACATTTCTGTTTACCTTTCTGTTTGCATCTGTGTTTACATTTTTGTTTGCATTCGTGCTTTGATATTGTTTATCTGCATTCACAAAACCTTTCACAAACCCCCCACTTCGTGTTAGACCTGATTCTCGAACCACAGTTTGGTCCTTGAGAGACGACGTAGGAGTCACTTCCTAGTCTATACTGCATTCTTTATGCATATTAAATTTGCATGGGGTGCAACACCCATCAAATTTTGGGGTGCAACACCCATCAAATTTTGGCACCATTGTTGGGGACCAAGGGTTCAATTTTCGGTCTTTTGTTGTGTTAGTGTGTGTTGTGTTTTGTCTTGTGTTGTGAGTGTGATGTTCTGTTTTGTGTGTACGTGTCGCATATTTATTTGTGTTGTGTTGTGTTTTGTAATTTTTATCATTTCCTTTCCACTTTCCCTCTTCTTTCTTTTTACATGTCTGCCTATTTTGATTATGAACATACTGTTTTTTCTGCCTGTGCCTATGATTATGATTCTCCTCTTGCATCTTACTCTGATTATGGTTCTCATACTGATTTCTATGTTGAGAACAATATGACTCATCCTCTCATTCCTGAAAGTGCTCTAAGGGAGCAGGTTATACATTATGAGGATGATGATCATTGCGTTCTCACATCTGGACTGATACATTTCTTGCCTAAGTTTTATGGTTCTGCAAGTGAATTCCCACATAGACATTTTGGAGAGGTTCCAACGCATTTGCTCTGTAATGAAACCTCCACATGTCCTTGATGATCACATTTTCTTAAACGCATTCCCGCATTCAGTAGAAGAAGCAACATGTGGATGGTTTTATTATCTTCCTCCAGAATTCAAGGCCAATTGATAAGATCTTAAGCATCTGGTTTTGGAAAGATTTCGCCCTACTCAGCATCATTTTGATTCATATAGCAACGATCCTGGGTGGAATGATCCTAACTTGGGATGGTATGGTACTTCACAGCATCAATATCAAGAACCACCATTTCAGAATGATTGTATGCCTCAACAAGTCCAGGAACCACAACACCTGCAATTTCATGAGCCTGCCCAGTCTTCATCCACTGCTGACAGGAATTTGGAAAGCAAGCTGGATTCTCTTTTGAATTTGGTGACACAGCTGGCATCCAACTAGAGACTAACACCTCCATCTGCATCTGTTGCACGATTGTGTGCTATATGTCCTTCCGGTGACCACTATACAGATGTTTGTCCTTCTTTGCAGCACCCTGTTACTCATGATGAGTCTCAAGCTTATGCTACAAACATCTACAATTGAAGGAGTTATTGGAGCAGATGATTATTCAGAACATTTAGTTCCAGCAAGAGACCAGAGCTTCCATTCAGAGTTTGACTAATCAAATGAGGCAGATGGTTACTCAGCTCACTTAGGAACAGTCTCAAGTTTTAGAGGGATCACCATTTTAGACTATTCAGATTCTTGATGATGTCAGTACCATTCATGTAGGAGATGGGGAGCAGAGTCATGAGCTTACTACTACGCCATCTACTTTCCCACCCTCCTATGCCCCCCCTCTTGCACCTGAGGATGCGGTTGCTCATTTTGCTGTTATATGTGAGATGAATCATGAGTCAGCATGGGTTTTCTCTAAACTTGAATTCCCACTTGCTTTGCCCGAGCTGTTTATGCATTCACATATTCTTGATTCTGCTGTAGCTTCACATGTTAGTGTTGATTTTGACATAGAAACTGTGAAAACTAAAGATGTTTTAGACTTAGGATTAAATTTTGATCTTTCACTTTAAACTTAGAATTAAAATTGAAGTTGACTGAGACTCGTGAAAATTATTTTCAAACAGTTTCAATCAAACAAACAATTAAGCATTCAACACAGACAATCTTACAGCAACAACCAATCAATAAAAGCATGATGCAGTAGATAGGTACAGTTTTACCAGTTGTAGATACTCAAGATTTTTTATGTATTTCCTAATTGATTCATCCTTAACATCAATCTGCATCAGGTGTGTATCCTGCAAAACAACTAAGTTTTGGTTGCTGGTACCCATTTTGCTTTGGATCCATGATTGTTAATCCTTGTCACTTGTTCCTTTGGTATCCTTTAGGAACAACAACATTTTTGTAATAACAGTTTCTAACAGTATGACCAACACAGTTGTAATTGAAACATGCATTTCTAGCAGGTTACTTAAATCAGTAAATTTCCTAGCATTGGTTTTATTAGATTTAGCTTTGTAACCAATTCCTTGTTTATTAATAACTCTGCCAGAAGATTTTAAAACAACATCTAAATTGTCTCTATGTTGAGTAAACTTAGCTAGCGTGCTAGTCAAGTAACTTATCTTGTAAATATGAGCAGGACAATTTTCACATGTTTTTTCTACTATAATAGTTTTAATTTCAATATTCTTAGCAGATAACAAAGCTTCATTTAGTTCTTCTTCCAATTTCTCATTTTCTGCAATAAGGTTGTTGATTCTATTCTCAAAGTCTCTTCTTTCAGAGCTTAGTCGATTTACCTTATATTGCAGCCGCATAGCTTCAACATGTAGCTCTTTGAAAGCATCTTGTAGCAGATCATACTTGACTTCCACTGGTTCATTTGACATGTTTGCATCACTGTCATAGTCGTCCCATGTTACTCCTGTCATGCAGCATAGATTTGATTCCTCCTCTTGATCAACATCTTCATCACTTGAGCTTTCAGAATATGAGTTCTTCCAAGCAATGTATGCTCCTTTTCTTTTCATATTTCTGCCTTGAGGGAATCTTTTATTTCCTTTTTGCTTCGACTGTAAGTGAGGACAATCAGGCTTTATGTGACCTTCCTTTCCACATTCATAGCACTGGACAACATTTGTACTGAAGATCTTCTTTTTTTCTTTGACCTGCATGGTTAGATAGTTGACTATCATTTTGCATTGAGATATTCTGAAAAATTCATCAATTGTCAGTGCAAAGGCAATTATATTTCTAGTTTTAACATCATACTGAGTTTTTCTATTTTCATCAGTAGTCCACTCAGTAAAAGGTTTTAAAACAGTTTCTTTATCAACAGTTTTCATGGGCACAAATGGACCATTCAACGTGGCATCTAAAATTCCTTTATCTTGCGATTCAAGAAAGATTTGCATTCGGATTTTCAAAAAGGATAATTTTCACCAACAAATAGAGGTGGTCTGTTTGTTGAAGCACATTCACCAAAAGTTTGAAAACAAGAAGCCATCGCCAGGTTTTATAGTCGAATGAGATAAAAACAGAGTCGACTAAATTTTCAAATATCTTATTAAAACCAGCTTTGGTGCCAATTGTTGGAAAACAGGTAGACTTCGTTTTTACACCAAGAGGGGGGGGTGAATTGGTGAAGTTTCAAAAACAAAATCTTTTCACAATCTTTTATCAAAAGTATAAACCTTTTTTAACTTTCTTGAAATGCAAGTAATGAAAATTTATATGCAGTGGAAAAATGTAGTTGACTGCGTAACAGATAAAGTCGACTGGAATTAAAGAGTGCAGGGATAGAGAAAATAAAACACTGGTTTTTATACTGGTTCGGCCAACAATGCCTACATCTAGTGTTCCAACCCAGGAAGCAAATGCACTCTAATGGTTGTGGTTTTTACAACAAGGAATCTATAGAAGACCTCATGTCAAAAATATAAATCTCTTCTCTAACCCAAAACCAAAATATAGCTGCAATAACCCAAAACCAGACTTGCAGCAAAAATCCCCTCTTATGTAATTTGAACCACGTCGAACAATCCTCAACGTGAAACCCTTGTATCACAACAGGTCCAATTCCAGCAGTCTTCACAGGATGCCAAGCCTTCACAAAACGCAACAGTCTTCACAGGATGTCAAGCCTTCAAAGATCAACTTAGAAGCACCTTTTTTGTGCAGAATAAATGGATCAGTCCAGTCTTGAGAACAAATCGAACATCCTCATCAGGATATTGAATGCACAAGCTTTCAATATCGAAGTCAAGTGCAGCCATATCCCTAAAAGTACTCTCACAAGGTGGAGGTTGTGCCATGTTGTTCTCAGTGTGAAAACTAACAAAATCAGAATCAGAATCAGGTGCAGATGCAACAGATGCAGTAGATGCAGTATGCACAAAGTACTCAGCAGTGGATTCAGATTCAGCAGTAGGATAAACAGTATCTAATGGAACAGACTAAAAAACAGACTCTAAAGACAAATTCCTAGAATGCCTAACTAACCTATGAAACGTCCTATTAATCTCAGGATCAAAGGGTGGTGTGAATCCAAGATTTCCTCTAGTCATGCACTAAGTCACAACACCATGTAATCATGAAACAATGGCACAAAGGAAACTCAAAACACAGAAAAAAACACAAGCAAACAAAACGACACTATCACAAACACAACACAGACATAAGACTCAAAACTGAACCGTTAGTCCCCGGCAGCGGCGCCAAAATTTGATGAGTTGTCGCGGCCCATACAAATTTAATTGCATATGAGAAATGTAGTATAGCTAGGAATGACTCCTAGGTCGTCTCTCAAGGACCAATATTGCGGTTCAAGAATCAAATCAAACACGAAGGTTGGGGGGCTTGTTGAAAAGTTTGTGAATGCGGATAAACAAAATCAAAACACAGACGCAACTAATAATTAAACACAGATGTAAAAAAAACGGTTTTAAAGACAGAATAAAAATAGTCGGCATTAACTTAATTACAATGTTTCCAATCACAGATCAACAAAATAAAGTTGCGACTCAAACCTCTAATCCAACAAAGTTAACCAACTAAGTGAAGGTTAACCCTGTTTTCATAAAAGCGAAACTAAGCGGACGTAGTGTTAATGTCAAATCTAATTTACACCATGCAGTTACATCAACTAAGCGAAGATGTTACACCAACTAGGCAACTAAGCGTATACCCAATTGCAAGTGCAAATATAGATTTCAAATTAACCAAGTCAGAGTGGCAAACACAATCACAGTCTAGGTATCTCAAGGAAACAATGCAATATCGTTAATAACCAACCAAACTAATTTAAGCTATCATGACAATTAAAGTTACAAGACCAAACATATTAGACAACATAAAAACAAAATAAAATACTAGACCCCAACAATGTGACAAACAACTATCCAACAAAGTTAAATTAAGTTAAATGCAAAACTAAATTAGAGAAACTAAAAAACAACTAATCCTACTGTGCAAATTAATTTAAAACAAAAGAAATAAAAAAACACAACTTTTTCCTAGCAATTCATGTGACCAAGTGTGCACCAAATAAAGAAATTGAAAATGCAAATGACCTAAGAAGACCTCTTGTACGTAAGCTTCATGCACCAAAATCCCATTCATTCTCTTCCTTCAATAAACAAATGAATATGATGCTTCTCCTTGTCCTATGTGTTTTCCTTTTGTCCTATGTGCTTCATTCTCCAAGAAAAACATGTGCCATCTACCTTTCTACCATAAAAACCGTGTCATACTCTCTCCAAGAAGTCAACAAATATTTCTTCTCCTTCCAACACATAAGTAACGTATACAATGCCCTTAAGACCAACAAAATGGATTTTGCTTCTACCAAGGTGCCACATGTGCAAGGTCAAATGAATGAAATAAAACACAAGACATTCTTCTCCTCAATGCAATTCACGTCCAAACTAGCAAAGGGTTGAATACCAAAGTAGAAATATTCCTTCTATGGAAAATGTGCTTCATATTGTGCTTGTCCAAAAGAGGTAAAAAATTAAATGCACCCTTTTCTCTCACTTCCAACCTCAATTTCGGTTTTTCTTCAACAAACATGCATCCAAATGTTTTCTCCACCTCTTCTCCACCGAGAATACACCAAGGAATCCCAAGTATCAATTGCAAAATAATACAAGAGCAACAAACCCAAAGTCTACCTTCATCAATCCAACTTCAACACTAACTTTTCTTCAAACTTTTGCTAAAAACAAAATGGAATTCCCAATCCCCTTTTCATTATCGTCCAGCCATCATCATTAAACACAATGTTCCAGCTCCTAATTTACTTCCAACCATAAAAAAAAAACAGAAGAAGAAAATGGCTCAAGCATCAAACACCCATGCACCAACTCAAACTTTCTTCACTAGAAAACTCAACAAGAACTTCATTTTCATCATCCAACCAAGAAAACTTGAACATAAACATCCAAAGTGCAGCAAAAGGAGAAGCAAAATGAAAATAAGCCTTCATTCAACCAATGGAAACTCCATGAAAAAAGCAAAGAACCACCTCCAAGGTCAAGCTTTCGACATTCAAAATGAAAAACTAAGAAGGAGAGTGACGGTTCTCCCTTCCTTCTAGCAAAGACAAAGAAGATTGCAAGCTAAAGATGAAGAAAAGTGTGTTCTTGGTTCATTCAAGCTCAAAAACGAAAGGCACCCACCATGGTCTCCAAGGTAGAGTTCATACAAGCAAAGTGAAAATGAGAAGTGGAGTATGAAGTGTGTGTCTCGGTCTTTGCCCTCTAAAACCATCCAACACCCTAAAATGGTGGGGAGCATATGAAGGAATTCCACATTGTATGTTCCACTATCAAACCGCATGATGTTCCTGAAGATCACATCTTCTTGAAGGCATTCCCTCATTCATTGGAAAGTGCTGCTAAGGATTGGTTGTACAGTTTGGCGCCTAGATCCGTCACTAGCTGGGATGATTTGAAGAGGCTGTTCTTGGAGAAAATTTTCCCAGCATCCCGGACCACAGCTATCAGAAAAGACATATTTGGGATTAGGAAGCTTGGTGGAGAGAGCTTATATGAGTAATGGGAGAGATTCAAGACACTTTGTGATAGCTGTCCTCACCATCAGATACCTGACCAACTCCTTCTTCAGTATTTCTATGAAGGCCTCAACAACATGGATAGGGGTATGATTGATGCTGCTAGTGGTGGAGTCGCAACTTTATTTTGTTGATCTATGTTTGGAAACATTGTAATTAAGTTAATTAAGCCGTTTTAAAAAGAAATCTGACAAAAACATTGGTGAAGAAGGTAATGATGGTCCACCTTGTAAGGTCATGTGGTATTTGCCTATAATACCTAGGTTCAAATGTATGTTCTCTATTAAGGAGGATGCAAAGAACCTTAAATGGCACGTTTTAGGAAGAAAGTGTGATAATCTTCTTCGACACCCAACAAACTCACCACAGTGGAGGGCGACCAAACCTACTTTTCACTCTCTAGAGAGGATCTCTTGGATGCTCAGGCTCCTCTTAATCTTTTCTAGGGTTTGCTTTCCATATCTTCCATTATTTTCATCTTGGTTCACCATGACAATGGTGAACTAAACCCTTTTGTTGTTGGGAGAACAATGTAGTCTTTTGATACTCTCTTTTATGGAAACTCTTGTTTGAACTATATGATTTTCATATGCGTTTATTATCAATTGTTGGATTCTCATACTGTACTTAAAGCTTTTATTGTTTAACTCATTCGATAACTGATATTTGCCTTTATTGATACGGGGATGTACAGTAATGTCACGAAATGGTGAGAATTTCCTTGGATAAGCAATACCACCTAGGGATAGGGGGGTAGGACGACCAATTGTATTTGCTTCTTTTTGTAGTGCGTTGCTAGTTGCTAGGGGAGGCTAGGGATAGCAAGCTGGTAATTAGTAATAGACCCTTTTCACCGAGGGATCGGGTTAAGGGGAGGCCAAGAAAGTTTGCATGCAATTAGATAATAATGCTATTTAAACAAGAAGAGTAAATAAGAGAGAGCGGATTAGATGAAATTGTAAACCCCCAACAACTCCATTCATCCATTGCCTTAATCTTGTCAATTGAATCACACATTGCATGTTTATTTTCTGTCTTTGCATCAACCACAATTATTTGAATTTTTCTTTCACAAGTCTTACGATTTTAATTCTTACGAACGATAAGGTCTTTCGAGTCTCATGGGAAGAACGATAATGGGTTTTACCATTTTTATTACTTGATACAATATGGTACACTTGCCATTCCGCTAACACCAGGATATTGATGTTATGCGTGATATTGATGATGTTGTTGACATATTTGTGATGGACATTGATTTGGATTGTGATGACATACCTGAGATTGATTCTGTTGTTGATGATCATTTTGTTGATAGGTATGTTATTGATGATTTTATTATTGATGAGCATGATTTTCATTCCCCCTCTTTTCATGATGAGAACCACTTTGTGTTCTCACATCTGAATGTTTGTTCTCCATGCACTGAACATGAATCTGAACCTGTGATTGATATTATTTCTATGTCTGAAATTGATTCTTGTTCTGAGGGCATATTTGGGGTTCAACCTGCTACACTGGGATTGGGTGTTATACCTTTGCATGTTATTTCTGTGAAGCCACATTGTACTAACCATGTTGCAGGAGGTACACATGAATTTGACCTACACACACCCATGGTGGAAGACAAGGGTGTCAGTATACACAATAGTTTGAAGATCAATGTGCACCAGCTGAACCCACTCATCAACAATCACTGCTTCTTAGATCCAGTGGTGGAGAACATCTCCCTAATAGTCCAAAATTGGCAATTGCCACCATGATCAGGGGAGTTTTCTTTTCCCTTCTCCTCCCTTTTCCACTTTTATTGTTGACTGCGCTGATTGTTGATCTGCTGCTTGTGACACACTGAGGACATTTTGTCGTTTAAGTGTGGTCTATTACGGGAGGTTGTTCTTTGTTTAGGTTTCGGTTTCTAGTTAATTTTTTTGTGTCTTGTGTACAGTTTTGCATGCTTTTCGTGAATTCTGGACTTTGTTTAGGGTGTCAGTTTTTCCTTCACTTCATTGATACTCTGATTTGTTGGATTCCTTGCTTTTCTTTGATTGTAAAGATGATTATGATGTTTGAGAGGTTGAATGGATTGTGACAGAATTACCTTGTGCGAGATTTAAGCCATTTGATGATCTTTCTTGTGTGTGATATGTCTCTTGATTGCTTGCACTTATGCCTTGGCTTGACTCTTTTTGATGATTCTTGATTGATATGCATGTTTGAAAGTGATAAAGGCAGTTTTGTTGTTGAGCGTCTCTAGCCAAATGAGCGTACCTTGTTGTGATCCTTTGATAGCCCCTTTGAGCCTTTACTTTCCTTATTCTTTGTTTTCAAGCTCATACACTAGCCCTAAGTGAAAAACCACGATTACCTTAACCTTAGGGAATTTTGGATCTTTGGAATTGTTTTGGGAATAAGTGTGGTCTCTTTGGATATTCAGATGAATTGGTTAGTTGACTCATCTTCTTGTTTTGTTTTGTATATATGTGTGCATCTTGTCTCATACAGTTGTGTTATGAAAAGAGAAAAGAAAAAGAGATAAGATGAGAAAAGAAAACAAAAATACAGAAAAATGAGAAAAATTAAAAAAAATTTGTGAATAAAGGAGTCAAGAAGAGGATTGAATTAGAGGGTTTTAGGTGTGATTTGATTGTATTTTCACTTGTTCCCCATTGCTCCTCTATTCTTTTTTGGTTTGTAGCTTCTCATCCATATGTTATCCTCCCTTGTCCTTGGCCCCATTTACCCTAAAAAGACCTTTTGATTTGAACATGCATATGTGTTTGAGTGTTGATATGAGAGGCTTGCCAAGTTTGTTTGTGTTTGCTTTCTTGAGTGCATTGAGTTGACATTGCTTACCCTAGACACTTGAGAGAAACACTGATAGTGTGCATCTGTGAGGTTTTGTGATTTTGATTCATCTCTTGAACTGATTGATCATTTTGTCATGCTTTGAATGCTTGGATGACTTCATGAGTATCTGTTTTCTTTGATTCTGTGTTGGATATTTTCTACTTCCTTTCACTGTCAAGATTTCTTGAGAACTGTGCAACTATGTGTCTGTCCTTGTGAGTCTTAGTTTTCTGTATGTTGAGTCTGTGTCATTCCCCTGATGTCCTCTGATCTGGTCCTTGATTAGCATCTTGATTTTGCCTAGGAGTGCAAAAGACTAAGTGTGGTCTGTTTTGATGAGTCATTATTTTAGTGACTATATTTGGTTTATTGCACTTAAATAAATAAGGGAATTATGTTTAATTGTCCGTTATTTCCCCGTTTTTCCTAATCCTGCTTAATTTGGTCGGAAATTCGTATTTTCACTAATTTGAATTTTCTGAGATAATTAATTGCATTTTTGGATGCAGGGAAATTTTGGGAAACATCATTTGGAGCATTAGGATGGTGGCTTGCACATTAAAGACTCAACATTTAGTCATTTCAGTTTTAATTAAATTGTAACCTAGTTGCTTAGGAACTTTAATTAGGATTTTGTGCATTGGGCCAATGTTGGCAAATTTTATAATGGGCGCAAACTTTGAGGGACACTTGGCAAAGACTTTAGGGTTTCTTTTAGAGGTGGACCCCACAATTTTAGGGTGTTGGACGGTTTTAGAGGGCAAAGACCGAGACACACACTTTATACTTCACTTCTCATTTTCACTTTGCTTGTATGAACTCTCTCTTGGAGACCATGATGGGTGCCTTTCGTTTTTGAGCTTGAATGAACCAAGAACACACTTTTCTTCATCTTTAGCTTGCAATCTTGTTTGTCTTTGCTAGAAGGAAGGGAGAATCGTCACTCTCCTTCTTGGTTTTTCATTTTGAATGTTGAAAGCTTGAGCTTGGAGGTGGTTCTTTGCATTATTCATGGAGTTTCCTTTGGTTGAATGAAGGCTTATTTTCGTTTTGCTTCCCCTTTTGCTGCACTTTGGATGTTTATGTTCAAGTTTTCTTGGTTGGATGATGAAAATGAAGTTCTAGTTGAGTTTTGTAGTGAAGAAAGTTTGAGTTGGTGCATGGGTGTTTGATGCTTGAGCCATTTTCTTCTTGTGTTTTTGTTTTGATGGTTGGAAGTAAATTAAGAGCTGGAACATTGTGTTTGATGATGATGGCTGCACGGTAATGAAAAGGGGATTGGGAATTCCATTTTGATTTTAGCAAAAGTTTGAAGAAAAGTTAGTGTTGAAGTTGGATTGATGAAGGTAGACTTTGGGTTTGTTGCTCTTGTATTATTTTGCAATTGAAACTTGGGAGTCCTTGGTGTATTCTCGGTGGAGAAGAGGTGGAGAAAACATTTGGATGCATGTTTGTTGAAGAAAAACCGAAATTGAGGTTCGAAGTGAGAGAAAAGGGTGCATTTAATTTTTTACCTCTTTTGGAAAAGCACAATATGAAGCACATTTTCCATAGAAGGAATATTTCTACTTTGGTATTCAACCCTTTTCTAGTTTGGACGTGAATTGCATTGAGGAGAAGAATGTCTTGTTTATTTCTTTTGTTTTAAATTAATTTGCCTAGTAGGATTAGTTACTTTTTAGTTTCTCTAATTTAGTTTTGCATTTAACTTAATTTAACTTTGTTGGATAGTTGTTTGTCACATTGTTGGGCTGTAGTATTTTATTTTCTTTTAATGTTGTCTAATATGATTGGTCTTGTTACTTTAATTGTCATGATAGCTTAAATTAGTTTGGTTGGTTATTAACGATATTGCATTGTTTCCTAGAGATACCTGGACTGTGATTGTGTTTGCCACTCTAACTTGGTTAATTTGAAATCTATATTTGCACTTGCATTTGGGTATACGCTTAGTTGCCTAGTTGGTGTTACATCTTCGCTTAGTTGACGTAACTGCATGGTGTAAATTAGATTTGACATTAACACTACGTTCGCTTAGTTCGCTTTTATGAAAACAGGGTTAACCTTCGCTTAGTTGGTTAACTTTGTTGGATTAGGGTTTGAGTCGCAACTTTATTTTGTTGATCTGTGATTGGAAACATTGTAATTAAGTTAAGGACCGAATGTTTTTATTTTGTCTTTGAAACCGTTTTTTTTACATCTGTGTTTAATTATTAGTTGCGTCTGTGTTTTGATTTTGTTTATGCGCATTCACAAACTTTTCAAGAACCCCCCCCCCCCCCAACCTTTGTGTTTGACTTGATTCTTGAACCGCAAAGTTGGTCCTTGAGAGACGACCTAGGAGTCATTCCTAGCTATACTGCATTTCTCATATGCAATTAAATTTGTATGGGCCGCGACAACCCATCAAATTTTGGCGCCGCTGCCGGGGACTAACGGTTCAGTTTTGAGTCTTGTGTCTGTGTTGTGTTTGTGATAGTGTTGTTTTTTTTGCTTGTGTTGTTTTCTGTGTTTTGAGTTTCCTTTGTGCTATTGTTTCATGATTACAAGGTGTTGTGACTTAGTGCATGACTAGAGGAAATCCTGGATTCACACCACCCTTTGATCCTGAGATTGATAGGACATTTCATAGGTTAATTAGGCATTCTAGGAATTTCTCTTTAGAGTCTGTTTTTGAGTCTGTTCCATTAGATATTGTTTATCCTACTGCTGAATCTGAATCCACTGCTGATTACTTTGTGCATACTGCATCTGTTGCATCTGCACCTGATTCTGATTCTGATTCTGTTATTTTTCACACTGAGAACAATATGGCACAACCTCCACCTCGTGAGAGGACTTTTAGGGAGATGGCTGCACCTGACTTCGATATTGAAAGCTTGTGCATCCAATATCCTGATGAGGACGTTCCATTTGTTCTCAATACTGGACTGATCCATTTGTTGCCCAAGTTTCATGGCCTTGCAGGTGAGAGTCCACATAAGCATCTGAAGGAATTCCACATTGTCTGTTCCACTATGAAACCGCATGATGTTCCTGAAGATCACATATTCTTGAAGGCATTCCCTCATTCATTGGAAAGTGCTGCTAAGGATTGGTTGTACGGTTTGGCACCTAGATCCGTCACTAGCTGGGATGATCTAAAGAGGCTGTTCTTGGAGAAATTTTTCCCAACATCCCGGACTACAACTATCAGAAAAGACATATCTGGTATTAGGCAGCTTGGTGGAGAGAACTTATATGAGTATTGGGAGAGATTCAAGACACTTTGTGCTAGTTGTCCTCACCATCAGATACTTGACCAACTCCTTCTTCAGTATTTCTATGAAGGCCTCAACAACATGGATAGGGGTATCATTGATGCTGCTAGTGGTGGAGTCGCAACTTTATTTTGTTGATCTATGATTGGAAACATTGTAATTAAGTTAATGACCGACTGTTCAACCTGTGGTTTAAGCCGTTTTAAAAAGAAATCTGACAAAAACATTGGTGAAAAAGGTAATCATGGTGCACCTAGTAAGGTCATGTGGTATTTGCCTATAATACCTAGGTTCAAATGTATGTTCTCTATTAAGGAGGATGCAAAGAACCTTAAATGGCACGTTTTAGGAAGAAAGTGCGATAATCTTCTTCGACACCCAGCAAACTCACCACAGTGGAAGAAGATCGATGAAACATTTCCAGAATTTGGTGCAGATCCAAGAAACTTAAGACTTGCACTTGCAACTGATGGCATGAATCCATACGGGAACTTAAGTAGCAAACAGCGTTCATGGCCAGTTATGTTGATGATATACAATCTTTCTCCTTTGTTGTGCATGAAGAGAAAATATGTCATGTTGTCAATGATGATATCTGGTCCTAAACAACCTGGCAATGACATTGATGTTTACTTGAAACCTTTAATTAATGATTTGCAATTGTTGTGGGAAGAAGGTGTCGAAGTGTTTGATTCAGATGTTGAAGAGAATTTTCGTTTGCGTGCAATGTTGTTTTGCACTATAAATGATTTCCCAGCCTATGGAAACTTGAGCGGTTATAGTGTTAAAGGACATTTTGCTTGTTCGATTTGTGAAGAAAACACTAGTTAACTTCAATTGAAGCATGGTCAGAAGACGGTTTATACAAGACATCGGAAATTCCTTCCTCGCAGTCACCCTTATCGTAGATTGAAAAAAGCATTTAATGGAAGAGCCGAGGATGAGGTTGTATGCAGACCCCAAAATGGTGAAGAGGTGTACAACGAAGTCAAAAACATTGACATTGTATTTGGAAAACATCGTAAAAGTACATATGCAAAAAACGTTTGGAAGAAACGATCAATATTTTTTAATCTTCCTTATTGGTCTTTACTTGATGTTAGACATTGTATTGATGTGATGCACGTAGAAAAAAATGTTTGTGACAGTGTCATCGAAACTTTATTAAACGTCAAAGGGAAGACCAAAGATGGAATAAAAGCAAGACAAGATTTGGCTGACATGGGAATCCGAACAGAGTTACATCCACAGACAATAGGTAGACGCACCTATTTGCCCCCAGCCTGTCATACTCTTTCTAAAAAAGAAAAACAAAGTTTTTGTAAGTCTTTAAGAAGTGTGAAGGTTCCACAAGGTTATTCTTCTAATATTAGTAACCTTGTTTATATGCAAGAGCTAAAGTTAGTTGGTTTAAAGTCTCATGATTGTCATATATTGATGCAACAATTGTTACTAGTTGTTATTCGAGGCATATTACCTCCTTCTGTTAGGGGTATTCTGACACATCTGTACTTTTTTTTTAATGCCATTTGCAAGAAAGTTGTTAACCCTCGATGTTTAGATCAATTGGAAAATGAAGGAATAAGAGTACTATGTGAATTGGAGATGTACTTTCCACCTTCTTTTTTTGATATCATGGTTCATTTGATCGTTCATCTAGTTCGAGAAATTCGAAATGTGGCCCGATTTACCTAAGGTGGATGTATCTGTTGAAAGATACATGAAAATCTTAAAGGGATATGTCAAGAATCAGTATAGACCAGAAGCTTCAATCATAGAGCGATACATTGCAGAAGAAGCCATTGAATTTTGTTCAGCTTACATGCCAAGTTGTGAATCTGTGGGTCTACCGAAGAGCATACATGAAGGAAAATGTGAAGGTAAGGGTCGTGGTGTGAGGATTCAACGTGTCAGTAGAAAAGAAGTTGATCAAGCTTATTTGTACATCTTAAACAACACTGATGATGTTATTCCTTACATTTCTAAACACATTAATGAAATAAAGGCATCACACCCAAAAATGAGTGAAAAATGGCAGCTTAATGAACATGTCAAAACCTTCTTACCATGGTTTAAGAAAAAGATTTATGTGACTCCAAATGTTTCTGAAACTCTATTGAGGTTATCTCAGGGGCCGAACACAGATGTCATTACATATGGTGGGTACTATATTAACAATATCTCTTTTCAAACAAAGGAAGAAGATGACAAAAGTAGAGTTCAAAATAATGGGGTACACTAAAAGCTGAGTCAATGCACTTCTCTAGTTCTAAAGACAAAAATCCAATCACTGCATTAATTAGTTATTTTGGACTAATACAAATATGGGAGGTGATTATGTGAGGTTTAGAGTCCCCGTTTTCAAGTGTAAATGGGTTGATATAAATTCTGGAATGACTACAAATGGCTCTAGTTTCACATTGGTAGATCTTAAAAAGATGAGTTTCACTAATGAACCATTCATTATGGAAAGTCAAGCAAGGCAAATATTCTACGTCAGCGATCCAGCGAATGAAAAATGGTCAATGGTTTTGGAATGGAAAAACCAGCACGGTTTTGATGATGAAGAATCTCTTTGTGTACTTCAGACAACATGTAGCACATCAAGACCCATTGAAGACTCAATTGATGATGTTGCCGATGACATACATGCAATTCGTAATGATCATGATGAAGGGATCTGGGAGAAAACAATATCTTAATAAGTAACGTCTTGTTTTTTGTTTAGACTTTCTATGAATTTATACTTACATGAAAATTTCAATTATAATTCATAATAACTAACCTTGTATATATTTTTCAGGTATGTCAACCTCAGATTCAGCATCAGCATAGAGCAGACCTACACGAGGAGTGACACGTTTGCCAGAAGCGACATCCGGACAGGTTCCTGGGCAGAGGAAACATCTTGAGATTGACCCAAGAACCGATGTGGCATCAGGGCAAAATGCGGATAATTTTAGTTATCTGGGTAAGATAGCCAAAACCCATGTTTCTATCCTTCATGCAACTTGGGATGACGTCCCAGAGGTCGAGAAGAACCTTTTATGGCAAGATGTTCAGGTATGGTTACTAAAAAGAAATTTGATATAATTATTTCTTTGATCTTATTATGTCATTCACACGTTCCTTGTTTTTAACAGCTAAAATATGATGTTCCAAACACATTGGACATGAGGCAGAAAATCTTATCGAACATATGTAAGAAATGGAGGGATTTCAAGACAAGGTTCACACGTCTATATGTGTTTGGAGACAAACAACATGAGAATCCATCTCAGCATTATTCTTTCACAGAAGAAGAATGGACGCAGTTTCGTCAATCTAGAGAGACTGAGGAATGGAAGGTATTTATCTTAACCAACAATGTCTTCAAAGGAGTTTTTATTATTATATAGTTATGCAATTGTTTAAAGGGTAAAAGGTTAGCCGCCCAAGAAAGGCAAAGGCTAAATGATGCACCACTCGTGTTATCACGAGGTGGTTATGCGAAACTAGAGAAGAAACTCAGGAAGGATCGAGCGGATGAGCTGGGGCTTGAGTCCCCGGACCTAGCACCTCCACCTACAAGGTACGAGATGTGGAAGGCTACTCAGACGAAATCTGATGGGAACATGACATCTGCCTCAGCCGTAGCGATCTCACAGAGAATTGTTAGTTGAAATTGTAAACATTACTTTATTGTATTTTTATCATATCTTGCAATTTAAGTAACGTAAATTTTGTAATGTGCAGGATGAGTTGGTTGAGCAGCAGAAACAGGGAACATTTACTCCCCAAGGTAGGGAGGACATTTTAACAACGACCATTGGAAAACTGGAGCACCCAGGCCGTGTACGTGCAGTTCCTGGGTCCATTGGTCTTCGTGACTACTTTGGCCCTGTAAAAAAAAAACAACTCAATCAACGAATCAGGAGGCACTGAGGCAAATGGATCTTCAGTGGGAACAAAGAATTCGTCAAATGGAGCAACGATTCACTGAGCAGCTAGAAGAACAAAAACAAATACAAAGAGCGCTTGAAGAAAAGCTGCAATCCATGACGCAGGCCACCTTTGGTGTACCCACTGAAACTCCCACACCACCTCCTGCCAGCACCAAAGGATCCTGCTCTGCTATTGAACCTACTGACTACAGTGGTCAGTATGACTTGTTGGTTGATGAGGATCCCGCACACATTGTGGCTATCGGACAAATAGTTGAGGTAGGCCAGACTATTCATGGTGTTCCCATATCACCCCAACACGTGCGTGTCATGATTGACGAGGTTCGAGATCCACAGGCTCAGGTGCCTATACCCACTCCTGAAGTTCAATTTGTGGGGGAGGCGATAGGAACTTTTTTAGCCTGGCCTAGAGAATTGGTTATCACACACATTGGTACACAACAGGTATAATATTTTTATCATTACTAATTTTATATTATCATTTAAAAATATTTGTTCATAACTTTGAAAATTTTATCTTCAGTTCACACGTCCTCAAAAGCAGTTGATGAATGAGGTACCAATACTCGAAGATGATGATGCTAGAAATGGTGATGACATGGCTGAAGCGGAGGATGATCCCATAGCAAAACTAATGGCAGGAATTCCCATGTTCATCAAAGGATCAATACAAATATACTGGGACTTAAGAGTATTTTGCCTTCCCCCATATGCCAATATATGTCACATTCAATGATGTATCGGAGATCATTGCGGGAGACAAGATGTTGAATATTTCCATTATTCAACTCTGGTGCATGTAAGATAGTTAATTTTGTCTACCATAATAGTTTAATTTAGATGCCTACTTTGTAACAAGTTAACTTTGTTGTTATAGGTACATAGACATAGTCATTGTAGACCAAGGACGGTCTTCTATTTACGGATTTGTTGAACCTCAGACCGTTCAACGTTGTGGTACCACAGATGAAATCAAAAAAAAATATTTGCAAACATGGATGGATGAGTCAAACAGAGACGTATACCTTGTGCCATACATTGATGGGTATGTGTTGTTTTATGTAAAAGGTAATTAAAGTTTACTTAATTAGTTTACTAACTATTTATGATGTTCCAAACAGGGCTCACTGGCAGCTGGTGGTCCTCATTCCCAAAAAGAGTACAGTTGTCTTCTTCTGTTCGCTGCAAAGAAAGATGAAAAATGACTTGAAAACCATCATTCAAGGGTAAGTGTTTCGCTAAAAATGACTTTTAAATTCATGTCGGCCTTAATTTTTTTGATTTCATACTTATATTCATATTACTTTCTGTTTTAATGTAAATAGAGTAATGGGTAAATCTCGAGGTCAGCTAAATCAAGTCTTGTATCCCAAGGTTTGCTGCATTTATTGTTTTAATTCATTTACTATGTTATTCAATGATCTTAATTCTTGACTATATTTAGTTTGTCATTTTAGTGTAACAAACAGCTAGATTCATGAGAATGTGGGTACTATGTGATGTCTTGGATTAAGACCATCATTCGAGCTGGCATTACAGAAAGTTGGAATGAGGTAATAATCATGCTTACTTTGAAAACATCACAAATCAATTAATACTTTTCAACATATATCAAGCCATAATCAATATTTCTTAATTGTGCAGCGCTTCAACAATTCATCTGGTTTATCCGAAGACACGATAAAGGACCTAAGGCAGGAGTGGGCAACTTATCTTCTCCAAAAGTGGAACTAGAGCAAGACTTATTTTTGTTGTTTTCAATTACTTAGGTTTAGTTTAAGTTTATAATTTCATTTTTTTTATATTTGATTGAATTATATCTGTTTATAGCTCAAACAAACAATTCTTTATTATAAACAATTGTTCTGGGAAATTTTTCTGAATTTCAGGTGTGGTTATATTCGAAAAATAAAATATTTACTAAAAAATAATCACCCAGTAGACGTCGATTAGTGCAAAACTGACATCTACAGACGTCAGTCAACGAACAAAGCGACGTCCAAAAAGTAACAGTGGACAAAACGATCCAACGCGTACAGACGTCTCCTTTGTTGACCACTGACGTCTATATTAACGTCGACTGTTTCAACACCCGACGTCTACATAGACGTCTGTGATTACCTGACTGATGTAAAGTTAACGTCACTGGAATAGACGTCGGTTCCGTAAGTGACGTCAAAAGCCCAAAATAACCAACATTAAACAACGTTTTTGCACTAGTGTATATATAAATATTTATTCAAATATTTGACGTCCTATGCTTTAATATTCGACGTGTCTATAAACAACAAGTAACGTCGCCTACATAAATCGATGTCAACATTACGTCATACCTCTTTCTATTCGACGTCAACTTTACGTCCCTTCCCGATATGATTGAGGCCAAATCTTCCCTTAAATGTAATTATTTATTCAGATGTTAGACGTCAAAATTTGTAGAGTATGATGTGGATATAAAAGAGTAACATCGCCCTATGGTGTTTGACGTCAAAATTACGTCACCAGATATGACCGCTCAGCGGATATAAAAGAGTAACTCGAATGCGTCGTTAAAAGCCAAAAATATTCTCTGAGGAGTTCACCGCTCAGCGGTGAGGTCGACACTCCAATTCACCCCTCAGCGGTGGTGCTTAAGCATCTGGCAGAGAATCCCTCTTCATGGCTACCGCTATGCGGTGGGATAACGTTGAGCGGTGGTTGCGACTCTTCTTTTCTTCACTTTTCCACCTTCTCTTGAGTCCAACTCTTCTCTTCCTTAACTTCCTTCATTCAATTCCTAATGAATCCGGCCAAATCATGGGAAAACCAACCATAAAACCAAGAAAACCAACTTTGACTCTCTTATTCTCTAACTTAAGCAAAATTCATGATTTCAAACTAATTCTAAGTCATAAAGGATGTGTTTAATGTCAAATTTAAGTATGAAAATAACGGTTTTTAGATCGTTATCACATAGCACTTGTCATAGAAAATCTGTTTTATCTATCATAAAAAGTCTTTTCGACATTAGTGATAAAGTGAATGAAAACATCACTTTATCAATCGATTTTGTAAGATTGAATTAAATTTTATTTTATTTTTCATAACATCATCACTTTTATATATATATATATATATATATATATATATATATATATATATATATATATATATATATATATATATATTATGTTTTTATTTTATTTTTAGTTTATAGGAGATCTTGAGCATAAATCCATCACTAGCAATGATAATTTTTTAATCAATATTACTTTTAGAAAGTTCTCTTACGACACCATATGCCTTGTGTTGTGCATGTTTATGAGGAGTTTTTGTAGTGATAGAGAATCATCAAAATATAGGAATTGATAATTTGGTAACGAAAGAATATAAACCCGAAAGTAGCTTGTGTAAGCAATTATTAACATCAATGCGATTTCATGACATGGAATCTAGCATTTCTTTTAACAGGTACAGGGGTTCGATCTCTCCTAGTTCAATTATTTGAAGCAAAATGCATTTAGATAATTTTTGTCTACTCAAATGAACATATATGTATTTAAGTATTATTTTCCTCTACCGATTATACTGAATATCCTTTTGAAATATTCCTTAATAGGTTAAAACAAATTACTTTCTAAATTTGTCTTATTCTCCACATCCTCACCCTCCCTTCTCTTTCCTTTCTATTTGTTTAAATATAATATTTCAAAGAACAAATGCACTTAACATTGCAATGTTAGAGCCTAAGAGGCATGCAAGAAAATTAAGAACCCTAATCAATAATCCAGATGCAATTCTTGTGAAAAATAAAATAAAAAATCCACCAATGACAACCGGTTAAATTGAATATGAATAATATCTCCTGTTAATAAAAAATCCATTACCTATGAAATATTTGTTTAATTAATATTTGCTAGTTTTTTCAAACCGATAATCGTAAATATTTGCAAATATTTTAATAAAATATATTTTATAAACTTTTAAAATAAAATCTAAATGAAACTACAAAATATAATATAAATTAAGTTAAACATAAATTAATTTTAATTTTAATTTAATTTAATTTAATAAAATATAAATTAAACTTTATTTTAAATTTGTATAAATAATAAATATTTATCGATATGAATAATATAATATCGATCCATTTATAAAAAAATATTAATTATTTATTATTTAATACCTATTATGTAGATTTTGTAAATTTTATCCATAAATAAAAGAAATATATTTTTATCGTGAACCAAATAAGTAAAGAAGTATGGTTGATCATGAGAGAGTCAATGAATAATTATAATATAAATAAGCAAAGCATTTTCTGAAAGATATTCCTCATTTGGGTGCTTTCACAATTGCCAAAGTCCCCAATATTTATACTTTAAATAATACTCACGAATGCACACTTTTTCTCTTCCATGGACGATTCTTAGTAGATTCCAAGGAATCATCCTATCCCCCGTAATTAGAGGTGGGCAAATCGAACTGAACTGTACTGCACTGCTAAAAACTGAACTAAACTGTAAAGCAGTTCAGACAAACTGAACTGAACTATACTAAATTGTCCTAAATTACAGTATGAATTGAACTGAACTATTAACTGATTTGTAAACTACACTAACTGAACTATTAACTGAACTGTAAATTGCACTAACTGAACTGAACTATTAACTGAATTGTAAATTGCACTAATTGAACTATTAACTAAATTGTAAACTACACTAATTTTAACTAAACTACAATATAAATTGAACTGAGCTCCTAACTCACTAGTGGAAAAACGCTTATTAACGTCTCCCCTTAGACGTCGGTCAGAGCATGCAAGGACGTAAAATGATGACCGGTGGCATATTGGCAAATAAATCAGAATCGTAGACGTCGCGTATCACTATACCTGATGTCTCAAACAACACAGTCATCGGGCAAACTGCACCTAGACGTCTAAAAGGGTTATAGGAAGGCGACTGGAGTCGGTTTACCCCCACACCGACGTCTATAGTCGTCCTTAGACGTCGCATGCAATGAATAGACGTCTACTGGTTCTGCCTGGAATGTCAATAGCCGCTATATAGACGTCGATCCCTAGGGTGGAGACGTAGCTGGGCTGACAGGTTGGTGCATGTAATTAATGTTTCGTCCCCTATACGTTAGTGCCCTCAGATAACTGACGTGTATAGCCTGACAGTTAGGTGAAAAGTAATCATATTTTCGCCATAGAGACATCGCCTGTTCTTCTGGTGACGTCTACTATTGTATAGACGTCGCGTATTCACGAAACTGATGCCTAATATTCGTGTCATTAATAATATTTAAATCAGAAAGACATCATATTAGTGATATCCCCGGCGTCTAGAAAATGTTAGACGTCGGTGGAGAAGCATACCCGACGTCTCTATTCATTTATACTACAAACGCGAACCCGCGAGCAGTTACACCACTATTCATCGTCTTCTTCCTTGCGCTTTCTGTTGCGGCATAGCTTTCAGGTACATGTTTTTGCTTTTGCACCGTTTAAATTCAGTTTTACTCCGATTAAGTTACTTTTTGCTGAAATATCTTCCATTTGAATCGATTAAATGTCGTCTTCGTTGCGTTTTGATGCAGTTTGTGACGTGTTCCTCAGAGACGTTTTTGACCGTTTTTGGCCTATATTTTTAGGCGTGCAGTCCTCCAATTCCCTCCATTGGTGTTGGTATCCGCTAAGAAGGTTAGCTTCTATGTTTAAAACTTCTATTGTATGTGTGTTATTGTCTTTTGTGTATGCATGTTATAATTGGCTTTTGCGTTTGCATGTTTTTGGCTTTTAGGTATGCATGTGTTATCGGCTTTTGAATATGTATGTGATAAATTTTAGCTGTGTTATTATAATTGGCATGTTAGATTATAAGTATTAAATCACTGAGCGAAACTTAGTTCCCATTTGAAATTTAACACAAACGATTAATATATAGTATGGATCGAAGCTAGATGAGTGCACGTCGCATCTCTGAAGAATATGAGAAGGGTGTTTCGGTGTTCTTGCAATATGTTAAAGATAATGCAAAGTCTGTGAACAAGACATATTTTTGTCCTTGTATTCGTTGTGCTAATCAAATACGACAAGACTTGGGCAATTTGCATGATCATCTATTCATGTTCGGCATAACGAGATCGTATACCATTTGGACTTGGCATGGAGAAGTAGTGGACCAACCTATGACGTCACGAGGAACAAATTATGTGGAAGAATGGATGAGTGATCACTTAGAGGACATGATACGTGATGTTGGTGAAGATAACTTTAGAAGAGCTAATTTGTACGATTCTCTTATCAATGATTATGAGCAACCGTTGTACCCAGGATGCACGAACTTTACACGTTTGTCTGCAACTTTGAAGTTGTTCAGTTTAAAAGCAAGGAACGGATGGACCGATAAAAGTTTCACGGAGTTGTTGGAGTTGCTAAAGGAGATGCTTCCATAAAATAATACTCTTCCTATTCGTAACTACGAGGCCAAAAAAGTTTTATGTCCAATGGGTCTTGAATATCAGAAGATACATGCTTGCCCCAATGATTGTGTTTTGTACATTAAGGAGTTTGCTTCACTAAAGCATTGTCCAACATGTGGTTTAAGCCGTTTTAAGAAGAAATCTGACAAAAACACTACAAATGGTAATGATGGTGCACCTGGTAAGGTCATGTGGTATTTGCCTATAATACTTAGTTTAAACGTATGTTCTCTATTAAGGAGGATGCAAAGAACCTTAAATGGCACGTTTTAGGAAGAAAGTGCGATAATCTTCTTCGACACCCAGCAGACTTACCACAGTGGAAGAAGATCGATGAAACATTTCCAGAATTTGGTGCAGATCCAAGAAACTTAAGACGTGCACTTGCAACTGATTTGTGAAGAAAACACTAGTTACCTTCAATTGCATCATGTTAGCGGATTGGCAAGTGTACCAAATCGTATCAAGTAATAGAAATGGTAAAACCCATTATCGTTCTTCCCATGAGACTCGAAAGGCCTTATCGTTCGCGTGAATCAAAATCGTAAGACTTGCGAAGAAAAATTCAATAATTGTGGTGGATGCAATGACAAAATAAATATGCAATGTTTGATTCAATTGACAAGATTTAGGCAATGGATGAATGGAGTTGTTGGGGGTTTACAATTTCATCTAATCCTCTCTCTTTTATTTACTCCTCTTGTTTAAATAGCTTTATTATCTAATTGCATGCAAACTTTCTTGGCCTCTCCTTAACCCGATCCCTCGGCGAAAATGGCCTATTACTAATCACCGGCTTGCTATCCCTAGCCTCCCTTAGCAACTAGCAACGCATTACAAACAGAAGCAAATACAATTGGTTGTCCTACTCCCCTATCCCTAGGTGGTATTGCTTAAGCAAGAAAAATCTCACCATTTCGTGCCATTATTGTACGTCCCCGTATCAATAAAGTCAAAGATCAATTACCGAATGAGTTAAACGATAAAGGCATTAAGCACAGTATGAGAATCCAACAATTGATAATAAACACATATGAAAGACATATAATTCAAAAAAGAGTTTCAATAAACGAGAGTATCAAAAGATTACATTGTTCCCCCAACAACAAAATGGGTTTAGTTCACCATAGTCATGGTGAACCAAGATGAAAATAATGGAAGATATGGAAAGCAAACCCTAGAAAAGACGAAAAGAAGCCTAAGCATCCAAGATATCCTCTCCAAAGAGTGCAGAGTAGGTATGACCGCCCTCCTCTATCAAAAGAATGAGTCTAAACTCGCACTAGGGCTATTTATAACCAAGAAAAGTAACAAAATTCAAGCCCAGGCCCATCAGAGACCCGCCCAGCGGCAGGGGTTTACCGCCCGGCACTTTGCCTCAAGCCGCAGGACCGCTCGGCGCCAGGGGTCCACTGCCCAGCGCTGGTCAACTGCACTCTGGTCAACTGGTTGACTTTTTGGTTGACTAGTAGACTTTCTGGTTGACTGGATGACTTTTCTGCATTCCGGTTGACTTTTCTGCACTGCAACCGTTTGATCTTTAACCTTTCTTTCCAGTCATTTCCAATTGTCATCAAAACTGCTGCAAAACAATAAAAACAAGCATAATATCGCTAAAAACAGCTTTTGACTCTCGACTGACTCATTTATTGAGTTTTGTTTGATTTCAAGCTCATTCTAGGCAGTAAAGAGAGTAATTTGGTCTAAAATAGCACATGAAAATAACGGTTTTTCAACCGTTATCAAAGCATGGTCAGAAGACGGTTTATACGAGACATTGGAAATTCCTTCCTCGCAATCACTCTTATCGTAGATTGAAAAAAGCATTCAATGGAAGTGTCGAGGATGAGGTTGTGTGCAGGCCCCGGAATGGTGAAGAGGTGTACAACGAAGTCAAAAATATTGACATTGTATTCGGAAAACATCGTAAATGTACATCTGCAAAACAAGTTTGGAAGAAACGATCAATATTTTTTAATCTTCCATATTGGTCTATACTTGATGTTCGACATTGTATTGATGTGATGCACGTAGAAAACAATGTTTGTGACAGTGTCATCGGAACTTTATTAAACGTGAAAGGGAAGACCAAAGATGGGATAAAATCAAGACAAGATTTGGCTGACATGGGAATTCAAACAGAGTTACATCCACAGACAATAGGTAGACGCACTTCTTTGCCCTCAGCCTGTCATACTCTTTCTAAAAAAGAAAAACAAAGTTTTTGTAAGTCTTTATGAAGTGTGAAGGTTCCACAAGGTTATTCTTCTAATATTAGTAACCTTGTTTCTATGCAAGAGCTTAAGTTAGTTGGATTAAAGTCTCATGATTGTCATATATTGATGCAACAACTGTTACCGGTTGTTATTCGAGGCATATTACCTCGTTCTGTTTGGGGTATTCTGACACGTCTGTGTTTGTTTTTTAATGCCATTTGCAAGAAAGTTGTTGACCCTCGATGTTTAGATCATTTGGAAAATGAAGGAATAAGACTACTATGTGAATTGGAAATGTATTTTCCACCTTCTTTTTTTGATATCATGGTTCATTTGAGTGTTTATCTAGTCCGAGAAATTCGAATATATGGGTCGGTTTACCTAAGGTGGATGTATCCTGTTGAAAGATACATGAAAATCTTAAAGGGATATGTCAAGAATCAGTATAGACCAGAAGCTTCAATCATTGAGCGATACATTGCAGAAGAAGCCATTTAATTTTGTTTAAGTTACATGCCAAGTGTTGAACCAGTGGGTCTACCTAATAGCATAAATGAAGGAAGATGTGAAGGTAAGGGTCGTGGTGTGAGGATTCAACGTGTGAGTAGACAAGAAGTTGATCAAGCTCATTTGTACATCTTAAACAACACTGATGATGTTATTCCTTACATTTCTGAACACGTTAATGAAATAAAGGCAATACACCCAAGAATGAATGAAAAATGACAGCTTAATGAACATGTCAAAACCTTCTTACCATGGTTTAAGAAAAAGATTTATGCGACTCCAAATGTTTATGAAACTCTATTGAGGCTATCTCGGGGGCCGAACATAGATGTCATTAAATATGGTAGGTACTATATTAACAATATCTCTTTTCAGACAAAGGAAGAAGATGATAAAAGTAGAGTTCAAAACAGTGGGGTTACACTAAAAGCTGAGTCAGTGCACTTCTGTAGTTCTAAAGACAAAAATCCAATCACTGTATCAATTAGTTATTTTGGAGTTATACAAGAAATATGGGAGGTGGATTATGTCAGGTTTAAAGTCTCTATTTTCAAGTGTAAATGGGTTAACATAAATTCTGGAATCATTACAGATGGCACTGGTTTCACATTGGTTGATCTGACAAAGATGAGTTTAACTGATGAACCATTTATTATGGCAAGTCAAGCAAGGCAAATATTCTACGTCAGTGATCCAGCGAATGAAAAATGGTCAGTGGTTTTGGAAGGGAAAAACATGCACGGTTTTGATGATGAAGAATCTCTTGATATTCTTGAGACAACATGTACCACATCAAGACCCATTGAAGACTCTATTGATGACATTACCGATGACATACATGTAATTTGTAGTGATCATGATGAAGGGTTCTGGGAGAAAACAATATCTTAATAAGTAACGTCTTAATTTTTGTTTTGACTTTATATGAATTTTTCCTTTGATGAATATTTCAATTTCAAATCATACTAACCTTGTATATATTTTTCAGGTATGTCGACCTCAGACTCAGGATCAGCACACAGCAGACGTACACGAGGAGCGACACGTTTGGCAGAAGCGACATCCGGATAGGTTCCTGTGCAGAGGATACATGTTAAGCTTGACCCAAGAACCGGTGTGGAATCAGGGCCAAATGCTGATAGATTTAAAAGTTATATGGGTAAGATAGTCAAAACCTATGTTTCTATATCCTTCATGCAACTTGGGATGACGTCCCAGAGGTGGAGAAGAACCTCTTATGGAAAGATGTTCAGGTATACTTTCTCAAAACAAATTTGATGTATTCATTTCTTTGATCTTATTATGTTATTAACATTTTTCTTGTTTTAAACAGCTAAAATATGATATTCCAAACACAGTTCAGATGAGGAGGAAAATCTTAACGCAGATATGTAAGATGTGGAGAGATTTCAAGACAAGGCTAACACGTCTGTATGTATTTGGAGACAGAAAACATGACAATCCATCTAAGGAATATTCATTCACAAAAGAAAAATGGTTGTAGTTTCGTCAATCTAGAGAGACTGAGGAATGGAAGGTATTTATCTTAACCAACATCGTCTTCAAAGCAGTTTTTAATTATTATATAGCTCAAAAAAACAATTATTTGCTTGCCCCAATTGTTCTGGGAAATTTTTCTGAATTCTAGGTGTGGTTATATTCGCAAAATAAAATTTTATTAAAAAACAATTCCCCCGTAGACGTCGGTTAAAGCAAACCTGACGTCCATAGACATCTGTCAATGTACAAAAGCGACGTCCAATAAGTGCACAACCAGCTCGTACATACGTCTCTTTTTTGTTGACCCCTGACGTCTATGTTAACGTCTTTTGTTACTGCGACGGACGTCTATTTGGACGTCGGTTGTGTTCAAAACCGACGTCTAAAGAGACGTCTGTCCTTACCTGACTGATGCAAAGTAACGTCACTGGATTAGACGTCGAGTTCGAAACTGACGTCAAAAGCCCAAAATAGTCGTCGTTAATAAGCGTTTTTCCACTAGTGACTATACTAATTTTTAAACTAAAGAGTATAACAATACATGTTCGTTTTAATTGAAATTTATTTTAATATTTATTTTATTTTATTCATAAGTATCTAATAAATTGATTTTTAATCATTTAATATTATTATTTACTATTTTATTTATATTTCTTTTATTATTAAAAATTATTTTATTTTTTATTTATTTATTTTATTTTATTAATAAAAAAATATAAAAAATAACATCATACACTAACATAAAATAAATAAATAAATAAATAGATAACTATATATATATATATATATATAACTATATATATATATATATATATATATATATATATATATATATATATATATATATATATATATATATATATATATATATATATATATATATATCAAAACTTGGACAGTGTAAGAATCTGAATAGTTTAACATGTTAGTTTTCTATTATTTGTCAAGATTTAAGATTCCAATCTCAATAATCATTTAAATCAGCTTTGAAGTTTCCGTCGTTTTGTTAGTAATTAGAAAGTAGTATTCATCAATGTTCATCCACATGAAGTTCTTCTGTGCGCAGATAATCAAATCGTGTGTATATATATATATATATATATATATATATATATATATATATATATATATATATATAACTTAAAAAATATAAAAATATAAATTACATTTTTTATTTTTATTGATAAAAATTATAAATTTTTTGATAAAAAGGTTGTCTTAAAAGATTAATTATTAAAAAATTAATTTTTTTTTTATGTGAACAATTTTTTTTATTTATATTTTATTATTAAATAATGTTTTCTTGACAAGACGAAACAGTTGAACTGGAATTAGAGAAGATGTAAGAGTAGATACAGTTCTCACAGTTAACTGAACTCTAGCTGTTATAAGTTCAGTTTTTAAAAACTGAACCATAAAATAATATATTGAACTGTTAGTAAAAGTGGATCATTTTTAATATAATATAATACATTTAACTGTAATACAGTACAGATAAGTTATTTTTCTCAGCCCTACCCGCAACCCACATGACACCTTTTTCCACTACTAAGTATTACTTGCTAAACCTTCCAACCACATGTATTTGTGAACAATATTTATCTGAATATCAAAATAATGAAAATTTTTAAATAAGGTCATGATTACGAACTTTAATATTTCAGATAAGTTGACATCCTAAAAAAATTAATTAATTATTTATCATTATATAAAAATTTATTTATAAAAAAAAATAAAACACTTTCTTTTCTTTTCCTTTTTAAATTATGAGGTTTTTCTATGTTGACCATTTTTAATTTTTTATCGTTGTAGTATTACAGTTATTTAAATTAATTCAATTTGATTTATATAATTTATAAAATTACCTTCAGTTTAAATGTTATACATGATATTAAATTAAAAAATATATATTCTATCATAACCTTAGTAAATCTTAACTTGAATTGGTTAAATTGCAATTTTAGTCTCCTTAAATTCCTGATTTCAGATTTTAATTCACAATCTTTATCCAGTTCTCAATTTTACATATATGTTCCTATTTTATTTTTCACTTTGTATAGGAATAACAACGGATCGGATCGGGCACAGATAGTGTCTACCCACACCTGACTCATTTATAAGCGAGTATTAAAGTATTTGCTATCCACGGATTGTGGATAGTAAATATCCGCAGATATCAATTATTTGTCGCAGATTTTATCTGCGGGCGCAATTTTTTTGTCATCCCAACTTATCCATCTTAGACTAATACTACATTCAAGAATGCTCAATAAATAATGAAAACATACACAAAATTGAATATTGAATCAAATTTAAAACGTTGTGACTAAACTTGAGGGAAGAAAATAGACTAAAGTTGAGGGGAAGAAAATAGAGGATTGAAAAATTTACAAAGAACTAATTAAAGAGGACCTAAATTGCAATTAATGCTCCTTTTTCTTTTTATAAAACTCATGTTAGCTATTACTAATTAATTAGGCTGACATCTTTATTAATCATTTGTCGTTACATAAAATATATTATTAAAAAAACATACTAAAACTTTGAGGCACCCATAAATTCTTTAAATATACAATATTAAATGTTTCGATTTAAAATCTTTGAGGCACCCTTAGTTTACGCTATTAATATAAATTATCACCGAGAAATATAAAAACTAAATTAAAATAAGTTAAAGATGGTTTTTTGAAGTTGAAAAATTATACTACCTTTAAGGATATTTGACTAGCTGAAATTTTCATTTATTTTTCTGTTGAATTAGGACTAATACACTACTTAATATGTTACGAATTCATTATAACTGAACCCGTTTACAAGATCATGATAAAAAAAAAGGAAAAGTTTGAGAAAGTGTGATGTGACAACTCTAACGAAACAAATATACATATAGAACATAAAATAAGATCAGTCTTAGAAAAAGTAGAGAACCCACTTGCGAAACCCACACCCTATTGTACCCTGGTTACTAAACTCAACCACATTTTGCCACCACCAAGAACGAAGCAAGCAAGTTTTAATTTTTCAAAGTCTTGATCATAATAAAGACCATGAAGTAGTAATACAATAACCGAATATGCTTCTAACAATTCTCATGCTCTCTTCAACGACCCTTTTCAAACCGCCACTTCATCACGCCAAGCATATGCTTTCTAATATTCTACCAAACCTTATTAGCTGATAAATTCCCCTCTCTAACCCTTTTTTTTTCCTATCTTCAACACATTTCATTCATATTACACCAACCCATTTTTGCATTTCATCTTCTTCACACTGTTTTGTTTGTTTTCTCCCTTAAAAATAGCATTTTTTAACGTTATGAAGTTTGGAAAGAGACTGAAGCAACAGATTCAGGAGTCCTTGCCGGAGTGGAGGGACAAGTACTTGTCGTACAAGGAATTGAAGAAGCTCGTGCGTCTCATATCGGAGGCACCAACGTTGTTGAACGGCTCCTTGGAATATGGCAAAACCGAGGCTGAGTTCATTTGCTTGTTGAACAATGAAATAGACAAGTTCAATGGCTTCTTCATGGAGAAAGAAGAGGATTTCATCATTCGACACTTGGTAATGTTCTTCTTCACACTCCAATATATATATTTTCACTTTCAAATTCGTTTTTCATTATATCCATTTTGGTTCTTTAGTTATTTTTTCATAAGTTATATGTTTGAATCGTAATTTAGTGTATGCTTGTTTTGTTGTTTCTTTTATATACGTCCAAATCACATTAAACAAAGTTTTTTTTAATATATCTATGAAGCATGGTTTTGGTCCGTGATATCTATATATTAATACAAACACCCATTTCGTTTCTTGATATTATTTTTTATGGTATCAACTATTGTTTTCGTTTTCTTTTCATGGTGTAAAATAGTAGAGAGCGTGTACATGTTGTTTTAAGCAATCACGCAATTACATGTCTAGTTTATTAGACGAAAATTGTCTTTATAGAGGGAATTATTTTGTGCGTGTGGTAATTCATTTCGTTCATCATAATCTCCTAGTTTATTCTTAGGAATATCCTTTTGAACGTTTAGTATAAGGAGTAAAAGATTGAAAAGTTTGCATTACCTATGTTGGTAACTATGATTAGAGTGGAGGTAGTGTTGACCAGCTGTGGTGAAAGCGTATTTAATACGACTAATCTACTATTATATATATACCAAATTATTTATATTATAAATTGGTGTGTTTTTTTATAAACACTTTTAAAACAATAAAATAAGAAGGCAATAAATTAAATTAGATAATTTATTTATTTTCTAAATTTTTACTTTTAATTTGCGTGTAAACTAACTTTAAATTAGTTTCCTTATTTTTTAATAAATATATTTATGGGAAATACTATTATATATATACCAAATTATTTATATTATAAATTGGTGTGTTTTTTTATAAACACTTTTAAAACAATAAAATAAGAAGGCAATAAATTAAATTAGATAATTTATTTATTTTCTAAATTTTTACTTTTAATTTGCGTGTAAACTAACTTTAAATTAGTTTCCTTATTTTTTAATAAATATATTTATGGGAAATATTTTCCACATGTACGTCTGATATAATATATTAAGTAGCTGGTGTTCAGTAACCAACTCAATGGTTCAACCGGAAATTTTGAATTACATGCGAGAACCATTGAATTCCCTTAATTGTTAATCGTGAGCAGAATATATTGTGTGAATGAAAAGTGAAATTACGTGCACAATATTCGGTGGGATAGCATTATCAGAAGTTGAACAAAAAATTTATATATAGTATTTTCATTTCGTTTACATACGAGGGAATAGAGTGAAAAAAAAAATACTAAAGCAGTTAAAGGTAAATAGTGAATTTAATCCTTAATCTTTTTTTTTAGTTGGACAAAATAATCATTATAAGAAAATCCTTAAATAACAACAAATTTTAGGGACAAAAAATAATTAGTTACTATAGTAACTAATTTTGATACTAATTTATAAATTAAAATTTTTGTCTCTAAAATACTCACAATTCTGAATAAAGAATTTTAATTAGTGATCAATTATGCTTTAAATTATTACTAACAATTGTTACCAATATTTTGACTACTAAAAGAATTAGTGTCTAAATTGATCATATAATTTATAAATGAACCAAAGTGAGAATTGAATTTGAATTTAGTTTTAAATGTAATGAAAATAAAAATAAAAATTACACAAACTTTTTTTTTTTACCAATGTATTTTTATAAACAAACACGCATAAATGAACCCTCAAACCACCATTATTTTGTGATTGGAGATCAAACCCTGACTTGGAAGCGTAGTTTTGTACAATAAAAAATGAGGAGGAAACCCTGGTTCAGATATATAGAAAAAATTTAGGCTTAATAGCTATTTTGGTCCCTATTTTTGTTTGGTTTGTTCATTTTGGTCCTCATTTTTTATTTTTGTTCAATGTGGTCCTAAAGATTGTAAAATCTGTTCAATTTAGTCCTTTTCTGAAACAACATCTAAATAGTTAACGGCAAACAGTACAGCTGTGCAATGCAGTAACGATTTGGCACAGAACTGCCTACGTGGATGCCCTTGATGCACAGTTACGTGGACTTAATTAAATTTTAAGTGAAATTAGGGTTTTTATATTAGGGTTTTATGTTTGAAAATTAAATTAAGGGTTTTTCGAATGAAATTACCCCCAATTTGAAGCGTAGTGTGGAACCCAATCTTTGACAAATGCAGATTCTATCATTGTAGAAGGAGTTTATGATGTTGGGGCAGGAACCTTGTGTATGGTAGGTTACTGTGAAATGAACCTAGGGAAGCAGCAAGAAGAAAAATTTGGAGAACTTATTTGGGTCACAGGGTTTCCGTGAATTGCTCCACTTCATCTCACTGATTATGATGTCAATTCTTACTTTGGGTCACATGGTACCTCTTGTTCTGAACTTTGAAGCTCTTCTCACTCAAAATCCCAACAACAGAAGGCTAATATTTAGAAGCAATCCATGGCTGGAAGTTAATGAAATAAGTGTGAGGTTGGTCACCATGGTGGCTTTCACTGAAACAAAGTAAACAACTCTAATTTCAGAATCTGCACTTTGTCAAAGATTGGGTTTCATTGTGAATGAGACATTGCTTCAAATTCGGGGTAATTTCATTCGAAAAACCCTTAATTTCATTTTCAAACATAAAACCCTAATATAAAAACCCTAATTTCACTTAAAATTTAATTAAGTCCACGTAATTGTGCATCAAGGGCATCCACGTAGGCAGTCCTGTGAAAAATCGTTACTGTATTGCACAACTGTACTGTTTGTCGTTAACTATTAGACACCGTTTCAGAAAAGGACTAAATTGAACAGATTTTACAATCTTTAGGACCACATTGAACAAAAATAAAAAATGAGGACGGACCAATGAACAAACCAAACAAAAATAGGGACCAAAATAGCTATTAAGCCAAAAATTTATGTTGGATATCTTATTGTATTACATAAGTTAGATCATTTATATTGGACATTACAAAATAAGATGTCTGACGTAATTCATTTTCATTTATTTACAAAAATATCACTATGTTTTATTTATTTGAGCTTCCTAGTTGCTAGACATAAATTAGGTGATGTAAATGCCTACTTTTGTGTTAGTTCCATTTTTAACAAATATATCATTCTTTAATTAGTTCTAGATCAATAATATATATTTTTCAAAGATACTAAAGTTGAAATAGATTTACATTTCATGATTCTATAATGTTTCATTTAAAAGATCAAACTATATCTAGTTCTTGATCAAAATGAGCAAATTTCACTTATAGACTTATGTTGCAAATATACAAAGTAGGTATATTTCTGGATCCCGACCACTCATAGATAAGACTAAGAATTATTTGAACTACAATTACTTTTGACTAAGATTGAATACTGTTTAAAAACAACCACTTTTGATTAATATTGAGTATGATTTCGAATACAATCATGACTAAAATCAAATACTGTTGAGTTACAACTCTTCCTCATTAAACAAGTTACAAAGAAGGAATATAAAAGATCACAAATTTACATGAGGATAGTGTCCAAATACAAATGTAAGATAAAAAAAATACTCTCTTAGGTTGTTAAAAAACCCAAACAATATTTTTGTCTTATTGGGTATAAGGATTGTTTAAAGATTGCAGAAACGTATGTTTTATTGTCGCCCTTTCTATCAACATTTCTTTTTTAAAAGATCTTCTATGTTATAGAGTTTGAGAAGAAAAAAGTATTGAGATCTTAAAAGAATATTTTATTCTTTTAACTTGCGTCTTTTCAGTTTGAATATAAAGATGTATTACATACTTTTAATGTAATATTAAATACATGACTTTTTTTCACACTCGATATGAAATTATCAAATCTAAATAAGATAGCTTTCTTTCTCTCAAAATTAGAGAAAAGTCTACAACCTTACAAGGTTGACATCTCAACTTTTTAAGAAAAATTATTCAATTTTTTTAAGAAACATTATTGATGTAAAACAACTCTAACACATTCTTTAGGATTTTTTTTTACGCAAACACATCTTCGTAAAATAGAGGCGAACATAAAATACATTTTCATTATAGAATGTCATTTATAATGTTAGAATCACACTATACAATGCTTAAGTCCATCGAAATCTAATGCGTATAAATCATGTTTTATAGTTTATTATAGATTACTTAGTTAAAATAGATGGGTCTTATGAACTTAACTCTAACAATTGGAACAATAATAAATGTGAATTTTTCTGGAGAAAATCAACCACTTTTATGGTGGAGAAAATGGAGCAGATTGGTTTTCATTGGAACAGCGTGAACAGTGTTTGGCCGAGCCTTTAAATTTCTTCTATCAATTTTGAAAACGGGAGATTTTAATTTCCAAAATGTATTTTAGTTGTTCAATGATGTTTTGTTTTGGGACTTTTACAACCACGTCTTGTCCCCACGTTACCTATCTCTTACGCGTTAGGTTAGGTGCATGCAGCAATGTTCTGTTTTTTCCAACCAGTTTCAATGTAGTTGTAGCAAATCATGTTTATTATTATGTTGACGTTGAATCAGATGCGAACAGCGCAGAGCTTTATTTGCTGTAATTAATGCATACTTTATGAAGTATCCATTAATCTTTATCAGGAACTATATTTATGTAATCTTTAATTAATGCATACTTTATGAAGTAGAAATAAAACAAAATCATTAATTTAATCTTGATAACATTAAATTATTTAAATTTCTGACTCAATGTTAGAAATATGAGAATATTATAAACTAGATTTAAGCCTAACTTAATGTTGGAAATATAGATGGTTGTAACTGCACTTATGTATTATTAATTGGTGTTATTTCTATGTACTTCAAACAAGGAATAGGAAAGAGTGTTTTTTTATTATTAGATATATCTCGTGCAGGAAGTACAACAGAGAATCAAGAGGGTAGTTGATTTATGGGGGCCAAATGGTAGAGAACCTTCAAAAGCAGATTATAAAGAAGAGATGGGAAAAATCAGAAAAGCTATAGTGGATTTCCACGGTGAAATGGTTCTCTTAGTAAATTACAGCAACATCAATTACACAGGTACCATATTCTAAACTTCAGATCACAGAGTAATTTCTTCTTATATAAGATAATATATCAGTAAATAAAAGCAAAATCATGGCATAATTGAATGAGTAAGAACGATGAAATTTGTAGGATTGGCTAAAATTCTGAAGAAATATGACAAGAGAACAGGGGGGCTTCTGCGTTTGCCGTTCATTCAGAAAGTGCTGGAGCAGCCCTTTTTCACAACAGATCTAATTTCAAAACTTGTGAAGGAATGTGAATGCATAATTGATGCAGTGTTCCCTGTTGAGGAAGAATCAGAAAGGGCAAAGGAAGCAAAAGAGGCCATCACAGTTGCAGGAGAAGGAATATTCAGAAACACAGTTGCAGCTTTACTTACAATGCAAGAGATCAGAAAAGGTAGCTCCACTCAGAGTCCTTTTTCTCTGCCTCCCCTCAACTTGCCTGACTCTGATCTCATCCAATCAATTCAGCTCAATGCTACAGTTCCCATTGTGTAGTGTAGAACTCTTGATGTATTACAGTCTGTTTGGTTCAGAAAATAGATACCATACTTAGAATGTGGGATGAAGAAATTTACTAGTCATGAGTCCATATTAATATGATATACAATGTTTTTGATGAGTAGGGAGTTATTTCAAGGATTTTTAGTAATTATTGGTTAGGATAATTTTGATTTCAGATTTTTTTGTTGGTATTGTTTTTTAATTGTATCTTTAAAATATACTGACGTTGACATTTTAAAATATTTTTTAATAAATTTTAAAATATGAAAATCAGTGTTCATTGTTTGTATTTTGAAGATAAAATAGAGAATAATCCAGAAAAACTCGACAAATAATCTAAATTTCATAATTTTACATTTTATTTTAGTGTGATATGGTCAACTAATTTATTTTTCAAAGTATTACAAACGAAATAAAAACAGCTATCTTATGTCAGTTCACTGGCCATGTTATCTGTATGTTTCTCCGAAACCCTTCTGTACAAGTACAACTCAAGCTTGCTTTTTCTTCAATTTCAACACTAACAGATATTAAGTGTAAACTTAACAAAAAGTAACTTTTAGCATAATATATATTTTATTTATTCAACTATTAAATTTTTTTATATCTTATTTGTTTATATTGGCATAGATTAATGAAAGGATTCATATATTTTGAAAATCTATAGTATGTCAATTTTGATGTACATCACTCGAAGTAGTAAATAATTGTTAGGGCCAAGAGTTTATGGATATGATTCATATAATTAATATAAGATTGCTATAGAATAATCTAATAAAAAACTATCACATAATGTAAGGGTATTATCACTTAAAATCCTTATTCTCTTATAAATAAAAAATTAGACATTAGGAGAGTTTGGTCATAATCTATTACATGTAGCGTCTTCTGCATACATCAGTATTTTAACCAAGCTAGGTTCTCTATTGGTGATTTTTTTCCCTGCAGAGCACAATTCTCTTTTTTAATTACGTATGTAGCATCTATGTAGAAAATTTACTAAGTTTCTTCCGCAGGTTGGATTTTGGTTGCCAGAAAGACTAAATCTGAACGTGAATGCTGAACTGTTTTGACGGAAAGAATCCAATTTTGCAACCACCATCACTACAACCATCGCCGCCGCCGCCGCCGCCGCCACCACCACCACGACTACCACCAGCACACTGTAGCCACCGCCGCCGCTACCCCCACAACTACCACTACCACCACCACCACTAGAATTCCATTACCACTAAGAACTTCACCACCACAACAACCACCATTACCACCATCGCTGCCACTGTCGCCGCCACCGCCACTGCCACTACCTTTAGCACCACTACCACGACCGCCGCCGCCGCCGCAGCCAAAACCACCACCACTACCACCACCGTCGCCACTACCGACGTTGCCACCACCACCATGAGCACCGTCACCACCATCGTTGTCACCACCACCACCTTCACTACCACGACCACCACCACTATCTTCGCCACCGCCGCCACCGCCACTGCCACCACCACCACCACCACAACCAACACAACCATCACCACCACAACACTGCTGCCACCGACCCCCTCACCACCACCACCATCGTCGCAACCACCGTCACCGCTGCCAACACCATCACCACCACCGCCACTGCCAACACCACTGCCGCCATCGACGCCACCACCACCATGACTACCACCACCACTCCCAGAAGCACCACCACCCCCACCTCCTCCACCACCATACTACAACCACAACCACTAACATCGTCGGCATCGTCGCCGCTACCACAACCACCACCACCCCCACCACCACCATCGCCGCCGCCACCACGAGTGTCGCCGCCACCACCACCGCCATAACCACCACCACCCCTGCCACTGCCACCGCCGCCGCCACCGCCGCCGCCACGACCACCACCACCCCCATTACCACCCCCACCACAACAGGTTTATTTCCAATGACCCTTGACTGAAATCTGTGAATCCTATAGTGTCTCTGAAAATTACTTCTTCATCTCATCTCTCAAGAATAGAGAAAGCAAATAGCATGGCTACTGTTAGAGAAGCTAATGTAAATGGCTGCATAAGCGATGATGATTCTCGAGTGAGATTTACTGATGGGAGTCCTAAAGTTGTTTTCTCACCAAAGTATTTTGACCTGAGATTATTTGGAAGGGAAAACTTTAAATTTCCCGAATGGATTGAGACTCAAAACCTGTCAACTTTGGTGCAAATGAAGGGAGACTGGTGGATCTTGTTAGAGTATTATACCATCACTTAAAAATTATCAATGGTGTCATCTGCTCAAGAGTTAAAGGCACTGACATTTTAATTAACAATGATGGCTGACAACAGACCATTGGGTTAAAGGCTGAAGGAATCTCTTCTCATCTACCAAACTCTCAGGTAAATCATTGGTTAAAGAAAAAGGATCTCTATAGAGGGTGGCTCAAACTTCCGTAAGTCAAACAAGAGAAAATATTTTTCTGCATGAAGACCTCTGATACATCCATGCTTGGTGTATTCTTCTAGATCCGTGAGATTAGAGGCTTGGAAGAGCAAAGTGGCAGTTGGAAACTAATGGAACAGTGCCGAACAGAGGATGCAGAACCGTAGCTGCTGCAGAGGCTATATTTGGATGGAAGTGTTTGAGAATGGCTGTAGCGGATGATGGTGTTGCAGAGGTGATTTGGGACGGAGGCAAGCTTTGAATGGAATGGCTACAACTCAGAAAGCCTTCACACAAGGAAGTTGCATAGGAGAAAGCAAAGCATGGTGTGACTTTCGGGAAGGAGAAATTGACAATGCATTTTAGTAGAGTTTCTCTATTATCAACCAAAAGTGATTTACAGAAGCTGCCTCGGTGGATTTATAGGACATCCAATCGGCCATGTGCAAAAAGAATGAAGATCCGTGAAAATTGGATCAGCCTACACGTGGACTACATGTGAAGCATGTGCTGGCTTCTAGAATAACACCAATGGAGCATGTTTACAATATGAAAGCCATGAAGCTATATGCAACATGCTGAAAATGAAGTGAAACATGTATTTTCATGATGCAGCTCCATTCATCACTAAGCTCACCCCCCTCCCTTTGTGGAAATGACTCTTTTACCCTTTTTTCTTGGTTAGGCTTGGGCCCCGCGTATCATCCCCTCCTTTTGGAAAGGATTTGTCCTCAAATCTGATGGATTGTCTAAGGACTTATTTTTGTTGCCTTCACAAGAATTCCTCCTGGGTCAAATATCCATCTGCAATAAGCATTAAGCATATCACTAATTAGTTTTCTATGACCCAACAAAATATATAAAAGAACATGTTTAGAAGAAGGTTTCTTAATTTTAAAATTTTCAAGCTGAATACTAGAAAGAAAGCTTTCTTCTATTGAAATTTTATTTGTCTCTTGACTTAGTAGTACCCATAAAAGTAACCCTAACCCAAGTTGTGAATTGCCATGTGTTGAAAGTTTTAGCATTTTTAAAGATGGCATGGCAAATTCTATGAGAGAAAAGCGAGATTTTGGATTTTCACAAATAAATGGATAAAAGTGAAAGGATAGAAAACCTCCCCTTAATAGTTTTGATTCCATTGTGGTTGGAGGAGATATTGCTCTTAGTTGCTTTTGTTCACTTTCTCCTATTTCTTCTTTGTCCTTTCTTTCCTTTTCTTTTATTCTCTCTTCCCCTTTTCTTCTCTCTTCTTCTCTCTCTTCTTCCTCTCTTTTTCTTCTCTCTTCTTCTCTTTTCTCTTCCTCTATTTTTCTTTTCTCTATTTCTATTGTTCTTTGATTTTCTTCTTTCAACTTTCTTTCTTTTTCTTTTTCATCCCTTTCCTTGTTAAGGCGCATTTGTGCTTGATCCTCCACCACTTGTGATGATGAAAGAGGATGAAGTACAAATTTCTTCTCATGATGATACACAGTTATTGTATTGGTAAGACCATTATGAATTATTTTATGATCAAATTGCCATGGTCTTCCCAATAATACATGACAAGTTTCCATTGGAACTAAATCACATAAAACTTTGTTTTTAAAGTTGCCAATGGAAATTGTTACTGTGACTTGATTCTTGACTGTAATATTCCCATCTTTATTGATCCAATGTATTTTATAAGGTTTAGGATGGGGTTGCACAGCAAGACTTAATTTTTCAACCAATCTAGTGATACAACAATTAGAGCACGATCCACTATCAACAATGAGAGAACAATTGTTATTTAGAATTTGACATCTTGTGTGAAAGAGAGTCTCTCTTTGTGATAGATGTTCTTCACTGGATTGGTTATCAAAAATTTTTTTGATCATGAGAACTTGCCCTTCACAAGGATAGACTTCCTCAGTAGTTGATTTTTCTTGGTCACTCTCATTCTCACTACTAGAGGATTCACTGCTATAACTGTCAATGCCCCTCAAGATGATAGTTCTTTTTGTGGGACATTGTTAATGGAATGACAAATGTACCATCTCGTATCAAGTAATATAAATGGTATAACCCATTATCGTTCTTCCCATGAGACTCGAAAGGCCTTATCGTTCGTGTGAACCAAAATCGTAAGACTTGCGAGAAAAATTCAATTGTCGTGGTGAATGCAAAGATAGAAAATAAACATGCAATGTGTTGATTCAATTGACGAAAAGAGTATGAATGAATGGAGTTGTTGGGGGTTTACAATTTCATCTAATCCTCTCTCTCTTATTTACTCCTCTTGTTTAAATTGCTTTATTATCTAATTGTTATGCAAACTTTCTTGGCCTCCCCTTAACCCGATTGATGGGTGTCACAGCCCATACAAATTTGATGTGCAATTAAAATGCAGTATAGACTAGGAAGTGACTCCTAGGTCGTCTCTCAAGGACTAAATGTGGTTCGAGTCTTAGGTCTAACACGCAGGGGGGGAGGTTTGAAAGTGTTTTGAGAATTCAATGACAAAATTAAAAATAAAAATTAAACACAACCGAATTTGATTTAAAACATTAAAGTGCATGAAAATATTAAACTGAACAATGCAACAGACAAATATCTAAACACAATTAAAACAATTAAAATGCAATACTAAATTAAGAAGATGAAAAACAACTCAAACATTTAATAAAAACTATTCTAAAGTAAAACAATTAAAAAAATAAATAAGTAATTCTTCTACCTTTCACGTGACACATGTGTTTATCTAAAGAGATTTAATTGATTTTACTTGTTAAAAACTCTTGGCCGTGAATGTGCAAATTGAAAGATGAAATTGAAAGTGTGCCTCCCAACGCTGGACGTGACACCACTTTCTTTTCAATTCTAAATAGCACTACTGTTAAAAGAGATAAAAGTAATCCCATGTGGGTGGCCAAATGCAATCAGCGTAATAAAATTAAAAATGCATATGCTCCAGCCAAATGAATGAACGTGCTTCGAGAGAAGGAAATGTGCTTCAAATTTAAATAAACGTTTTCACCAAAATAAAATAAAATGTCCCATCCTTTCTCCATTAATTCAGCGTGCTGTAGTGTTTCCATATGCTAAGCTTCACATTGCTCTCTCTTGACCGTGTGCAAAGAAAAGAAACAAGCTTCCCCTTTTCCAGCGTGCTTGCTTCTTCATTATGGACGCCACCTGCTGCACCCGTGTCTTGCTTCTCTTTTTTTTTTCCAACATCAAATCAACGGAAACATTTAATGGAAAGTACTATGCTAAACGTGACCAAGTGCTCTTCTCTCAAAGTGAAATGAAGGCTTCAAATCAATCAATGTCCATGTGTTTCTCCAGCTAAAATGAATTGACACTTGCTTAAGAATCAAAATGACCGCATCCCCTTAATTCTGGACATGACCGTGTGCTCCCAAAATTCTATTGAATTTAAAATTAAACCAATACAGCTCTTGCACAAGAAGATAAGAAAAGAGAAAACGGTTTTCATTCATCCATAATCAAAATGTAAAGGCATGGTTTCAAAGAAAAAGGAAACAACCGTTACAGCAAGCTAACGGTCCACCCAAAAATCCCCCTTCCCGAGAGTGAGTGTCTCCTTTTTAATGTGATGGCTGCAGCTCCAAAAGCAAGGCCATGTGTCACAAATATTAGGGTGGGGTCCACCCTAAAAATCCTAAAGTTGTGAAGTGTCTTTCTACTATTTGGGCTCATCATGTTTTTGTCAAAAATTGGTCCAATATGCACAAGCTTGTCCAAAAAGTGTAAACAATTAAAATTACAATACAACTAAAATTAAAATGTCTAATTGTGGAGTCTGGAATTTATTTTGTCTCCTTTCCAATGCTCCAAAATATATCTCCAAAATTTCCCTGCAGCTAATAATGCAAATAATTAGCTCAGAATATTCAAATTAATTAAAATTAGAATTTCCGGTCAAATTAAGCACTATGAGGAAAAACGGAAAAATATCAGACAATTAAACACAATTCCCTGATTAATCCTAGCACAATAAACTAAGTAAAGTCGAGAAAATATTGATTCATCAAAATAGACCACACTTAGTCTTTTGCACTCCTGGGCAAAACCAAGACGAAAATCAGGGAACAGTTCAATGGACATCAGGGAATTGACACAGACTTAACACACAGAAAACAAAGACTGACAAGGAAAGAAACAAGCATAATTACAGTCCTCAAGAACTCTAGACAAGGGAAAGTAGTAGACAGTATCCAACACAGAATCAGAGAAAGCAGATACTCATGAAGTCATCCAAGCAATTCAAGACATGGCAGAATGATCAATCAGCTCAAGAGGTGAATCAAAAGTAACAGAATCTCACAGATGCACACAATCAGTATTTCTCTCAAGTGTCTAGGGTTAATGTCAACTCAATGCACTCAAGAAAGCAAACACAAACAGACTTGGCAAGCCTCTAATATCAACACTCAAAACATATGCATGTTCAAATCAAAAGGTCTTTTATGGATATAATGGGGCCAAGGGTAAGGGAGGATATAATATGGATGAGAAGCTACAAACCAAAAGAAATAGAGGAGCAATGGGGAACAAGTGTAAACACAGTCAAATAACACCCAAACCCTCTACTTCAATCCTCTTCTTGACTCCATTGTTCACACAGTTTTTTTTTCTCATTTTTCTGTATATTTATTTTTTTTCTCTTTTGTTTTTCATCTTGTCTCTTTTCTTTTCTTTTCTTTTCTCTCTTTTCATAATACAACTCCAAAAGACAAGATATACACAACATATTCTCAAAAACAAAAGCAAGAAGAGGAACCAACTAGCCAATTCATCAGAATTTCCCAAGAGACTACACTTATTCCCAAAACAATTCCAAAGCTCCAAAATTCCCTAAGGTTAAGGTAATCATGGTTTTTCACTTAGGGCTAGTGTATGAGCTTGAAAACAAAGAACAGGGGAAAGTATAGGCTCAAAGGGGTTATCAAGGGATTAAAACAAGGTAGACTCATTTGGCTAGAGAGGCTCAAGAACAAAATTGCCTTTATCACTTCCAAACATGCATATCAATCAAGAATCATCAACAAGAGTCAAGCCAAGGCATAAGTGCAAGCAATCAAGAGGCATATCACACGCAAGAAAGACTATAAAGTGGCTCAAATTCTCACACAGGGTAATTCTGTCACAATCCATTCAACCTCTCAAACATCATAATCATTTTCCAAGCACAGAAAAGCAAGGATATCCAACCAATAAGAGTATCAATGAAGTGAAAAATAAATCTACAAACTAAACCAAGTCCAGAGATCACAAGAAACAGGTAAAATTGTACACAAGACAAAACAAAAACTACCTAGAAAACAAAAAAATTTAACGCAGAAAACATAAAATAATCAAAGACAAATCAGAATCTCCCCCAATAAATCACACTTAAACTACACAGTGTCCTCAATGTGTCACAGGCATAAGATCAGTAATCAGAATAGTCAACAGATCAAAGACAAGTGCAATAGAAGTGAGGAAAGGAGGAGAAGGGAAAAGGAAACTCCCCTGGTCATGGTGGCAGTTGCCAATTTTGGACTTTTAGGGAGAGGTCTTCCACCACTGGAGTCAGCAAGGAAATGGTGAAGAGGAACTGCTTCAGTCTCCAAATTTGATCAAGCAGGGAGATGTCCTCCACAGTTGGATTTAAGAAGAGGTGATTGTTGATGAGTGGGTTCAGCTGGTGCCTATTAATCTTCAAACTGTCGGCATCTTTGTCTTCCACCATGGGTGTGTGTTGGTCAAATTCATATGTACCTCCTGCAACATGGTTAGTGCAATGTGGTTCCAAAGAAATAATATGCAGAGGTATAACACCCAATCCCAGTGTAACAAGCTGACCCTCAGATATACTCTCAGAACATGAATCAATTTCAAATGTAGAAACTATATCATCAACAGGCTCAGATTCATGTTCAGTGCATGGGGAACAAACATTCAGATGTGATAACAAAAAGTGGTTCTCATCATGCAGAGAGGGAGAATTGAAAACATGTTCATCAACAATATAATCATCAACATACCTATCATCAGCATAATCATCAACAACAAAATCAATCACAGGTATGTTTACCTCCACTTCCCTGAAAGTTGGTAGAGTGGGGGAAGGTAAAAGTGGTCTACCTATCTCAAAAGTGGTGCTCATATATGCCTGGTCCTCCAATTCTTCATCAGTCTCCTCAAGTGCAAGAGTGGGGACATAGGAGTGTGGGAAAGTAGGTGGCATAGTACTAAGCTCATGACTGTGCTCCCCATCTCCTATGTGGATGGCACCAACATCATCTGGAAGCTGAACAACCTGAAATGGTGATTCCTCTGAAACATAAGATTGTTCCTTAGTGAGCTGAGTGGTCGCCTGCCCCATCTGGTTGCTCAAACTCTGAATTGACGCTTTGGTCTCTTGCATGAACTGAATGTTCTGCATGGCCATCTGCCTAAGTAACTCCTTCAATGTAGGCTCAGAAGTAGAAGGTTGAGGAGCTATTTAGGTAGGAGCATCATACTGCTAACTCTGGTATTGCTGGACTGTTGGAGGCATAGAAGTATTATGAGATGGTTGATATTGTTGTGGAACGTCATACCATCCCAAGCTAGGGTCATTCCATCCAGGATCGTTGTTGTAACCATACTGAGCGGGGAAGAATTCATCCAAGAACATATGCTCAAGACCTTCCCAAGAAGCGATGGATCCAGGAGGAAGACCATAAAGCCAATCCCTTGCTGCTTCTTGTAATGAGTGTGGGAATGCCCTTAAGAACATGTGATCATTAGGGACATGAGGAGGTTTCTTTGAAGAGCAAATGGTGTAGAACTCCTCCAAGTGTCTGTGTGGGCATTCACCTGCAAAACCATGAAACTTAGGCAGCAAATGTATCAGTCCAGAGGTGAGAACGCAATGAACATCAACCTCATTAGGTGAAGCTTGCTCCCTAGGAGCACTCTCAGGAGTTGGAGGATGAGTCATATTGTTCTCAACATAGAAATCAGCAGAATATGCATGAGAAGCAATATCAGAGTCAGATGCAAAAGGAGAATCATAATCAAAGACACAGGCAGAAGAAACAGTATTCACAAAATCAAAGTAGGTAGACATGTAGAAGGAAGGGAAAAAAAAAGAATGCAATGAAAATATGCAACTAAAGCTACCTAAATGCAACGAACAATGACGAACACATAAAACAAAACAGCACACTCACAACACAAGACAAGACAAGACACACTAACACAACAAAAGACCTAAAACCGAACCGTTGGTCCCCGGCAACGGCGCCAAAATTTGATGGGTGTCGCAGCCCATACAAATTTGATGTGCAATTAAAATGCAGTATAGACTAGGAAGTGACTCCTAGGTCGTCTCTCAAGGACCAAATGTGGTTCGAGTCTTAGGTCTAACACGTAGGGGGAGGTGTGAAAGTGTTTTCAGAATGCAATGACGAAATTAAAAATAAAAATTAAACTCAACTGAATTTGATTTAAAACATTTAAACTGAACAATATTAAGCTGAACAATGCAATAAAAAAAAATCTAAACACAATTGAAACAATTAAAATGCAATACTAAATTAAGAAGATGAAAAACAACTTAAACATTTAATATCAACTATTCTAATGCAAAACAATCAAAAAAATAAATAAATAATTCTTCAACCTTTCACGTGACACATGTGTTTATCTAAAGAGATTTAATTGATTTTACTTGTGAAAAACTCTTGGCCGTGAATGTGCAAATTGAAAGATGAAATTGAAAGTGTGCCTCCCAACGCTGGACGTGACACCACTTTCTTTTCAATTCTAAATAGCACTACTGTTAAAAGAGATAAAAGTAATCCCATGTGGGTGGCCAAATGCAATCAGCGTAATAATATTAAAAATGCATATGCTCCAAATGAATGAACGTGCTTTGAGAGAAGGAAATGTGCTTCAAAATTAAATAAATGTTTTCACCAAAATAAAATAAAATGTCCCATCCTTTCTCCATTAATTCAGCGTGCTGCAGTGTTTCCATATGCTAAGCTTCACATTGCTCTCTCTTGACCGTGTGCAAAGAAAAGAAACAAGCTTCCCCTTTTCCAGCGTGCTTGCTTCTTCATTCTGGACGCCACCTGCTGCACCCGTGTCTTGCTTCTCTTTTTTTTTTTTCCAACATCAAATCAGCGGAAACATTTAATGGAAAGTACCATGCAAAACGTGACCAAGTGCTCTTCTCTCAAAGTGAAATGAAGGCTTCAAATCAATCAATGTCCATGTGTTTCTCACGCTAAAATGAATTGACACTTGCTTAAGAATCAAAATGACCGCATTCCCTCAATTCTGGACATGACCGTGTGCTCCCAAAATTCTATTGAATTTAAAATTGAACCAATACAGCTCTTGCACAAGAAGATAAGAAAAGAGAAAATGGTTTTCATTCATCCATAATCAAAATGTAAAGGCATGGTTTCAAAGAAAAAGGAAACAACCGTTACAGCAAGCTAACGTTCCACCCAAAAATCCCCCTTCCCGAGAGTGAGTGTCTCCTTTTTAATGTGACGGCTGCAGCTCCAAAAGCAAGGCCACGTGTCACAAAAATTAGGGTGGGGTCCATCCTAAAAATCCTAAAGTTGTCAAGTGTCTTTCTACTATTTGGGCTCATCATGTTTTTGTCAAAAATTGGTCCAATGTGCACAAGCTTGTCCAAAAAGTGTAAACAATTAAAATTACAATACAACTAAAATTAAAATGTCTAATTATTGAGTCTAGAATTTATTTTGTCTCCTTACCAATGCTCCAAAATATATCTCCAAAATTTCCCTGCAACTAATAATGCAAATAATTAGCTCAGAATATTCAAATTAATTAAAATTAGAATTTCCGGTCAAATTAAGCACTATTAGGAAAAACGGAAAAATATCAGACAATTAAGCACAATTCCCTGATTAATCCTAGCACAATAAACTAAGTAAAGTCGAGAAAATATTGATTCATCACCGATCCCTCGGCGAAAAGGGCCTATTACTAATTACCGACTTGCTATCCCTAGCCTCCCCTAGTAACTAGCAATGCATTACAAACAAAAGCAAAAACAATTGGTCGTCCTACTCTCCTATCCTTAGGGTGGTATTGCTTAACCAAGGAATTACTCACCAGTTCATGACATTATTGTACGTCCCCGTATCAATAAAGACAAAGAACAGTTATCGAATGAGTTAATCGATAAAAGCTTTAAGCACAGATGAGAACCCAACAATTGATAATAAACGCATATGAAAATCATATAATTAAACAAGAGTTTCAAATAAAGAGAGTATCAAAAGATTACATTGTTCCCCCAATAACAATAGGGTTTAGTTCACCATTGTCATGGTGAACCAAGATGAAAATAATGGAAGATATGGAAAACAAACCTTAGATAAGAGGAAAAGGAGCCTAAGCATCCAAGAGATCCTCTCCAGGGAGTGAAAATTTGGCTAGAGAAGGGTTTTCAAACATGGCCTTGATCATATGACATTCACATAAAAATCAATCAATCATCAGGATTAAGGCAATAATATTCATGCTTCACTGTGAATAATACATACAACAATAAAACTCTAGGGCTCAATACCTCACACAACTTGCTTTATCCATAGGTACCTGCAAAACATTACAACTATTAGAATAATCCGTACCTAAAGTGCTCTCTTCATGTTTTGCTTCCCTGCTTGGCTCCTCATGTTTGGCTCTTTTTATCATTTTGATCTCATTCTCCTCATAGCCAGTGTAAAGAAATAAGTAATCTTCATCTCTCATCATTATTCGTCCATCATGGACACTGATAAACATCTTGGAAGTTGCCATAAAAGGTCTTCCCAAAATCACCGGAACCTCATCATAAATTTCCATATCCATAACAAGAAAATCTGCTAAAAATTCTAACTGTTCCACACGCACAATAACGTCCTCCACCCTACCAAGTGGTGCTTTTTTAGAACCATCTGCCATTGTCACAGTAAGGTTGGACGGTTTCAACACAAACCCACTAACTTTTTTAAAAAATTCTGTGGGTATCATGTTGATGCTGGATCCAGAGTCTATCATGGCCTCTACTTCACAATCATTCAGGACACATGATAGTGCTACACAACCTGGATCTTTTACTTTTGGTGGATGATTTCTTTTCTGAGGTTGAACAATCAGATCCTCTTCTTCATCTGTGAGTTCAACCTGCTCTTCATTTTCCGGCTCAACAATTTCTTCATCAGGATCTTCTTCCTCCTCAATGGTTTCAACTTCATCTTCATTGCCTCTTTTCTCATTGACTTCATCAGTGCTCATCATCTCCTCTTCTTCTTCTTTATTGCTTTCAATTAGAGATGGTTCGCCTTCTGCCTTTCTTTTGTTGTTTGTCAATACAACTTTGCATTCCTCCTTAGGGTTAACCTCAATGTTAGCCCAAAACTGACTTTTCTCTGTGGTGTCAACCCTTTTTGGCAGCTGCCCAATCTGTGTCTCTAGTGCTCTGAAGCTGGCTTGATTGTTGTTTAACTGGGATTCATAGGCTTTAAAAATTTTATCAAACCGGTCACTTAAACCTCTCACAGTCTCTGTCAAGCTGCTCACCTGCTGCCATAAGGGTGAAGGTTGTTGCTGCCGGAAGCTTCCTACCTGCCCAGATGTATTATTCCGATTCTGTCCAATACTAGGGTGATTCTTCCAACCTTGGCTAGAATTGCCTTGGTTGAAATTACCTTGTTTATATTGGAACTGGGCTCCCATGTAGTTGACGTCCTGCTGCATTTCCTCAGTGAAAGCACATTGACCATTGATGTGGTCACCACCGCATAAGTCGCAAAGTTGTGTCTGAGAAATATTTCTTAACCCTGTTGGAAGTTCAGAAAGGACCTTTGTCAGCTTGTCCAATTTTTGGTTAAGAAGATGATTTTGCGCAGCCATTGCATCATTAGCAGGAAGATGCAAGATTCCTCCTTTCTGTGCGCCTCTCTCACTTTGGGAAACTTCATTCAAGGCCATCTCCTCAATCAAATAATAGGCTTCATCTTCAGTTTTCCTGTTTATACTGCCTCCAGCTGAGGCATCCAACATCATTTTTCACTGAGTGTTAAGCCCTCCTAGGAAAGCAAGCAAGTATGAAGTCTTGTCGAACCCGTGAACTGGGGTCTTCCTTAACAAGCCTTTAAATCTATCCCAGGCCTGTCCGAGAGTTTCCTCCATTCCCTGCTTAAAAGAAGAAATTTCCAGCTTCCCTTGATGAATCTTAGTTTGCGGAAAGAATCTGGTGACAAACTGTCTTGCCAACGCATCCCAGTTTGTGAATGTCCCTTCAGCAAATGAGTGCAACCAATCTTTGGCGTTTCCTCCCAAAAAAAACGGGAATAGGCTAAGTCTGACCCTTTCATCTGAGACTCCAGCCATTTTAACAGTATTACAAATTTCACCAAAGATAGTCAAATGTTTGTAGGGATTCTCACTCGAAAATCCGTGAAACTGGTTGCTCTGGACCAACTGGATGAGTGCAGGGCTCATCACCAAATTTGTTGCATTGTTCGCAGGAATGACTATGCTGTTGAAATTCAAGGGACCCACAGTGCTTGCTGAGTCCCCCAGTGTGCGTCTCGGAGGAGGTTGATCTGCCATCTCCTCTATATCCTGTGCAGAAGATTGCAAAAGTGGTTCAGGAGAAGGAAAGTTCTCACGTGCAGAATGACTAACTCTCCTCCTTCTCCTGTCTGGTAGCCCCTCGAGAAGAGGTTGCTGATCTTTTCTGCTCCTGGTGTGTATCCCTTCCTGCATACACAAGAAAAAAAATACCCCTCAAAGCACTTTTACAGAAAATTAAAATAAAACAAAACAAAATAAAAATATAAACAAATAATTACAAACTAGTTAAATTCAGTTAATTCACACTACTTGAAAAAGTTAAACCTCGAGGCCCCGCCAACGGCGCAAAAAACTTGATAACGGAATGGCAAGTGTACCATATCGTATCAAGTAATAAAAATGGTAAAACCCATTATTGTTCTTCCCATGAGACTCGAAAGGCCTTATCGTTCTTGTGAACCAAAATCGTAAGACTTGCGGACAAAAATTCAATAATTGGTGTGAATGCAAAGACAGAAAATAAACATGCAATGTGTTGATTCAATTGACTAGAAAAGAGTATGAATGAATGGAGTTGTTGGGGGTTTACAATTTCATCTAATCCTCTCTCTCTTATTTACTCCTCTTGTTTAAATTGCTTTATTATCTAATTGTATGCAAACTTTCTTGGCCTCCCCTTAATCCGATCCCTCGGCAAAAGGGCCTATTACTAATTACCGACTTGCTATCCCTAGCCTCCCCTAGTAACTAGCAATGCATTACAAACAGAAGCAGAAAAAATTGGTCATCCTACCCCATATCCCTAGGTGGTATTGCTTAACCAAGGAATTTCTCACCAATTCATGACATTATTGTACGTCCCCGTATCAATAAAGACAAAGAACAGTTATCGAATGAGTTAAACGATAAAAGCTTTAAGCACATATGAGAACCCAACAATTGATAATAAACGCATATGAAAATCATATAATTAAACAATAGTTTCAATAAAAGAGAGTATCAAAAGATTACATTGTTCCCCCAACAACAATAGGGTTTAGTTCACCATTGTCATGGTGAACCAAGATGAAAATAATGGAAGATATGGAAAACAAACCCTAGAAAAGATGAAAAGGAGCCTAAGCATCCAAGAGATCCTCTCCAGAGAGTGAAAATTAGGTATGGCCTCCCTCTTCTGTCAAAAGAATGAATTTGAAATCGTAACAGAGCTATTTATAACTGAGGAGCGCAACAGAAAACAGGCCCAAGCCCATCTGACAACCGCCTGAGGTCACACTTTGCCGCCCGGCGGTGTACCCTAAATCGCGCCACCGCCCGGCGGTTTCCCTTGTGCCGCAAAACCACCCGGCGTCAGGAGTCTACCGCCCGGCATCCTCTGCTGGTGTCTTCTCCTCCCGTCGGACCACCCGACGTCAGGGGTCTGCCGCCGGGCGGTCCCTAGACTCTTCTTTTCTTCAATTTTCTTCCTTTTCCTTGAGTCTAGGACCTTTATTTTCATCCCCAATCTTCACTTCCATCAGATTTGCTGCAAAAGAATGCAAAACACAGATAATATCGCTAAAAACAACTTTTGACTCTTGACTGACTCATTTATTGAGTTTTACTTGATTCTAAGTAGTAAAAGGTGTAATTTAGTCCAAAATAGCATATGAAAATAACGGTTTTTCAACCGTTATCAGACATTGAGCAGCTTTATGTCCTCTTCCCAAACACTTAAAACATTTGATATCACTAGTCCGAGTGTGTGAAGATGACTCTTGTTTGGGCTTCTCAACAATCTTGGCTAGAGGCTTTAAAGGCTCTTTTTAAAATTTTCCTTTTCAATAGTAGAGTGAACTTGAACTCTTTGGGAAGAGGATTTTCTCAAGTTTTGGTTGTTCTACCTTTATACACATTTGAACAAGATCATTCAAATCTCTATAAGGTAGTAGTTCAACCCTATCTCGAATATCAAAATTAAGCCCACTTAAAAATCTAGCCAGGGTAATTTCCGAAGCCTTTACTATTCCTGCCCTCATCATGTAAAGCTCCATCTTTTGTTTGTATTCTTCCACACTCATAGACTTTTGTTGTAGTCTTTGGAGCTTGTCCATGAGTTCTATATTGTAATAGGAGGGAATGTGTCTCCTCCTTAGGGTAGTTTTGAGATCATTCCAATAATAAATTAGAGGATCTTGATGTCTAAGTCTCTCTTGGACTAAGGTAGTCACCAATACATTGCATACCCTTGAAAGCTTAGGGTGGCTAGAGAGACTTTTCTTTCTTCACATACTTGGTGGCAAGCAAACAATTGCTCCACCTTCATTTCCCAATCAAGATAGGCCTCAACATTATCCTTTCCATAGAAATGAGGCAACACAACATTAACTTCCTTAGGGGGTGGAGAGGTATTTTGAGTATCCTGCCTATGTCTTCTTGAAGAAGACTGTTGGTGGTAATACTCTTCCATATTTAAAGGTATTCCTCCAAATTGAGAATTGTCACTTTGACTGCCTCTAGACCTCTCTCTACTTTGATGATGTTCTTCTCTCATCAACCTTAACTCATCTTGGATCATGGCATTTTGAAGCTCTCTATTGACTTTTTCTTGACTCATTTTTCTCTCAATCTCATTGAGTTGGTTGACTAGAGTTTGGAGGGTGAATTGCTCTTTTTTAATTTTCACTATCACTACCCCTAGGTGAGTGCCTTCTTGACATTGTGATGAACTTAAATGTTTTCTTGAAATAAAGACTAAAGATTTCACTTGAAAGCAATATTCCAGGTAAGAGAGGTGAACCTAAATAAGTTGCTTAAATACCAAGTCTTGCCTTGCTAAATATGCTTCTAGCTACTTACAAAAGTCTTTAAGTCAAAAATCACTTTTAAATCCACCAAAAGTCTTGAAGACAACAAGCAAACAAAGAAATAACACCTAGACTCTAATACGGACTCTAAGAACTTCCTAGGGGAGAACTTGAAACTTAAAAAAAATGGAAGGATATGGAAACTTGAAATGAAGAAGAAAGTAAGGATGAGGTCTCCTAGGTGAGGCTTAAACTTTGGATCTAAGACACACTCATCGTCTACTAATTTTAAAGTGGTGAGACTTTAAGTCAACAAATGAGCTCTTCCACTTCACTTGCTTGAAATGACCCTTTACAAACCAATGGAACAAATGAGCTTTTACAAAGAAAATGATATGAAATGGAATGGAAATGAATGGAAAATTATAGTAAAAGATGTAGGCAGCTTTAGCTTCTCGAAAACAATGGGTGAATTGGTTCAATTCACACTGAACTCTCAGTTGCAAAGTGATTAAAACTGCTGATGTATTGATAAAACTGCTGCTGTATGAGGAAACAACACTGCTACTATTTTCACGCATTGCATTGTTCGTGAGTCCACTTCATGGATTTGTTTCTCAAGCAATGAACTTCCTTTGATGCTTCCTTGTGTGATGAGTAATCTGAGCTGTAACACACCTATTCAGCAACGTAAATTGGCACTGCAGATCACCTAAATGCTACCAAAATATTGCACCCAAAAACCAGAACAACACAAACCTTTTATCAAGCAGGTTGTGTGCAAGAGTTCCAAAAAAAATGAAATCAAGAAATTGAGCAGGTAGCAAACATGGTAGCACTTCAAAAGGATCCTAGGAATAGTTCTAGAATAGATTGGACCAAAAACAATGACTAACAATTAGCAATTGGATCAAAAATAGCAGTGTTCGACAATATCACAAACTGTTTGTGATAATGCCTCAAAAGAGTAGTCAAAATTATGCAGAATTGGTGATTTCAGAATTGACAGATTTCACAACTGGATGCATTGGTTCTTTTAGCTTTTTACTGTGAATTCCATATGGTTTTGAATATTTTTAGATGTATGTTATAGAACCAAGCTTTTACTACATCCACAAGTAATAACCGATCAATCAAATTCAATATGACAATTGACTCTGGTACTGCACTACTACGGTTTTAACCAGAAATTGACCCAAAAATTTGGCAAGTCACCTAGGCATTTTGCACAGAACAACAACTACTCATCTTAGACTGATGCAAACATGTTTGAATGATTAAAACAAACTTGTTTGAACTCAAATTCAGCTAGGATTCAATGTATAACAAAATGTGAGTATGCTAGTTCTACTGCAAGCTATTTTAAGCAACTATGATAGCCAAATATTGCAAACGATTGTAATTCAGCTTGAACACAACAAAATTGAACTTAATACAACCAAAGAAAATTGCTCAAAGTGGCAGAAGTATCAATTATATGATTGGCAATCATCTAATGCTCAATCCATTTAACACGCATATTACACCAAACTAGGAATAATGCAGCTCGGTTTACTGCAACCAGTAATGCAACCTTAGCTTTCCATTTATATTACCATAGCAAATGCAACAACACTATAATACTTTATTGGTATTCTTTTTTGAACAACTTCAGTTAGACATTTTGGCACTTTCAAAAGAATAGACCAGACCAAATTTCAACCACAATTTGAACAATTTGCAACATTCAACAGAAGTAGAATTTACACCGAATCAACAGATCTGAGATGAATGGCACAATTTAAGCACCTGAGCTCCTCATAGGAATGATCATTGCTCTTTGATGGTGAAGAACATGTCCATTTCACTTCAATCTTAGTTAGGTAAAACTTGGTTTCAAACCAGATTTGATGACAGATAAATCAAATGAACATGACCTTGACATACATGGTATGATGCTCAAATTAAAAGACTCAACAAAGCAAATATTAAACGAATAAAATGTAAATGACTCAAGCAAAAACACAACTAGTATCAAAGAAGACTCAAACAAAACCTAAAAATCAAAATCAAATAACCAGACGAATGAAGACAGATTCAAGACATTGCAGGATTTTTCTGACAATATAGAAATGGAAGAAAATGACACTTATCTCACGGTTTTGGCTTGAACCTTGCTCTGAATACAACTTGATACATCCATGCTTGATGTATTCTTCTAGATCCGTGAGATTAGAGGCTTGGAAGAGCAAAGTGGCGGTTGGAAACTACTGGAACAGTGCCGAACAGAGGATGTAGAACCATAGCTGCTGCAGAGGCAATATTTGGATGGAAGTGTTTGGGAATGGCTGCAGTGGATGATGGTGTTGCATAGGTGATTTGGGACGAAGGCAAGCTTTGAATGGAATGGCTGCAACTCAGAAAGCCTTCACACAAGGAAGGAAGTTGCAGAGGAGAAAGCAAAGCATGGTGTGACTTTCGGGAAGCAGAAATTGACAATGCATTTCAACAGAGTTTCTCTATTATGAACCAAAAGTGATTTACAGAAGCTGTCTTGGTGGATTTATAGGACATCCACTCGGCCATGCGCAAAAAGAATGAAGATCCGTGAAAATTGGATCAGCCTACACGTGGACTACATGTGAAGCATGTGCTGGCTTCTAGAATAACACAATGGAGCACGTTTACAATATGAAAGCCATGAAGCTATATGCAGCATGCTGAAAATGAAGTGAAACATGTATTTTCATGATGCAGCTCCATTCATCACTGAGCTCACCCCCCTCCCTTTGTGGAAATGAATCTTTTACCCTTTCTCCTTGGTTGGGCTTGGGCCCCGCGTATGAACCTCAAAATTGAAGAAATGGTTTTAACACATATATCGGCATGGGTGATTCTATCGAGAAGATTGATGCAAGATGAAGTGACCACAAAGGATGTGTTTCATTAAGCATTAAGCATTAAGCATTAAGCCTTCATCAGTAAGCATTAAGCATTAAGCATTAAGCATTTAAGCATTTAACCATTTAAACATTTAAGAATTTAAGCATTTAACCATTTAAGCATTTAAGAATTTAAGCTTTTAAGCATTTAGGCATTTAAACAAACATTTAACCATATAAGCTGATGAGCCAAGCATGAAGGTGGATCTACTGAACCGAGAAGGTGTTCACCAAGACGCTGAGTTGCTGAATGTAAGAAGCCTCCGATCAGACTTCGAACAGAGGATGCAGCTCGACAATCCAGCAAAAACACAAACAATGGAAGCAATGACTATGGTAGCGAAAGGAGATGCAGTCTATGTATTTATGGAAATGGAGGCTATGCTTAAGAGGTGGCTACAACTCAGGCAGCCTTCCAAGCAAGGAAGGAAGTTGTAGAGAGAAATTTAAGCTAGGAAAGACATTCGGAAAGAGATTTGGCAAAGGCAATTCTCAGCAGAATATTTCATTCATCCAAAAGTGATTATACATGTGTTGCAATATGGATTTATAGGAAATCCAGTGAGCTAGGTGTGGTGTGGATGAATACCAAGAGGAATGGATCTCCATCCACGTGTCAATGCAAGGAAAGTGTGCTGGCATCTAGAAGCTTTATTTACAATGTGAGAAAAGAAAGAATCACATGATCTGATGCTGAAGAAGGGAGAAATGGGCTGTGGGTGTGCTTATCAAGCACTGGTGGTGCTGCTAGCAACTTTATCACTCATGTGGACAGTTTTGCCCCTTCTCTTGGTGTCTCCAAATTCCACTTAAAATGTATGAAGAGAACTTGCCTAGTTGGATCCATGTCCTCAAGCTCTTCTTGGAGTCTTCTAGCCATGCTTCTAGTAATAGGTCCATGACCTAAGTCATTATCTCCTTCCCCTTGAAGAGGATTTGTCCTCAAATCCAAATCATCATCTGTATCAAATCCTGCAAAAGGACGAAGATCAGTAACATTAAAAGTAGAATGGACACCATACTCGGATGGAAGGTCTAACTGATAAGCATTATTGTTGACCTTCTTAAGGATTTTAAAAGGACCATCTCCTCTAGGACTTAATTTGGACTTCCTTTGAATAGGAAATCTTTCCTTTCTAAGGTGAAGCCAAACTAAATTACCTTCCTTGAAAATGACTTCCTTTTTACCCTTATTGTGATACTTAGCATATCTCTCACTTTGTTGTTGTATTTGATTACTAATCCTCTCATGAAAAGTTTTAATAAATTTGGATTTAGAAATTCCTTCTTGATGAATAAAGTCATGTGAAGAAGGTAAGGGAATTAAATCCATAGGTGTGAGAGGATTAAAACCATATACAGCTTCAAAAGGAGAGATTTTAGTAGTTCTATGAACTACCCTGTTATAAGCAAACTCCACATGTGGAAGATACTCATCCCAGGATTTGTGGTTACCCTTGAGGACTACTCTTAAAAGAGTGGATAGAGATCTATTTACTACTTCAGTTTGACCATCTGTTTGAGGATGGCAAGTAGTAGAAAAAGAAAGCTTAGTCCCTAATCGAGACCATAAGGTTCTCCAAAAGTGACTAAGAAATTTTGAATCTCTATCAGAAATGATGACCCGAGGTAGGCCATGAAGTCTAACCACATCTCGAAAGAATAATCTAGCCACATTACTTGCATCATCTATCTTGTGGCAGGGTATAAAATGGGCCATTTTGCTAAAACGATCCACAACCACAAAGATAGAATCAAAAGCCCTAGAAGTTTTTGGTAGTCCTAAGACAAAATCCATGCTAATATCTTCCCAAGGAGTTGAAGCAATGGGTAAGGGAGTGTAGAGACCATGAGGCATTGCTCTAGACTTGGATTCTAGACAAGTGATGCATTTAAAACAATGCCTTTGGACTTCTCTCCTCATGTGGGGCCAAAAGAATTTCTCTTTTAGTATGCTTAAGGTTTTATCAACCCCAAAATGCCCCATCAATCCTCCCTCATGCATTTCCTTGACAAGGAGTTTTCTATGTGATCCTTGGGGTATACAAATTTTGCCTTCTTTAAAAAGATACCCATCTCTCACATAGAACCCTCCTTGTGGTTTTTGCAAACATGACTCATATAAGGTGGTAAACTCACTATCTTGAGTATACAATTCTTTTATGTTATCAAACCCAAGAATTTGAGCTCCTAAAGTGGCTAATAATGTATTTCTTCTTGACAAAGCATCTGCCACTATATTAGACTTTCCTTTCTTGTATTTGATAACATAAGAGAATTGTTCAATAAACTCTAACCACTTAGCATGTCTCTTTTGCAACTTGTGTTGACTCTTCAAATATTTTAGTGATTCATGATCACTATGAATGATAAATTCCTTAGAAACAAGATAATGTTCCCAAGTTTGAAGAGCCCTCACAAGAGCATAGAGTTCTTTGTCATAGGTGGGGTAATTACAAGAGGCACCATGAAGTTTCTCACTAAAATATGCAATAGGGTGCCCTTCTTGTAATAACACAACACCTATTCCAAGTCCAGAAGCATCACATTCTAACTCAAAAGTTTTGGAAAAATTTGGTAAAGCTAGAATGGGTGCTTGGGTGAGATTCTCTTTGAGTAGTTCAAAAGCTTTTTGTTGTTTCTCTCCCCAATGAAATGTAACATCTTTTTTCACCAACTCATTGAGAGGTGAAGCAAGACTAGAGAAATTGGGCACAAATCTTCTATAAAAACTTGCCAATCCATGAAAACTCCTAACTTCTCCTACATTCTTTGGGGGTGGCCAATCTTGGATGGCCTTTATTTTCTCAGGATCCACATGAACCCCCTCTTTAGTGACTACAAAACCAAGAAAGATGACACTATCAACACAAAAGGTGCATTTGTCAATATTTACAAACAATTTATTGGTTCTAAGAATTGTTAAAACAACTCTTAAATGTTTTTCATGGTTTTGCAAATCTTGACTATATACCAAGATGTCATCAAAATAAACAACTACAAACTTCCCAATGCAATCCCTTAGAATATGATTCATAAGTCTCATGAATGTACTTGGGGCATTAGTAAGACCAAAAGGCATTACTAACCACTCATATAACCCAAATTTAGTCTTAAAAACATTTTTCCACTCATCACCTTCTTTGATTCTTATTTGGTGATATCCATTTTTAAGATCAATCTTTGAGAAAATTTGAGCCCCATGCAATTCATCCAACATATCATCAAGTCTAGGGATGGGATGTTTGTATCTTATTGTGATGTTGTTGATAGCCCTACAATCACAACACTTCCTCCATTTACCATCCTTTTTGGGCACCAACAACACAGGTACAACACATGGACTTAAGCTCTTTTGAACCCAACCCTTGTCTAGCAAGTCTTCTACTTGTGACTCTATCTCTTTTGTTTCTTGGGGATTGGTCCTATAGGCAGGCTTATTAGGAAGAGTTTCCCCTAACATAAAATCAATTTGATGTTTTATTCCCCTTAAAGGTGGAAGCCCATTAGGAATGTCCTTGGGAAATAGATCATCAAATTCCTTCAAAAGATTTTGGATTGAAAGAGATAAAGAAGAAGTCTTAGACTCACTAGATGTGCATGTGAGTGTTCCTTGACAAATAAGGAGGTATGAAGGTTGCTCAACTTGAAGTGTGTTGATCAAAGTCTTTTTAGTTAAAAGAACTTCATGTTGAGTGACCTTGTGGGAGGGAACACTAGACCCCCACACCTCTTTTTCATCCCTAAGGACTACTTCTTGCTTTTGTTTTGAACTTTTTTTTCTCTTTTGTTCTTTTTCTTGGTCCCTAGTGACCTTCATTTGTGCTTGATCTTTTGCAACCTGGTTAGGTGTCAAAGGATGAAGAACAAATTTCTTGTCTCCTTTGTGCACAATTATGGTGTTGGTAAGACCATGGTGTATGGTTTCAGGGTCAAATTGCCATGGTCTTCCCAACAACACATGACAAGCTTCCATGGGAACTATATCACAAATCACTTCATCTTGGAAGTTCCCAATGGAAATGGTCAATTTAGTTTGTTTCTTGACAGTTATATCCCCATCTTCATTTAGCCAATGAAGTTTATAAGGTTTTGGATGGGGTATGACTTCAAGGTTTAGCTTTTCAACCAGCTTTGTGCTACAACAATTGCAACAAGAACCACTATCAACAATGAGAGAACAATATTTGTCTTGAATCTTACATCTTGTATGAAAGATGTTTTCTCTTTGGGATAAATGTTCTAAGCTAGGTTGATTATTGAGCACCCTTCTCACCATGAGAAGTTGACAATCATCAGCATAGACTTCCTCTCCTTTCTCTTGTTCACTCTCACTTTCACTGGTTGGAGTTTCACTTTCACTACTATAAATGTCACTACCTCTAAGAATGATGGTTCTCTTGGTAGGACATTGAGCAGCTACATGTCCCCTACCCAAACATTTAAAACACTTGATGTCTCTTGTGTGAGTGTGTGAAGAGGATTCTTGCTTTGGCTTCTCAGTTATTTTGGCTAGAGGTTTAAAAGGATATTTTTCTTTGAAAGTTTTCTTTTTAAAGGTAGGGTGAACTTGAACTATTTTTGAAGAAGATTTTCTCAAGTTTTGTTGTTCTACCTTTATACACATTTGAACAAGATCATTCAAATCTCTATAAGGTAGAAGTTCAACCCTATCCCAAATATAAAAATTAAGCCCGCTTAAGAATCTAGCCAAAGTAATTTCTGAAGCTTCTACTATTCCTGCCCTCATCATGTAAAGCTCCATCTTTTGCCTATATTCTTCCGCAGTCATATACTTTTGTTGAAGTCTTTGGAGCTTATCCATAAGTTCTCTATTGTAATAGGAGGGAATGTGTCTCCTCCTAAGGGCAGTTTTGAGGTCATTCCAATAATGAATTGGAGGATCTTGGTGTCTAAGTCTCTCTTGGACTAAGGCAGTCCACCAATACATTGCATACCCTTGAAAGCTTAGGGTTGCTAGAGAGACTTTTCTTTCTTCACTTACTTGGTGGCAAGCAAACAGTTGTTCCACCTTCATTTCCCAATCTAGATAAGCCTCAACATTGTCCTTCCCATGGAAGTGAGGCAACACCACATTGACTTCTTTAGTGGGTGGAAGCATTTGAGTATCCCTCCTATGTCTTCTAGAAGAGGAATGTTGATGGTAATACTCTCCTACACTTAAGGGTATTCCTCCCATTTGTGAATGATCACTTTGACTTCCCCTAGACCTCTCCCTACTTTGATGATGTTCTTCTCTTATCAACCTCAACTCATCTTGAATCATAGCATTTTGAAGCTCTCTATTGACTTTTTCTTGACTCATCTTTCTTTCAATTTCATTGAGTTGGTCGACTAAGGTTTGGAGGGTGAATTGCTCTTTTTGATTTTCATTATCACTAATCCTAGGAGAATGCCTTCTAGACATGGTGATGGACTTAAAGACACAAACAAACAAAACAAAAGCCTAAACTTTAAAATTCGGACCCCTAAAGAGAGCTTCCTAAACGGAACAAGAATGAAAGGAGCAAAATAAAAGCTAAACAAAGTAAGGATAGTTGTAACTTAAAATGGGAAAACAAGTAAAGGTGAGGTCTCCTAGGTGAGGCTTAGACTTTGGATCTAAGACACACTCACCGTCTACCAAATTTTAAGTGGTGAGACTTTAAGTCAAGTTAGCAAGGGAGGAAAGAGCACTTATGAACTCTTCCACTTCACTTGCTTGAAATGGCTAACTTACAAGAATTGAAAGATGAAACAAAGATGAAACAAAGTACAATGGAAGACAACAAAATTTTTAAAAGAAGAAGAAACAAGAAGGAAGGTTTAATGTGGTAGCTTTGGTTGCTCTCAATTAAAAACTGATGCAGCACTTAGCATCTCACAAGGCTCACAGCTGCAAAGTGGAGTTTCTCTACTGGAACAGGAATCGGACAAGAAATCTGCTGTCACGCTGCAATGGTTTCACTAGCTGCAGCAGTACCATTTCTCCATTCCTGTCAGCCTTTCCTTGCTTGTGTAATCCATCTCCTCACTTCCTTTGATGCTTCCTTGCATGTACGGAGTCTGAATTATAGCACACCTACACAGCAGGCCAGTTCAGAACTTACACTGAATCATGCTACTGCCCGTGATTGCAAAACAGAATGACACCAACACATAACCTTTTATCAAACAGGTTGTGTGCAAGAGTTCTAAAAATTTTAAAATAAAAAAATTAAGCAGGTTTTAATCACGGAAGCACTTCAAAAGGATCCTAGGAATAGTTCTAGATTAGATTTGACTGACAACAATGAATAACAACAAGCAATTGGATCAGAATAGAAGTTTTCAAAAAATGTCACAAACTGTTTGTGATAATGCCACAAAGAACAGTCAAAATTATGCAGAATTGGTTAATTCAGTATCAGAAATACATTGTATTGGATGCATTGGTTCTTTCAGCTTTTTAATTTGACTTTCTTATTGTTTGGATCTTCTTAAAGATATGTTACAGAACCAAGCTTTTACTACATCCACAAATTAATCGATCAACCAAATTCAATATGGCAAAAGACTGTATTACTACACTACTACGGTCACAACAGAAATTGACTCAAAATTTGGCAAGTCACATAGGCATTTTGCACATAACAGCAATTGGTCAGCTTAGACAGCTACAAACATGTTTGAATGATTAAAACAAACTTGTTTGAGCACAATTTCAGCTAAAATTCATGGTATATCAGAATTGGAGTATGGCAGTTCTAATTTAAATCATTTTAAGCAACTATGACAGCCAAATTTTGAAAACAAGTGTAATTCAACTCAAACACAACAAGAGTGAACTTAAGACAATCAAAGAAAATTGCTCAAAGTGGCAGGAAATGATTTAGATGGATGTATATGATCTAAAGTACTCAGCCAATGTTGACACGCATAAAGGAATTAACTAAGCCCAGTGCAAATCGGTTAACTGCCAATATCAAAGTATTCTGACTTTGCACAATCATTTCATGCCTTAAACAATATTCATTATAGAATATCTTCCATGTAAACACGAAACTTATGCAGAAACAAGTCACATAACAGCTGCAGGCAATGAAATAGTACAACTGAGTTTCAAAAACAGATGCACATAACAGCTGCAGCAATGAAACAGTACCAATGAATTTCAAAAACATATGCAGTGTGCTCTGTATGGATCTACTGGATTCTCAAATATTGTCTCTAATTCATGCACATGAGCTCATCATCTCAATTGTCATCGCTCATATATTGTGCAGAGAACATATATCTCAGAGTTTCCCTGTACAGAAGCAAATCACTCAGTTTTTCAACCAGATTTAAAACAAAAATGGAATTGCACATGACATATGACATAACAGGATGGATGCTCAAATTAAAAAATGACTCAACCAAAAATTTCAACCGATTAAAATGAAAAAACTTAAACAATTAAAAGAATAGCACGGCTCAAAGACTCAAAGATCCTAAAAAAAATTGTCAAAACCAATGAAACAGTAACAGGAATAAACAGAGACAGTGAAGGAAAGGTGATGACAGAATCTAAATAGCATAATGATGAACTTATCTCACGTCTCCAACATCCTTGCTCTGAATACCACTTGATGAGCCAAGCATGGAGGTGGATCAGTTGAACTGAGAAGGTGTTCACCAAGACACTGAGTTGTTGATGTAAGAAGCCTCCGGTCAGACTTCGAACAGAGGATGCAGCTCGACAGTCCAACAAAAACACAGACAATGGAAGCAATGACTATGGCAGCGGAAGGAGATGCAGTCTATGGATTTATGGAAATGGAGGCTATGCTTAAGAGGTGGCTACAACTCAGGCAGCCTTCCAAGCAAGGAAGGAAGTTGTAGAGAGAGATTTAAGCTAGGAAAGACTTTCGGAAAGAGATTTGGCAAAGGCAATTCTCAGCAGAATATTTCATTCATCCAAAAGTGATTATACATGTGTTGCAATATGGATTTATAGGAAATCCAGTGAGCTAGGTGTGGTGTGGATGAATACCGAGAGGAACGGATCTCCATCCACGTGTCAATGCAAGGAAAGTGTGCTGGCATCAAGAAGCTTTATTTACAATGTGAGAAAAGAAAGAATCACGTGATCTGATGCTGAAGAAGGGAGAAATGGGCCGTGGGTGTGCTTATCAAGGACTGGTGGTGCTGCTAGCAACTTTATCACTCATGTGGACAGTTTTGCCCCTTCTCTTGGTGTCTCCAAATTCCACTTAAAATGTATGAAGAGAACTTGCCTAGTTGGATTCATGTCCTCAAGCTCTTCTTGGAGTCTTCTAGCCATGCTTCCAGTAATAGGTCCATGGCCTAAGTCATCATCTCCTTCCCCTTGAAGAGGATTTGTCCTCAAATCCAAATCATCATCTGTATCAAGCATCAATCATTAAGCATTTAAGGATTTAAGCATTTAGGCAATTCAGCATTTAAGCATTTTAGCACATAAGCTTATAAGCATATTAAGGATTAAGCATTAAGCATTATGCATTTAAGCATTTAAAGCATTTAGGAATTTAAGCATTTAAGCATTTAAACATTTAAACATCTAAGCATATAAGCATATAAGCATATTAAGCATTATTAAGGATTAAGAATGAAGCATTAAGCATGAAGCATTAAGCATTAAGCATTAAGCATTTAAGCTTTAAGCATTTAATCATTTAGGCATTTAGGCATTTAAGCATTTAAGGATTAAGCAATTTAAGGATATAGGCATATATAAGCTTATAAGCTTATTAAGCATTAAGCATTAAGCAGTAAGCATTAAGAATTTAAGCTTTTAAGAATGTAACCATTTTATGAATTTAGGAATTTAAGCATTTAAGCATTTAAACATTTAAGCATATAAGGGTAGAAGCAAATTAATCATTATTAAGCTTTAGACATGAAACATTAAGCATTAAGCATTTCAAAATTTATTTATTTAAGCATTTAAGCATATAACCATATTAAGCATTATTAAGGATTTATCACTAAGCACTAAGCATTAAGTATTAAACATTTAAGCTTTTAAGCATTTAAGACTTTAAGAATTTAAGCATTTAAACATTTAAGCATTGAAGCATTTAAGGATTTAAGCATATAAGCATATAAGCTTATAAGTATATTAAGCATTAAGCGTTAAGCATTAAGCATTAAGCATGAAGCCTTTAAATATTTTTAGCATTTAGGTATTTATGCATTTAAGCATTTAATCATTTAAACATTTAAGCATATTAGGGTATAAGCATATTAAGGATTATTAAGGATTAAGCGTGAAGCATTAAGCATTTAAGCTTTAATCATTTAAGCATTTAAAGATTTAGGCAGTTAAGCATTGAAGCCTTTAAGAATTTAAGAATTTAAGCATTTAAGCTTTTAAGCATTTTTGCATTTAAACCTTTATGCATTTAAGCCTTTTGGAATTTAAGCATTTAAGCAATTAAACATTTAAGCATATAAGGTTATAAGCATATAAATTATTATTAAGGATTAACCATTTAAACATGAAACATTAAGCATGAAGCATTAAGCATTACGCATCACGCATTAGGCATTAAGCATCAAGGATCAAACATTTAAGCATTTAAGCATTGAAACATTTAAGTATTCAAGAAATTAAGCATTTGAGCATAGAAGCTTATAAGCATATTAAGCATTAAGCATTTAAAGTATGTAGGAATTTAAGCATTAAAGCATTTAAGACTTTAAGCATTTAAGCATTTATGCATTTAAGAATTTAAGAATTTAAGCATTTAAGCACATATGCTCATAAGCATATTAAGCATTTAGCATTTAAAGCATTTATGAATTTAAGCATTTAAGCAGTTAAGCATTTAAGCATTTAAATATTTGAACATTTAAACTTCTAAGCACATAAGCATATAACCATATTAAGCATTATTAAGGATTAACCATGAAGCATTAAACATGAAAATTTAAGCATTAAGTATTAAGCATTACGCATCACGCAATAAGCATGAAGCATCAAGCATCAACCATGAAGCATTTAAGGATTTAAGCATTTAGGCATTTCAGCATTGAAGCACATAAGCTTATAAGCATATTAAGGATTAAGCATTAAGCATTAAGGATTTAAGCATTTAAAGCATATAGGAATTTAAGCATTAAGCATTAAGGATTTAAGCATTTAAAGCATATAGGAATTTAAGCATTTAAGCATTTAAACATTTAAACATCTTAGATAATAAGCATATAAGCACATAAGTATATTAAGCATTATTTAGGATTAAGCATGAAGCATTAAGCATTAAGCATTTAAGCTTTAAGAATTTAAGCAAATTTAAGCACATAAGAATTTAAGCATTTAAGCATTTTAATCATTTAGATATTTAAGCATTTAAGCATTTAGGCATTTAAGCATTTAAACAATTAAGCATATAAGGGTATAAGCATAGTAATCATTATTAAGAATTAAGCGTGAAGCATTAAACATGAAAAAATAATCATTGTGCATTAAGTATTAAGCATTAAGCATTAAGCCTTCATAATTAAGCATTAAGCATTAAGCATTTAAGCATTTAACCATTTAAGCATTTAAGAATTTAAGCTTTTAAGCATTTAAGCATTTAGGCATTTAAACAAACATTTAACCATATAAGCATATTAAGTATTATTAAGGATTAAGCATGAAGCATTAAGCATGAAGATTAAACCTGAAGCATTAAGCATTAAGAACTAAGCATTAAGCATTTAAACATTTAGGCATTTAAGCATTTAAGAATAACCATTTAAGCATTTAAGAATTTAAGCATAAAAGCCTATATGCTTATAACCATATTAAGCATTAAGCATTAAGAATTAAGCATTAAGCATTAAGCATTATGCATTATGCATTATGCATTAAGAATTTGAGTATTTCAGCATTTAAGCATTTAAAGCATTTAAGAATTTAAGAATTTAAGCATTTAAACATTTAAACATCTAAGCATATAAGCATATTAAACATTATTAAGGATTAAGCATGAAACATTAAGCATGAAAATTAAAGCATTAAGCAATAAGCATTTCGCATCAAGTAGTAAGCATTAAGCATCAAGCATCAACCATTAAGCATTTAAGGATCTAAGCATTTAGGAATTTAAAGCATTTAGGAATTTAAGCATTTAAGCATTTAAACATTTAAACATCTAAGCATATTAGCATATAAGCATATTAAGCATTATTAAGGATTAAGCATGAAGCATTAAGCATTTAAGCTTTAAGCATTTAAGCATTTAAGTATTTAGGCATTTAAGTATTTAAGCATTTAAGCATTAAGCAATTTAAGCATATAAGCATATATAAGCTTATAAGCATATTAAGCATTAAGCATTAAGCAGTAAGCATTAAGCATTTAAGCTTTTAAGCTTGTAACCATTTTATGAATTTAGGAATTTAAGCATTTAAGCATTTAAGCATTTAAACATTTAAGCATATAAGGGTAGAAGCAAATTAATCATTATTAAGCTTTATGCATGAAACATTAAGCATTAAACATTAAGCATTTAAAAATTTATTTATTTAAGCATTTAAGCATATAAGCATATTAAGCATTATTAAAGATTAATCATTAAGCTCTAAGCATTAAGTTTTAAACATTTAACCATTTAAGCATTTAAGCCTTTAAGAATTTAAGCATCTAAGCATTTAAGCATTAAAGCATTTAAGAATTTAAGCATTTAAGCATTTAAGCATATAAGCATATAAGCTTATAAGTATATTGAGCATTAAGCGTTAAGCATTAAGCATTAAGCATGAAGCATTTAAATATTTTTAGCATTTAGGTATTTATGCATTTAAGCATTTAATCATTTAAACATTTAAGCATATTAGGGTATAAGCATATTAAGCATTATTAAGGATTAAGCGTGAAGCATTAAGCATTTAAGCTTTAATCATTTAAGCATTTAAGCATTTAAGGATTTAGGCATTTAAGCATTTAAGCCTTTAAGTATTTAAGAATTTAAGCATTTATGCTTTTAAGCATTTTAGCATTTAAACCTTTATGCATTTAAGCCTTTAGGAATTTAAGCATTTATGCAATTAAACATTTAAGCATTTAAGGTTATAAGCATATTAATTATTATTAAGGATTAACCATTTAAACATGAAACATTAAGCATGAAGCATTAAGCATCACGCATCACGCATTAGGCATTAAGCATCAAGGATCAAACATTTAAGCATTTAAGCATTGAAACATTTAAGTATTCAAGAAATTAAGCATTTAAGCATAGAAGCTTATAAGCATATTAAGCATTAAGCATTTAAAGTATGTAGGAATTTAAGCACTAAAGCATTTAAGACTTTAAGCATTTAAGCATTTAAGCATTTATGCATTTAAGAATTTAAGCATTTAAGCACATATGCTCATAAGCATATTAAGCATTTAGCATTTAAGCATTTAAAGCATTTAGGAATTTAAGCATTTAAGCACTTAAGCATTTCAGCATCAAATATTTGAACATTTAAACTTCTAAGCACATAAGCATATAATCATATTAAGCATTATTAAGGATTAAGCATGAAGCATTAAGCATGAAAATATAAGCATTAAGTATTAAGCATTACGCATCACGCAATAAGCATGAAGCATCAAGCATCAAGCATCAACCATTAAGCATTTAAGGATTTAAGCATTTAGGCATTTCAGCATTTAAGCACATAAGCTTATAAGCATATTAAGGATTAAGCATTAAGCATTAAGGATTTAAGCATTTAAAGCATTTAGGAATTTAAGCATTTAAGCATTTAAACATTTAAACATCTTAGATAATAAGCATATAAGCACATAAGTATATTAAGCATTATTTAGGATTAAGCATGAAGCATTAATCATTAAGCATTTAAGCTTTAAGAATTTAAGCATATTTAAGCACATAAGCACATAAGAATTTAAGCATTTAAGCATTTTAATCATTTAGATATTTAAGCATTTAAGCATTTAGGCATTTAAGCATTTAAAAAATTAAGCATATAAGGGTATAAGCATAGTAATCATTATTAAGCAATAAGCGTGAAGCACTAAACATGAAACATTAATCATTGTGCATTAAGTATTAAGCATTAAGCATTAAGCCTTCATAATTAAGCATTAAGCATTTAAGCATTTAAGCATTTAAGAATTTAAGCTTTTAAGCATTTAAGCATTTAGGCATTTAAACAAACATTTAACCATATAACCATATTAAGCATTATTAAGGATTAAGCATTAAGCATTAAGCATGAAGATTAAACATGAAGCATTAAGCATTAAGAATTAAGCATTAAGCATTAAGCATTTAAGCATTTAAGCATTTAAGCATTTAGGCATTTAAGCATTTAAGAATAACCATTTAAGCATTTAAGAATTTAAGCATATAAGCGTATATGCTTATAACCATATTAAGCATTAAGAATTAAGAATTAAGCATTAAGCATTAAGCATTATGCATTGTGCATTAAGAACTTAAGTATTTCAGCATTTAAGCATTTAAAGCATTTAGGACTTTAAGCATTTAAGGTTTTAAGCATTTAAACATTTAAACATTTAAACATCTAAGCATATAAGCATATTAAGCATTATTAAGGATTAAGCATGAAGCATTAAGCATGAAAATTTAAGCATTAAGAATTAAGCATTACGCATCAAGCAGTAAGCATTAAGCATCAAGCATCAACCATTAAGCATTTAAGTATTTAAGCATTTAGGCATTTCAGCATTAAGCATTTAAGCACATAAGCTTATAAGCATATTAAGGATTAAGCATTAAGCATTAAGAATTTAAGCATGTAAAGCAATATAGGAATTTAAGCATTTAAGCATTTAAACATTTAAACATCTAAGCATATAAGCATATTAAGCATTATTAAGGATTAAGCATGAAGCATTAAGCATTAAGTATTAAGCATTGAAGCTTTAGGCATTTAAGCATTTAAGCATTTAGGCACTTAAGCATTTAAGCATTAAGCAATTTAAGCATATAAGCATATATAAGGTTATAAGCATATGAAGCATTAAGCATTAAGCAGTAAGCATTAAGCATTTAAGCTTTTCAGCATGTAACCATTTTATGAATTTAGGAATTTAAGCATTTAAGCATTTAAACATTTAAGCATATAAGGGTAGAAGCAAATTAATCATTATTAAGCTTTAGGCATGAAACATTAAGAATTAAGCATTAAGTATTTAAAAATTTATTTATTTAAGCATTTAAGCATATAAGCATTGTAAGCATTATTAAGGATTAATCATTATGCACTAAGCATTAAGTATTAAACATTTAAGCATTTAAGCATTTAAGCCTTTCAGAATTTAAGCATTTAAGCATTTATGTATTGAAGCATTTAAGCATTTAAGCATTTAAGCATATAAGCTTATAAGTATATTAAGCATTAAACGTTAAGCATTAAGCATTAAGGATGAAGCATTTAAATATTTTTAGCATTTAGGTATTTATGCATTTAAGCATTTAATCATTTAAACATTTAAGAATATTAGGGTATAAGCATATTAAGCATTATTAAGGATTAAGCATGAAGCATTAAGCATTTAAGCTTTATTCATCTAAGCATTTAAGGATTTAGGCATTTCAGCATTTAAGCCTTTAAGCATTTTAGAATTTAAACATTTAAGCTTTTAAGCATTTTAGCATTTAAACCTTTATGCATTTAAGCCTTTAGGAATTTAAGCATTTAAGCAATTAAACATTTAAGCATATAAGGTTATAAGCATATTAATTATTAGTAAGCATTAAGCATTACGCATCACGCATTAGGCATTAAGCATCGAGGATCAAACATTTAAGCATTTAAGCATTTAAGCATTCAAGAAATTAAGCATTTAAGCACATAAGCTTATAAGCATATTAAGCATTAAGCATTTAAAGTATGTAGGAATTTAAGCATTAAAGCATTAAGAGTTTAAGCATTTAAGCATTGAAGCATTTAAGCATTCAAGAAATTAAGCATTTAAGCACATAAACTTATAAGCATATTAAGCATTAAGCATTTAAGCATTTAAAGTATGTAGGAATTTAGGCATTAAAGCATTAAGACTTGAAGCATTTAAGCATTTATGCATTTAAGAATTTAAGCATTTAAGCACATCAGCTCATAAGATAATTAAGCATTTAGCATTTAAGCATTTAGCATTTAAGCATTTACAGCATTTAGCAATTTAAGTATTTAAGCAGTTAAGCATTTAAGCATTTAAACATTTAAATATTTAGATATCTAAGCATATAAGCATATAAATAACTATTAAGGATTAAGCCTGAAGCATTAAGCATGAAAATTTAAGCATTAAGCATTACGCATCAAGATATAAGCATTAAGCATCAAGCATCAACCATTAACATTTAAGGATTTAAGCATTTAGGCATTTCAGCATTTAAGCACATAAGCTTATAAGCATATTAAGGATTAAGCATTAAGCATTAAGGATTTAAGCATTTAAAGCATTTAGGAATTTAAGCATTTAAGCATTTAAACATTTAAACATCTTATATAATAAGCATATAAGCACATTAGTATATTAAGCATTATTAAGAATTAAGCATGAAGCATGAAGCATTAAGCATTAAGGATTTAAGCTTTAAGAATTTAAGCATTTAAGCATTTAGGCATTTAAGCATTTAGGCATTTAAGCATTAAAGCATTTAAGAATTTAAGCATATAAGCATATATAAGCTTATAAGCATATTAAGCATTAAGCATTAAGCAGTATGCATTAAGCATTTAAGCATTTAAGCATTTAAACATTTAAAAATTTAAGCTTATAAGGGTAGAAGTAAATTAATCATTATTAAGCATTAAGCATGAAACATTAAGCATTAAGCATTAAGCATTGAAGAATTTATTTAATTAAGCATTTAAGCATATTAGCATATTAAGCATTATTAAGGATTAATCAATAAGCATTAAGCACTAAGTATTAAGAATTTAAGCTTTTAATAATTTAAGCATTTAAGCATTTAAGGATTGAAGCATTTAAGCATATAAGCATATAAGCTTATAAGCATATTAAGCATTAAGCATTAAGCATTTAAGCATACAAGGGTAGAACCAAATTAATCATTATTAAGCTTTAGGCATGACACATTAAGCATTTAAAAATTTATTTATTTAAGCATTTAAGCATATAAGCATATTAAGCATTATTAAGGATTAATCATTAAGCACTAACCATTAAGTATTAAACATTTAAGCATTTAAGCATTTAAGCCTTTAAGAATTTAAGCATTTAAGTATTTAAGCATTTAATCATTTAAGCATTTAAGCATTTAAGCATATAAGCATATAAGCTTATAAGTATATTAAGCATTAAGCGTTAAGCATTAAGCATTAAGCATTAAGCATGGAGCATTTAAATAGTTTTAGCATTTAGGTATTTATGCATTTAAGCTTTTAATCATTTAAACATTTAAGCAATTAATCATTTAAGCATTTAAGAATTTAAGCATTTAAGAATTTAAGCATTTAAGCACATAAGCTCATAAGCATATTAAGCATTTAGCGTTTAAGCATTTAAAGTATTTAGGAATTTAAGCATTTAAGCATTTAAGCAGTTAAGCATTTAAGCATTTAAGCATTTAAACATTTAAATATTTAAACATTTAAGCATATAAGCATATAAGCATATTAAGCATTATTAAGGATTAAGCATGAAGCATTAAGCATGAAAATTTAAGCATTAAGCATTAAGCATTACACATCAAGCAATAAGCATTAAGCATCAAGCATCAACATTAAGCATTTAAGGATTTAAGCATTTATGCATTTCAACATTTAAGCATTTAAACACATAAGCTTATAAGCATATTAAGGATTAAGCATTAAGCATTAAGGATTTAAGCATTTAAAGCACTTAGGAATTTAAGCATTTAAGCATTTTAACATTTAACATCTTAGCCAATAAGCATATAAGCACATAAGTATATTAAATATTATTAAGGATTAAGCATGAAGCATTAAGCATTACGCATTAAGCATTTAAGCTTTAAGAATTTAAGCATTTAGGCATTTAAGCATTAAAGCATTTAAGAATTTAAGCATATAAGCATATATAAGCTTATAAGCATATTAAGCATTAAGCAGTGAGCATTAAGCATTTAAGCATTTAAACATTTAAAAATTTAAGCATATAAGGGTAGAAGTAAATTAATCATTATTAAGCATTCAGCATTGAAGAATTTATTTACTTAAGCATTTAATCATATAAGCATATTAGCATATTAAGCATTATTAAGGATTAATCAATAAGCATTAAGCACTAAGTATTAAGAATTTAAGCATTTAACCATTTAAGCCTTTAATAATTTAAGCATTTAAGCATTTAAGCATTTAAACATTTAACCATATAAGCATATAAGCTTATAAGCATATTAAGCATTAAGCATTAAGCATTAAGCATTTAAGCATTTAAGTATTTAAGCATTTAACCATTTAGAAATTTAAGCATTTGAGCATTTAAAATTTAAGCATATTAAGCATTATTAAGCATAAAGCCTGAAGCATTAAGCATTTAAGCATTAAGCATTTAAGGATTTAAGCATTTAGGCATTTAAGCATTTAACCATTTAAGCATTTAAGAATTTAAGCATATAAGTTTATAAGCATATTAAGCATTAAGCATTAAGAATTAAGCATTAAGCATTAAGCATTAAGAATTAAGCATTAAGCATTAAGAATTAAGCATTAAGCATTATGCATTATGAATTAAGAATTTAAGCATTTAAGCATTTTAATCATTTAGGAATTTAAGCATTTAAGCGTTTAGGCATGTAAGCATTTAAACAATTAAGCATATAAGGGTATAAGCATATTAATCATTATTAAGCATTAAGTGTGAAGCATTAAGCATGAAGCATTAATCATTAAGCATTAAGTATTAAGCATTAAGCATTAAGCCTTAATAATTAAGCATTAAGCATTAAGCATTAAGCATTAAGCATTTAAGCATTTAACCATTTAAGCATTTAAGAATTTAACGATTTAAGCATTTAAGCATTTAGGAATTTAAACAAACATTTAACCATATAAGCATATTAAGCATTATTAAGGATTAAGCATGAAGCATTAAGCATGAAGATTAAACATGAAGCATTAAGCATTAAGAATTAAGCGTTAAGCATTAGGCATTTAAGCATTTAGGCATTTAAGCATTTAAGCATAACCATTTAAGCATTTAAGAATTTAAGCACATAAGCTTATAGGCATATTAAGCATTAAGCATTAGGAATTAAGCATTAAGTATTAAGCATTATGCATTATGCATTAAGAATTTAAGTATTTAGGCATTAAAGCATTTTAAGCATTTAGGAATTTAAGCATTTAAGCATTTAAACAAATACGCATATAAAGGTATAAGCATATTAATCATTATTAAGCATTAAGCGTGGAGCATTAAGCATGAAGCGTTAAGCATTAAGCATTAAGCATTAAGCAGTAAGCATTAAGTATTAAGCATTAAGCATTAAGCCTTAATAATTAAGCATTAAGAATTAAGCAGTTAAGCAAATAACCATTTAAGTATTTAAGAATTTAAGCATTTAAGCAATTTAGGCATTTAAACAAACATTTAAGCATATAAGAATATTAAGGATTAAGCATGAAACATTAAGCATTAAACATTACGCATTACGCATCAATCATTAAGCATTAAAAATCATGCAGCAAGCATTAAGCATTTATGGATTTAAGCATTTTAAGCACATGAGCTCATAAGTATCTTAAGCATTAAGTATTAAGCATTAAGCATTAAGCATTAAGCATTAAGCATTAAGCATTAAGCATTAAGCATTAAGCATTAAGCATTAAGCATTAAGCATTAAGCATTAAGCATTAAGCATTAAGCATTAAGCATTAAGCATTAAGCATTAAGCATTTAAGCATTTAAGCATATAAGCATTTCAAGCATTTAGAAATTTAAGCATTTAAGCAATTTAAGCATTTTAAGCTTTTAGGAATTTAAGCATTTAAGCTTTTAAGCTTTTAAGCATTTAAGCATTTAAACATTTAAGCATATAAGGGTATAAGCGTATTAATCATTATTAAGTATTAAGCATGAAGCATTAAGCATTAAGCTTTAAGCAGTAAGCATTAAGTATTAAGAATTAAACATTAAGCATTGAGCATTAATTAATAATTAAGAATTACGCATTAAGCACTTATCCATTTAAGCATCTATGAATTTAAGCATTTAAGCATATAGTCATTTAAACATTTAAGCATATAAGCATATTAAGCATTATTAAGGATTAAGCATTAAGCATGAAGCATTAAGCAAAAAGCAGTAAGCATTAAGTATTAAGCATTAAGCATT